>CM028350.1:27131060-27350568 GCA_016618105.1 Dendrobium huoshanense | reverse complement strand
AGGGGCCTAGTGCTTAGCACTCTAAGTGCTAGGCCATTTTGAGATGATCATATTCTTGCTATATAAACTCCTCCTAACTCTGTTTTGCAGATTTGAGTCTTTTTTTTTATCAGTATTTGGTAGAAATAAGGATGTAAAACTTGTGGGGGTTTAGAGCAAAGGAAGGGAGCAAAGAAGATGAAGCCCAACTTTTGTAAAGCTTGAAGACCCCACAAGTAGAGTCTGTAAATGTTAACTGGGTTGTATAATGGCGGCAACTCAGCTGCCAAACATGTTGTAATAACTGGGACATTATTTACATTTCTGTCTTTATTTATACAAAAGCATGTGTTGAAGTGTTTACTGAGTGCGCAATAGAAAAAAACATGTTTTTCTTAGGTTATTCCCTTGTTTTTTTGTGGGCGTGGCTTGGACTTTTGATACGGTAGGCTCTTAGGACAAAACTAAGTTTTCTACCCATTTAAAATGTAAGCAAACTAAAATGAAATTAGGCTTCATGATTTTCTAACAAAAAGAAACTTGCATGGCTCCCTTCAAGGAGCTAAGTTTCAAAACAAAACAAACATGCATAGCCAAAAATGTTTGCATATAGAAAGCCCTCACTTAAGGACTAGATAACAAAAAGTCTTTTTCTTTATGAGTCAGCATATGCATACCATACATACTTAGGCATCTTGCTCTGGCCTCAAAGCCAGTTGTAAGACCTACATTCTAAATAAAAACAACCCTACCACTCTACATTTGCATGAGACTAAACAACATGGTTTTAAAGCGATTAGGGGGAGTTAGCTGGTAGTCCCTTCCAGGCGGGACAATAAATCCAGAGGTCGGGCGGGGCTATGCTCTTGTGAGGTGTAGTTGTAAGCCCCTTGTGCACTTGTTAGATTTAGGTTTCGAGGCACTACCTATCGGTAGTCCTCACCTTAGTCTTAGGGTCCGAGGCAAGGTTGATTCCAAATCACCCTATAAGCCCTCATCTTTCGGGCAGTTCCTCCAACAAGTGTTGTTGGGATGTAAGCCCCAATCTTCTAATAAAATATCAACTTAATCCAAATTTAGATTCAAAAATGTAAAGCCTAACATAGGATAGTCCGAGCACCTCTGAGTTTCCCTCAGAATCAAGTGCTCCTACTTCATCTCCTTTGGCTCTCATTCCAAAATCTATATCTGAGTTGATTCACTCCTCGAAATTCCTAAGGGTCAAAACCCTTTAAACAAGACTTTCATGGATTTTAAATAAAGATCAACTTTAGCCAACATTTAAATGACATCAAAATGAAGAAAACCACTAGTTTAATCAAAAGTTTTCCCAAATCAAACTTGGGATGTAATTAACCATAGGGGCTTGCCCCTATGGGATGTCTGTACCCCAGAAATAAATAAACACCACTCAACCAAACATTGAGTGGGGGAATCTCTGTTAAATAATTGTAAATTTTGTTATTGAGTCCATAAGGAAATGATATTTTTATCCTTCGGGGTAATATATCATGTTCTTATGCCGTACTCGATGAAAATTGCAATCCGTTCGAGGATACAAAAATTCTCCAACAGATGTTTTGGCGACTCCGCTGGGGAGGATGTCTCTTTTCATCTAAACTAGTGGTTTTCGTTAAGTCATCCTAAATGTTGGCTAAATGGCATTTGCAAAATCACATTTGTATTGTATACCTCTCCCAATTTCAAATGTTGGGTTGAATGGTTCCGATACAAGCAAATGCAAATAAAAAAAAAAATGAAATTTCAAAAATATAAGAAAGATGAACTTTGATTTTCCAAGTTTAATCATTTTCAAAATCTCAAAAATAAATTCAATCCCAAATTTCCCCACATCATAATTGTTGTGGTTGTAAGAAATTTACAACCAAACGAAGTGAAATGGTGTGAACTTCCAAAATCTTTCAATTTCCTTCATCATTTCATCAAAATTCGGGTCACAGTTGTGGGCGGTCAGTGATTCAAGTCAGTGGTCAGAAAACCCAGAAAAAGTGTAATGATCGATTGATGTCATGATAATTGGGTTCAAAAAAATACAACAGAGGGATTGATGTCAGAAATTTTGATTTTCAGGGTATCTGTTGAGATTCAGTTGCTTGGAAATTCAGTAGAACAGAAATGGAAGGCAGACTTATTTTTAAGTTTGGTGATCAGTTACAGTTGTCTTTTGATCAGTCCCGCTTTGCTCCTGAGGATATGATCAAATTTGGGCAGGGTTTTGAGGGATATGGAGGTTATTTTCCAAGGTCCTACACCCTCTGAAGCTAGGACTTTGGAGAACCAACCTTCATCTGAAAAGAAGGTTTTGGAAATAAACCTGCCCACTAGGGAGAGGTCACCTACTTAGGATAGTAGGAAGAGGGTGGCTGAGCTGTCTCCCAAAGCTTTAGCCTCTCGACCTTCTGTTTTTAATAGGTTGACCTTCCCTAAGGTCCTGAAATCAGATGAAAGACAAACAGCTTTAACTCCAGTGTTGCATATGCAGAAGTTTGTTAAAAAGGAACCTGAGCCAGTCCAGTCTGTAATAGTTGCTCCAAGTGTCCCTGGGTCTGAGGGTCCTTTCCAGTTCAGTCAGTTTGAGGAAGGGGGCAGTTCTACCTACCTCCTTACTAGATCCCAGAAAAGGAACAAATATAGGAGGTATAAGAAGAGAAAGGAAAGGGAAGAAAAAGCTGAGCGGGATTCTGAGATGATGGACCTCTCTCCATTAGCTGAGGGGAGTAGGTTTTATCCTCTTTCTTTGTCTAGGGGAGAGGAGGATGTTAAGAAGATAGTTACACCGCCCCCTAGACCCCCACTTAGAGTTTCTGAAAGTACTCCTGATGAGATGACAAAGAAGTGGGAGAAGGGAATAAGAAGAATTTTTCAAAGGGTGGCTGATCGAATGCATACCACCAAAGAGGAAGTGATTAAGGCCATGAAAAACACAATCACTAGAGATTTTGCTAAGTTACTTCTGAAAGAGGATAGAGATCCTGAAGATAGCAAATTGATTGTAGAGCCAACCCGAAAAGATAGGCGCAAATTCTCTAAGCAGCCAGCAGTGTCAGCTTTGACAGATGGGTATAGTTCTGGGCCTCGTCAGGAAAGGGCAGCTAGTGAGCAGATTGTTTTGGTTGACTACTCAGCACCGCTACCTCAGGTTCGTGGCAGACCAAAGGTTGATCACCCTGATCGCCGAGTGGTCCCTCGAACTTCCCTTTCTAGTTCTGTTAGATCTGATGTACCTACTAGGTTTAGGAGGTCTCCAAAAGAAGACCAACCTCCTACTCCTTATGATGAGCCACATTCTGGGGGTCACATTCAGACTCCATCTTTAGATGAGGTAAACTTGGGGCACCAAAAATCCCATACCTCCTCATCTGGGGTGAAGAAAAATGGAGACCCAAGTGGTGGCTCCATCAAAGGTACACTCTTCCTCTTCCACTCATGTTGATCCTAATGATAAAGGGAAAGCACCAATGGAGGTGAATAGTTATGAGGGAATATCATTCCTTCTCATGTCAACCCTTCAACAGGCAAAACCATTGAAGAAATGATGGATTACTTGAAAGAAAGCCTTAGAAAGATTGATGAGGATGAAAAGAGAGACAAGGAGGAAGAGGAAAATATAAAAATTGGTTCAAAACTTAATCCTGATGAGGATGATCTTATGGATGAGGAGGATATCTATGTTCTCCACTATAGCAGAAGAGGATCCTCTCTTCCAGGAGACCCTCATACAGATGAGTTGTTTGGAGGTGCCAGTAGAGGAGGAAGGGAGTGAAAATCCCCAGATCCGTGCCTTGCTACAACAGTTGAAAGAAAGGATACTCAGCTTAGTGAGATGTCTAAAAGGTTAGATGAGATGGCCTCTGCCATGACTGCCCTTACTACTCTCAGCTTTTTGGGTCCCCAAAAGGCCCCAAACACAATTGATAAACCCTCTACTAGTGCAGAAAAGGCTAAGGAGGTAGTACAAGTTGATGAGGATATTGGGAGTCAGGAGAAGAATGAGTCTGGGTCAGTAAATCTCCAACCTTCAAAAGAAGATTTGAAGGATTTCATCAATCAGCAAATCAAGGAGTCTATAGCACACGGAAAAGGAGGTCACTCTGTTCAAAGAGGAAGACCTTATCCCGAGGAGTTTGACTTAGTACAATACCCCAAAGGTTTTGTTTCCCCTTCCTTCAAGCTCTTCAATGGTATAGGAAACCCACGTCAACATTTAGCTCACTTCAGGGCTGGGTGTTGTAATGTGGGTGGCAGTGACGCTCTCCTCTTCAGGCAGTTTGTGAGCAGTCTTTCAGGGGTGGCTTTTGACTGGTACGCTGAGTTACTAAATGGTTCAATAAAGACCTTTTCAGAGTTGGAATCCTTGTTTGTAAAGAGGTTTGCGGGGGCCCAACATCACGTTACAGTGGGAGACCTTGTGGTGGAGAGGAAAGCCAATGATGGTTGGTGGATTACATTCTTAGGTGGAGAAATCTTAGCCTAAAATGTGAACCACAACTCCAAGAACAACATGCTATAGAAATTTTACTAAGAAATATTCATGGTCCTATAGCACTCATTCTCAAAGGGTTCACTATTAGGACTTTTGAAAAATTGATTAGTAAAGCTTCTGGCTTGCAATCTGAAGCATCTCAGTTGTCATTCCTTAAAGATAACATCAATGGTGACCAAGCCAAGAAATTCAAACAGAAAGCAGTTGAAAAAAAGGGCAGTGTGTCAGCATTATCTTTTCAAAAGGGAAAGCGGATTCAGATCACTGAGCAGCAGCCTAGAAAGGATAAGGAGAGGGCAGTCAAAAAGCCTGATCCTAGGGGATTGACAGAAAAGATTAACCAACAGTACTCTTTTAGGAGAGATGCACAAAGAAAATCTTTAAGTCTTTGATCCAAGATGATAATTTCCAACTCCCCAAACCCAAAAGACCAGCAGATGTTGATAAGAGCAATGAGCCAAACTATTGCCCTTATCATAGGATGTTGGGTCATGTTCTAGAAGATTGCTATGTTTTTAAAGATTGGGTTGAAAGTGAGTACAAGTCTGGTAGGATGAGTATTCCTAATGCATACTTAGCAAACCCTCACAAGGGTCTGCTAAGGTTATTCATGTGGAGGTCATCCCTACTAAGGGGCAGAAAGCAGAGTCAGCCACTACAGTTTCCCCTCCAACAGTGTTCAACCAGAAGGGCAGTGTTGAGTTGCTTACAGATGCAGAGGGTTGGCAGTTGTCTTTGTCCAGATCTTCCTTGAAAAAGCTAAACAAGTTACCCAACACCCCATTGGAGTTTTCAAAAGAAACTCAAATGTCCATAACAAAGGCATTTGGAGTTCCTCCAAATAACTCAATGGAGGGAAAGGGTCCTTCACCTTTGAAACTTCTTGAAAAGAGAGTTTCAATGGTGAAGGGAAAGGAAAAGAAGAAACATTTTCTAAAATCAAGCAAGTTATCCTTCCAATGGCAAGGGGAAATCCCCAAACCTCTTACCCTCTCTGATTTCATGTATGTTCCAAAGGGTGTTAGTGAAATGAACGATCCTTTTTGCGTACGTGTTATCTGTCCATTCTGAATCTGAAAATGAGCAAACTGCGTCTGAGTCTTCTCAATTGCCTGAATCATGTGAATCTAGTTCTGATGATGATCTACCCGTGTACAAAATGCAGGGAGTAAAGATTGTCATTGAGCCCGAGTCACCTGATTTAGAGACAAATCAAGTTAAAGAAGAATCAGATTCTGAAGTTTTGGTTGATGTGACCTCAACTTCTGAGCCTGAAGAAGTAACAGAAATAAATCTCAGAAGTGGTCGTGTTATACCATCTCCAATGGCATCTAAAAAGATAAGGGAAAAGAATCTGTCAAACAAAATGAAGGCGTGGTTCCACCAACACATGTTCCACAAGAACAAGTGGGTGGTGGACCACCAAAAGTGGATTATAATGTGCTAGCTCACCTTAGGAAACTACCTGCGAGGTTGAGCATATATGATGCTCTTGTGCTTTCTCCTGAAATGCGAGAGGCTTTGGTCAAGGCTTTACTTGATCCTGAAATTGTTTGGCTCAACTCGCAGAGTGTTCCTTTGAGGAGGCTTTACACTTCAAAGAAGTACCTGAGTAACCTTTTCTGATGAGGATTTACTTCTAGGTACTTCAGATCACAATCGCCCACTTTATATAACTGTTGACATTGACAACTTCAAGTTGAATAGAGTGCTTGTTGATCCGGGTGCATCGGTCAACATAATGAGCCTAAGAACTTTGGCCCATCTCAGTGTTGACACGCAAAAATTAAGTTCTGACAAAATGATGTTGCGTGGCTTCAATGAAAAGGGGCAAAGGGCTTTAGGCTCTGTCACTCTTTCTCTTTTGATGGGGGATTTGAGAACTGAGGCTAAATTCCATATCATTGATTCTGAAAGTTCATTTAAAGCACTTCTTGGTAGGCCTTGGCTCCATGAATACAAATGGTTCCTTCCTCTCTACACCAATGTATGAAATATGAAGGAATGGTGTAGAGTACTGCATAAAGGGAGATTTGAAACCATTTAGTGTGCATGAAGTTGGGAAATACGAAGATGCTTCTTACTATGTTCCAAAGAGGCTATCATGTTTTCTAGATCTGTGGTACCACACTGAAGATCAAGTGGGAACTAGTGCACCTAAAGAAAAGTCTCCAACACTTGTCCAAGAGCACCTTCAAGAGGAGCTTGAGGAAAAGATTAGATGGAATCCTGCCCCTCCTTCAACACAACGAGGAGGTAGGATGGCACAATGTGCTCGTGGGAGAGATCGTGGTAGAGGAGGTAGAAGCCAAGATGGGTGGAGGATGAGGGCCACCAATGCCTCATCTCCACCACCTACTCCTAGAAGGCCCATCACCCATGTAGGCTCAGGGTCCAATACAAAAGCTGAGTCAAATGTGATGGGTAGTTCAAAGATGCTGGTTCAAAGTGGGTGATCACTGAAAAGCCTATTTGGAACATTAAAGAAAATTTTTCATGTGATGAGGACAACTCTCAGAAAGAGGAGGTGTCCGATCTCACTACATTTGAAAAGCTGAATGAGTTTGCGAAGACTTTAACTCCTTTGTCTGAAAGCAAAGTAGATGATTTAAATGTATGTGTTGCACCTAATTTAGAAGAAGAGGTGGGGAAGAAGCGTGTTTTCTATAAAGCACATCAACCCTCAAGTTCAGAAGTGGGTGTAGAACTTGAGGATCTTTCTTTGAATGAAATGGTAGAACTACCTTTTGATTGGTATCCCGCTGGTGTACAAAGTTTGATTAAAAGAGGTTTTGCTCCTTCTATGTGGTCCAAAGGCGAAGCCCAACAACATGAAAATTTGTGGAATCCTAAATACAAATTGAAAAAAGAATAAATATGGTGTTGGCTTTGGTACTGTCGGACCAATAGATGACGATGATTACTGTTTGATCATTACCAACAATCTGGAAGTTGATATGATCTTTACAGAAACCTACAACGCTGTTGAGAGAGGTTATGTTTAGAGGCTAACAACGACCCATATTACCTTCAAATTAGGGATGCACCCCCTGAATTTGAGGAAGAGATCAAATCAACGATTGATGAATTGAAAGAAATTAATTTGGGTACTGAAGAAAATCCACGCCCCACTTTTATAAGTGCTTTGTTAAGTGAGAATGATGCCAACGATATGGTACAACTCTTGACAGAGTTTAAGGACTGTTTTGCTTGGAGTTATGATGAAATGCCCGGATTAAATCCAGACATAGCAGTCCACAAACTTGCCATTCAACCAAATGTTGTTCCAGTCAAACAAGCTCCTCGAAGGATGCGTTTGGAAATTGAACAACAAGTAATTGAAGAAGTGAAAAAATTAATTGAAGCTGGTTTTATTCGAGAGGAAAAATACCCCTCTTGGTTAGCCAGTGTTGTCCCTGTTAAGAAAAAGAATGGACAGATTCGCGTATGTGTCGATTTTAGAGACTTGAATAAAGCATGTCCTAAAGATGAGTTCCCATTGTCAATCCCTGAACTCATGATTGACATTGCTTCTTCTCACGGTCTCTTTTCCTTTATGGATGGGTCCTCGGGTACAACCAAATCAAGATGGCCCCGGAGGACGAGCAATATACTGCTTTTAGAACACCCATTGGAATATACTGCTATAAGGCTCATTTTGGCCTTAAGAATGCTGGTGCAACCTACCCAGCGTGCAATGACCAGAGTTTTTGATGAACTCATTCATGACAAAGTTGAATGCTACATTGATGATCTCGTGGTCAAAAGCAAAGAAAGAGAGGATCACTTGTTTGATTTAAGGGTTGTGTTTGAACGGCTTCGTCGGTACGACCTCAAGATGAATCCCTTGAAATGTGCTTTTGGGGTAACTTCAGGGAAGTTTCTTGGGTTTGTTGTTCGACATCGTGGCAATGAAATCGACCCTACTAAAATCAAGGCTATATTAGAAATGAAACCTCCTAGAAGTCTTACTCAATTAAGATCTTTCCAAGGTAGGTTGGCATATCTAAGACGCTTCATATCCAATTTGTCTGGTAGATGCCAACCCTTTGCAGCCCTTTCGAAGAAAGATTCAGAATTCTATTGGGATGATAGCTGCCAAAAAGCTTTTGATAGTATAAAACGCTATCTTTTGTCCCCTCCAGTTTTGGCCGCTCCCATTCCAGGGAGGCCATTAATTCTTTACACTGCAGCTTCAGATGAATCTCTTGGAGCTTTGTTGGCCCAAACTAACAATGAAGGAAAAGAGAATGCCCTATACTACTTGAGCAGACGTCTGATTCCTACTGAAATGAATTACCCTTCCATTGAGAAGCATTGCTTATGCCTTATTTTTGCTGTTCAAAAGCTTAGGCATTACATGCTCTCTCATAAAGTCAATCTGATCTCTAAGGTCAATCCCCTTCAGTATCTCATGACCCGTCCTACACTCTCAGGACGTTTAGCCAGATGGGCCATGATACTACTTCAATTCGACATCACTTTCACTCCCCAACGTGCTATAAAAGGACAAGCTCTTGCTGATTTCCTAGCAGCACACCCAATACCGGCAGGATCTCCCCTAAACGACGATCTTCCTGATGAACAAATAATGAGTTTGGATAACCATGAAAGCCCCGCTTGGGAGTTGTATTTTGATGGTGCGGCCTCTTTCCAAAGAGGTACTGAACCACAGACCCTTCTCCCCGGTAAAGCTGGAGTTGGTTTGATATTCATAACACCTGATAAAGCCATATTGCGATATTCTTACAGTTTATCGGACCCTTGTACAAACAACGAGGCGGAATACGAAGCTCTGATAACTGGTTTAGAATTAGCAATATCGATGGAAATTAAAAATATCAAAATTTATGGCGATTCACAGTTGGTGATTAACCAAGTTGCGGGAACCTACAAAGTTTTGAAACTCAACTTGCTTAAATACCACTCATATGCCATGAAATTGTTTGAGCAAATTCCTAATGCAACTTTGGTTAGAATACCGCGTGGTCAAAACGCTACGGCGGACGTTCTAGCAAAGCTTGCTAAGGAAATGTCATGCCCCGAAAAGGGTTCAGTCCAAATAGAAGTTCAAAATCGCCAAATTTTGTCTCCTATTGACTTTGAAAATTTGAATGAACCTTCTTCCTCTGGTGAGTTTTCATTTGTGGTAGAGGATGATGATGATTGACGCCAACCTTTCATTGAATATCTCCAAAATGGTAAACTACCGAAGGAGAAGTCTGTTGCTCACCAAATAAAGAACAGAGCATTGTCATTTTCACTAATTAACAACACCTTGTATCGGCGGTCATTTGACCAAATGTGGTTGCGATGTCTTGCAAAAGATGAAGCCCACAAGATAGTGACCGAGGTACATGCGGGGTTGTGTGGCGCCCACCAATCGGGCCCCAAAATGAATTGAAAATTAAAGGCTTGGGTACTATTGGCCATCAATGATTAAAGATTGTGTGGAAATAGCACGGAAATGCCACCAATGCCAAGTACATGGGGTAGTTTTGCATCAACCACCAAATGTTTTGCACCCAACAATAGCCTCTTGGCCTTTTGAAAGCTGGGGAACTGATATTGTTGGGCCTATTGATCCTCCTTCCTCTAAGGGTCATAGGTTTATACTTGCTGCTACCGACTACTTCTCAAAGTGGGCTGAAGCCATACCACTAAGAGAAGCCAAAACTAGCCATGTACTACAATTTTTGAAGGACCATATCGTATACAGATTTGGCGTTCCTCGCCGAATCATATCCGATAATGGTACTGCTTTTAAGAGTACCAAGCTTAATCAATTTGTTAGCAAACATAGCATTGATTGGAGGTATAGTACGATATACTATCTTCGAGCTAATGGATTGACTGAAGCTTTCAACAAGACATTAGTTCAATTATTAAAGAAAACCTTAGATGAGAACAAACGTCAATGGCACGAAAAGTTGGTGGGCATTGTGGGCCTATCGGACCACATATAGAACCCCAACACAAGCCACTCCGTTTGCTCTAGTCTATGGAGCGGAGGCGGTTCTCCCTTTGGAGTTACAGCTCCCATCTCTTAGAATTGCAATAAACAATGAAGTCACAAGTGAACAAAATGCCCAACTAAGGTTGGAGGAACTCGATGGTTTAGATGAGAAGCGTTTGCTTGCTCAACAGAACCTCGAGTTGTACCGAGCCCGCATGGCTCAAGCCCATGATAAATTGGTCCGTCCTAGGACTTTCAAGGTTGGCGACTTGGTCCTAGTTCTTCGCAGACCGATTATAGCCCACCGTAAAATAGGTGCAAGTTCGAACCTACTTGGGAAGGCCCTTTTGTAGTAGAGAAGGCCTATCAAGGTGGATCTTACCAGTTGATTGATTGTAATGGTGAACGTCCCATGTTGCCTATCAATGGGCGTTACCTCAAGAAATATTACAATTGATTGTACCCAAATTTTAAATTTCAATGAATGAATGTTTCTTTCAAGTGGAAATGTTCTTTTCATCTGGTTGTGGACTGGGTCCGGATTATTAAAATCTCGGTCCAAACTTTCAAACCTTTCACCTTTCCCCCAAAAGGAAAGTCAATGCAACCTCTCCCCAAAAAGGAAAGGCAATTCAATTTTCTCTAAAAAGAAAATCAAGTTCATCTTTCTCCAAGTGGAAGTTCATCTTCTCTTTCCCTCAAAGGAAAGTTCAAATTTATCTTTATCCAAATGAAAGTCAAATGCAAATCTTAGTACCAAATGCTAAGTGTAGATTCCCCAAGTAGGAGTCTTCTTATCAATGTCTGAGTTTAGGTAGAATTCAAACCTTCTAAGGTCTCTCCTAGCTCACTCCTTTAGATCTTGTTCTACCCAAATTGAACGCCATGGATCTACCCAAATCTAGACATTTAGTGGTTGCCAAAACACCCTTTAGTCTTCCCAAATGATAAGATTTATCTAGCCAAAATAGATAATCTTATACCAAATACCTTCAAGGTCTAAGGAGTAGTAAAAAATACTCTTAGCCTTAGCCTTAGCCTTTAGAGTTTTATCTTACCAAAATAAGATAAGCTCTACCTCTACTTGGTTGCCAAAATACCTCTTAGAGCTTTCCAATAGGTGCCAAATGCCTTTTGACTTTTAGGAAACAACAAATGTTCCTAACCCTTCTCAAGTGATAGTGAAAATATCTTTGAGAATCCTTTAGGTGGTAGCCAAGATACCCCTAACTTTTAGGAGATAGTAAGATATTCCTAAGACCTTCTTAGAGACTCCAAATGTCTCTAATCTTTTCTCAAGTGATAGCCAAAACATCCTTGATAGCCTTGTACGTGGTGTCCAAAATACCCCTAGCTTTTTAGGAGATAGAAAGATATCCCTAAGCTCTTTTAGAAGTTATCAAATTTCTTCTAATCAAATCAAATTCTCTCTAAAGATATCAATTGTCTTTAGATACCTCTTTAGAAGTTGTCAAATTGCTTCTAAACACTCTTCCAAGAGTAATCTAAAACTCTTTTCTTAAGGTGATAGATAGAAATCTCCTTATCTTTGTAGATCTTGCTTAAATCCAAGTTTAGGCTTTCATAGATCTCTCCTTATCTTTCAAATCAAACTCTATTTGATTTGGAAGATCTCGTTTGATCATTCTTTGGTCAACGCCAATATGTGTGGCGTACTTCTTTTCGTTCACCACACATATTGGGGGTCCTTTTGTTGACGAATATTTTTTCGCACCGACCCTGACCCCGATCGAGCCCGACTAGGCTCGATCGCGCTCGATCGACTCGATCGATCGACGTCGAGACAAAATCGACTCAAATTAAACTCCAATTTAATTAAATTAAATCAATTTAATTAAATTAAAATTAAATCAAATCAATTCAAACACCGTCGAGCCTAATTCGACGCAGTTCGACACATTTCGGCGTCGATCCGAGTTCAATTTCGCAAAATTGACTCAATCGAACAAAATCGGACCCAAATCGACTTAAATCGATTCGGGTCGAGCCCAATTCGGAGCTGATTTCAGCCCCAATTGGCTGATTTGGGCTCAATCAACTCCCCAAATCAGAATTTTGAACCTAGGGCTGAGATTTTCTCTCAAATCTCACCCAAAATTTGGGTTCAATGTACTCAAGTACATTCCCCTCGTTTCAAGCAACGAGGCAGCCCTCATTGGCTCATTTGGGCGGTCCCCTTGGTTTGTCCGTCCGAAGCCAGAGCAGAACAAGAGCGGGAGAGGGAGTGGGGAGCGGTATTCGGCTCCCCTGTTCTGTTCTTTCGCCCGTCCCGACACACAGAGAGAGAGCAAGCGAGAAAGCTCCAGGCGATCCTCTTTCTCGCGTGCGGAAGTCCCGACCGGCCTCCCTCTCGCGTGCGGATCTCCCCTCCGACCCCGCTCGAGGCTTCGACTGAGCCTCTCAGGCGGATCTTCTCCTTCGTGCGAGTCCACCAGGCGGAACCCCAGTTCGCGCCGAAGTCCAGTTCGCGTGGGTTTCGCACTCCTTGCGTGCGGAAGCCCAGTCCGCTTCCCTCTCGCGTGCAACGTTTCTGTCCGAGCCCACCCAGGGCCTCGGCCGAACCTACCAGGAGGTTCGGCTCTTTCTTTCGCCGGACCTGTGCGATCCGACCACCTCGGCTCCGTCTTGACCGACGCTAGGAAAGCTTTGCATTTACTGCAGCAGCTTCTTCTCCTTTCTCCTTCAACTCCGACGACTTCGAGGCGACAAAGAACCTATCGGAGACTTCCAAACAGCAAAGGAAGGTTTCTAGCTCTTCCTCCTTCAACTCCGGCGACCTCGAGACGAGTTGGGAGCTGTTTGAAGCCTCCAAACAGCAAAAGGAGGCTCCTAAACCTCCCAAACAGCAGTTTGGAACCTTCAAATCGTTGTGGAGAGCGGTGGTGACGTCCGGAACGGCTTGGACAGCGGATTGGAGCTTGGAGCGGAGCTTGGACAGCAATCGGAGCTTGGAGCGGAGCTTGGACAGCAACTTGGACAGAAAATCGGAGCGCTTGGACAAACCGGGTGTGGTAAAATCCTTAAAACTTAGGCAAAACCCTAAGGCTCCATAGCCAATGCAATGTGGTTGACGATCCAAAACCTTAGGTCCTTAGAAACTTTAATTTTTTTTGGTCCCCAAAAAACCCATTCGTTGGCTGTCCACTTCGCAAAGACTATGGAAATTAGGCGATTTCCATTAGTTGACTCTTATGTAAGAGTTCGGAGAGGATTTTGACACGCGTAGAGGCGTCGGGTTGTTATCCGACATCTCTCAAATGTATGTTATTCATCATATTAAGCTTAACACCTTCGCCTACATTCAAACCTTAGGGCATGTTACTTTTTGTAGCTAAAACATAGTGGATAGCTCACATCTTTTCCCAAATCTCACATTGTGTACATGTACTTATACAACATTAGTGTCATGCGCGAAATAGACATATGATTTAGGAATTTTGTGGAGCTTGTGGGGTTGTCATAAGCCTTGCAACATATCCAAAAATATTTGTGATGACTTGTTGTAGGATCTAGTGTGAGTCTCAAAGATTCACTACGAACATCCTAGAGCAAGTGTTTTGATCAAACTCGCCTTTGGATGCGTTCTATGGTTTGTGATAGAAAAGTTGATGGCTAATCATTTTTGTTATGCAAATATTCCAAAGTTTGGAAACTCATTTTAATGTTTTTAATGGGTCAAATCATGCCAAAAGTGATTTGATCCCTTAAAGACTTTAAGATACATGTTTCCCTACTAAATCATGATTCAAGCCATATGTTATTTATTCCTTGCTTAAAATTAGTGAATGTATTAACTTGCAAATTTTCATAAATGTGCTTACTTAATCCTAAGTGTTGGTGAGATTGATTTGGAGCATTTCATGGACCTCAAAGGCCAATGCTCCATCGTATTAAGGGATTAGTTAAGCTCATTTTTCCTAATTTGCTAGATAATATGGTTAGATGCAAGCTCTCAAATTTCCAAATCATATTAGATACGATTTAGGGGAAACCACCTTCTTGTAGAGCTTTGATAATATTATAGGTTGTCTTCCAAATTCAAATTGTAGGACTAATCTTTCTACCCAAATCATGCCAAAATTGATTTGGAAATCTTTTCATTGAGTTGGAAGCTCTCTAGTAGTCTTCTCTTCCTCGTGTATGACAATTTGGAGCACCTCAAAGCTTCATGTTTCCATTGCATGAGCGATCTTAACTTAGGATTCCAAAAGACTCCTAGGTTCAAATCTTCATGCTTGTAGATACAAAATTATAAGCATTCATCCTTCTCTCTTATGCATGGTGATTGGAACCTTCTCAGGTTCTAAATACATATAATTGCATGACTTTTGGATGCTCCCTCAAGGCTCCAAAAGTTTAGATTATGTGAATCCTAGCTCTACCCTAGGAGCTACGAACCATCACATGTCTACTTTTAGGTTTCTCCTAGATGTCGCCAAACGAATCTTTAGGATTTTCCTAGAAACTTCCAAATTCCCAAAATCATATCAAATTTGATTTGGGAAAACCCTCCAACGCATTAGGAGTTGATCTTCCCCCTTTCAAGCAAATCCAAAACATTTGTAGGAGAGTAGGAGGTTCCCTTCCTTATATACATGTCCTTCATGCTTAATAGTTGGGTGTCTCTAAGTCCCAATTATTTTAGTCCATGAATCAAGTTTTAGGAAACAAATCCTAAAGTCTCCACTCCGTTTGCTAATAATACAAAATTGGCATACAGGCACTCTTTTCATATGTGATGCTTGGAACCTCCCAAAACTCCATAATATCACAACATGAAAATCTTGGACTTAGAATCCAATTCTAAGTTCTTACACCCCTTCACTCAAACTAAATTGAGTGAGTAAAATCCATTTGAACACCAAATGTTCAAGAGATATCTCCCAATCTTGCGACCTTTAGGTCACATCTCATTTTTGTCGTCTCTCTACAATCCAAAAAGTTGTAAGAGGCAACCCATTCTCTTGACTCAAAATTAGGAGAATGTTCACCTCTCTTTGTTCCTTTTAAAACGCCACATGTTTAAAGGAACTTCTCCAAACTCAGGACTAAATCCTAAGTTTACTTCTTCATTTGTTAAGACACAAAATATCAAGTGAACGATTCTCCTCTTACATGATATCACCCTTGAGTTTGGGACCAAATTTCAAACTTTCCATCTCATTTGTTGGAACCCTAAAACTAGCAAATGAATAGTCCTTTCCTTTCATGTATAATGATTTGAAACCTTCAAAGGTTCCAAACCAAAATCATTTCATGAATCATGTAATTCTAGGATCAAAGTCCTAGGTTTACTTGACCTTGTTTGTTGAAGAAAAATCAACAAATGTCCACCCTTACATATTCTTCATGCATGATACTTAGAGCATTCTCAAAGCTCTAAGTGTTAGAGTGCATGAATCTTTTGAAACTTGGAACCAAATTCCAAGTTCCTTCACATCCTTTGTTGGACTCAAAACAACAAAGATCTACTCATGCAAGATGTCCTAAGGCTCCTCAAGCCTTTAAATATGTCGTTGTATGAGTCCTTTGATTTTAGGACCAAATCCTAAATTCTCTTCCTCATTTGTTTGTTGAAACAAGATCAACAAATAATTTTCCTCTTCTCTTATGCGATGTTATTTGAAGCATTTTCAAAGTTTCAAATACCTCATTGCATGTCTCATCATCTATCTTAGGAGCTTTCACCCATCTTCATCATGTGTGGTGTTATGGATTTCTCTAGATCCTAAAACACATCATGTCTTAAACTCTTGAGCTTAGAGGTAAACTTTAAGTTTCTCCCTTTTGTTGGAATATGAGAAACCAACATATCTTTTCTCATGCAAGATATTTTAAGGCTCCTCAAGCCTTTAAACATATCATTGTATAAATCCTTTAACTCTAGGATCAATCCTAGGTTATTTCCTTTTCTTTGTTTGTTGAAATGCAAAATCAACAAACAAATGTCATCCCATGTATAATAGTTTGAAGCTTTTCCTAAACTTCTACTTACTATCACATGGGGTTGTTGAACTTAGAACCAAACTCTAAGTTCTTCCTCTCAATTGTTTGAACCTAAGTTTAACAATTGAACATCCCCGCTTAGGCTTAGGACCTAAATCCTATCCTTTCTTCCCATTCACTTAACCCAAAGTTAAGTGAACGATCATCCCTCTTTGAATAACAAATATTCAAAGGTCTTCTATGAATCTTGTAACTTTCTAAAAGTTACATTTTCTTCCTTCAACCCTTAAGTTGTAGGAAACCTACTAAACCATTTATTCATTGGAACACCAAACCAATGAATACTCTTTTGGACATAGGATTCAAATCTTAGTCTTCTTCATTTGCTTGGGCATTAATTAAGCAAATGAATACTCCTCCTTGGACACCAAATGTCAAAGGAATCTCTCTCAACATGCAATCCGAATGTTGCTTGTTGCTTCTTTCTTCTACAACCCAAACGTTATAGGAGACCCTCTCATTCTCCTAAAGCACAATTGGAGAATGTGCACTTCTCTTTGAACACCAAATGTTCAAACAAAGTTTTAGAAGCTTGCAACCCAAAGTTGCATCTTCTCTTCTTCTTTCTACAACTCAAAAGTTGTATGAAAATCTCACCCAAATCGCCTATTTGTTGAATCCAAATCAACGAATATTTTAATCTAAATCATTTGTTTGTTGAACCAAATTCAACAAATAATTCCATACCAAGCAAAGGAATCAACTCCTAGCTTTCTTTCATTCTCCTAACGCAAATTGGGGGAATGAGTTCCTCTCTTTGGACAGCCAAAGTTCAAAGAATTCTTGATGTGTAGGCCCAAATCTACACATCATCTTCTTATGTTTGCTTTATCCAAACTTAGCAAATTAAATACTCATAATTGAACATAAAAGTTCAATGATAATCTCTTCTGATTCGTAGCCCCAAAGCTACTAATCTTCCCTCACTTCTATAGGTTCCAAAGGCCTTAGAAAATGTCGTACCTTAGCCCAAAAGTTATAGGTCCTTTCTTCTCCAACTCCAAAGTTGTAGGAGATCTCTTCTCTCTTTAACTCCAAAAGTTAGAGAGAGTTCCCCTACATTTAGCCCAAAAGCTAAATGTTGGATTCCTACCTTTCTTTTCTTAGCTCCAAAAGCTAAGGAAAATTTCTCAACAAGTGGCACCAAAAGCCACATGTTGGATGCTCCTTTCTTAGACCCAAACTCTAGAAGGACCCTTAGTGTGACTTACCACACAAGCCTCACACACTTAGGTGCACAGCCCCTTAGGCATGCTAGGATTAGGATTTTTCTTTGTGTGTGCATGTGATTGATGTTGTGGATTGATTGCCCTTGGATTGTCTGCGTGTGGGCACTTGCCCTTAAGTGGTTAGTATAGAAATATAAATGCTTTTCTGTGCAGGTGGCCATATCTAAAAGGGGGGCGCTCATAAATGATAATAAACTGCTTGCATGACAGGTACCGCTTAAAACCCCCCAAAGATGTGGCCAATAGGGTAGAAGCAGGGGCCTAGTGCTTAGCACTCTAAGTGCTAGGCCAATTTTGAGATGATCATATTCTTGCTATATAAACTGCCTCCTAACTCTGTTTTGCAGATTTGAGTCTTTTTTTTTATCATGTATTTGGTAGAAATAGGATGTAAAACTTGTGGGGGTTTGGAGCAAAGGAAGGGAGCAAAGAAGATGAAGCCCAAACTTTTGTAAAGCTTGAAGACCCCACAAGTAGAGTCTGTAAATGTTAACTGGGTTGTATAATGGCAGGCAACTCAGCTGCCAAACATGTTTGTAATAACTGGGACATTATTTACATTTCTGTCTTTATTTATATACAAAAGCATGTGTTGAAGTGTTTACTGAGTGCGCAATAGAAAAAGCATGTTTTTCTTAGGTTTATTCCCTTGTTTTTTTTGTGGGCGTGGCTTGGACTTTTGATACGGTAGGCTCTTAGGACAAAACTAAGTTTTCTACCCATTTAAAATGTAAGCAAACTAAAATGAAATTAGGCTTCATGATTTTCTAACAAAAAGAAACTTGCATGGCTCCCTTCAAGGAGCTAAGTTTTCAAAACAAAAACAAACATGCATAGCCAAAAATGTGTTGCATATAGAAAGCCCTCACTTAAGGACTAGATAACAAAAAGTCTTTTTCTTTATGAGTCAGCATATGCATACCATACATACTTAGGCATCTTGGCCTCAAAGCCAAGTTGTAAGACCTACATTCTAAATAAAAACAACCCTACCACTCTACATTTGCATTGAGACTAAACAACATGGTTTTAAAAGCGATTAGGGGGAGTTTAGCTGGTAGTCCCTTCCAGGCGGGACAATAAATCCAGAGGTTGGGCGGGCTATGCCTCTTGTGAGGTGTAGTTTGTAAGCCCCTTGTGCACTTGTTAGATTTAGGTTCGAGGCACTACCTATCGGTAGTCCTCACCTTAGTCTTAGGGTCCGAGGCAAGGGTTGAATCCAAATCACCCTATAAGCCCTCATCTTTCGGGCAGTTCCTCCAACAAGTGTTGTTGGGATGTAAGCCCCAATCTTCTAATAAAATATCAACTTAAACCAAATTTAGATTCAAAAATGTAAAGCCTAACATAGGATAGTCCGAGCACCTCTGAGTTTCCCTCAGAATCAAGTGCTCCTACTTCATCTCCTTTGGCTCTCATTCCAAAATCTATATCTGAGTTGATTCACTCCTCAAAATTCCTAAGGGTCAAAACCCTTTAAACAAGACTTTCATGGATTTTAAAATAAAGATCAAACTTTAGCCAACATTTAAATAACATCAAAATGAAGAAAACCACTAGTTTAATCAAAAGTTTTCCCAAATCAAACTTGGGATGTAATTAACCATAGGGGCTTGCCCCTATGGGATGTCTGTACCCCAGAAATAAATAAACCCCACTCAACCAAACATTGAGTGGGGGAATCTCTGTTAAATAATTGTAAATTTTGTTATTGAGTCCATAAGGAAATGATATTTTTATCCTTCGGGGTAATATATCATGTTCTTATGCCGTACTCGATGATAAAATATGCAATCCGTTCGAGGATACAAAAAATTCTCCAACAGAAATCTAGGATGACTTCTACTTTTAATCAATTGCCAAAACTTAGAGAGAGGCATTATAACTCAAATCACTTAAGAAATCCCTTTCCTGGAGTTATATGTTTTTCTTGTGGCATGCTAGGACATATCTCACACACTTGCACAATTCATCATAGTTCACATTGGGTGTGGAGACCTAAGGTGCATGATCCATAGCATACCACACATGCATTGCATTCTTCTCTTCATAAGAAGGAACCCAAACCTGCTTGGGTTCCTAAAACTAACATTTGATAATTTTGCAGGAAGTCTCTCACAAAAGACCTCGTGAGAGTGTGGTATCTGGACAGTGGATGCTCTCGACATATGACTGGTGATGCTAGCCAGTTTGTTGTACTAGAATCCAGGACTGGAGGCAAGGTTACTCTTGGAGACAACACCACCAGGAAGGTGGTAGGAGCAGGTATAATCGGTAATTCCAAGAACCTTATGATTGAAAATATTTTGCTTGTAGATGGATTAAAGCACAACTTGCTCAGCATCAGTCAATTCTGTGACAAAGGCTTCATCGTACAATTCTTCACGAATTCATGCATTGTAAGTTTAAGTAACAACACTATTTTGCAAGGAAAGAGGGTAAACAACGTCTATATGCTTGATTTAAATAGCATTGAATGTGCTGCTTCTTTTTGCTTAAAAACTGTCATTGATGATTCTTGGTTGTGGCACAGGAGGCTTTGTCATGCAAGTATGAAAATCCTTAGAAAAGTGACCCAAAAGGACCTAGTTAGAGGTGTCCCCAAACTTAAGTTTACAAAAGACCACCTTTGTGATGCCTGTCAACTAGAAAAGCAAATCCACTCCTCTTTTCACCCCATAAAGGACATTAGCACCTCTAGACCTTTAGAAGTCCTTCACATGGATTTGTTTGGACCCATTAGCATAGCTAGTTTGGGAGGGAAAGTCTATGGTTTTGTGATTGTTGATGACTACTCGAGGTTCACTTGGACTAGATTTCTTTCTCATAAAAATGAGTCTTTTGAGGAGTTTAAAACTTTTTCTACTTGGATTCAGAAGAAGCTAGGGTGTGAGATTTTGACCATCCATAGTGATCATGGGGGAGAGTTTGAAAATGAAAGATTTGAAGATTTTTGTGAGGAAAAGGGGATTAGCCACAATTTTTCAGCCCCTAGGACTCCTCAGCAGAATGGAGTTGCTGAAAGGAAGAACCGGACCTTGGTGGAAGCCGCTAGAGCCATGCTTGCTGAGTATTCACTTCCAAAATACTTTTGGGCTGAAGCGGTTAACACAGCTTGTTATGTGTTGAATAGGGTGAATGTTAGAGTCAAATTAGAAAAGACACCCTATGAGATCCTTAAGGGTAGGACACCCAATCTTTCCCACCTTCATGTCTTTGGTTGTAAGGTTTTCATTCACAATAATGGAAAGTCTCACTTGGGAAAATTTGATCCTAAATCTGATGAAGGAGTATTCTTGGGATATTCTAGTGTTGGGAAATCTTTTAGAGTGTTTAACAAGAGAACCTTGATGGTGGAAGAGACAACCCATGTAGTTTTTGAGAGTCTGATCATAAGAAACATGGAGTAGAAGATGATGATGTTGGAGAGATTACAAGTGGAGTAGAAAATTTGGGGAAGGGGAGTGAGCACCTAAGTAATGGAGGAGTAGAAGGAGTCACCCAAGGAATAGAAATTTTTGATGAAATGGGAGAAACTTCACACACTTTGCCTAAAGATTGGAGATACTCTACTAGTCACCCCAAGGATTTGATCTTAGGAGACCTTTCTAGTGGAGTTAAGACTAGACATGGACTTAGGAAGGAGGTGAACCACTCTGCCTTTATCTCTATGACTGAACCCACCACCATTAACCAAGCCCTCTCTGATGAGTTTTGGATATTAGCAATGTAAGAAGAGTTGAATCAATTTGTTAGGAATGATGTTTGGGAACTTGTGGAAAGACCTAAGGGACAAAGTGTAGTTGGGACAAAGTGGGTATTTAAGAACAAAGTGAATGATTCAGGAGTGGTGGTGAGAAATAAAGCAAGATTGGTGGCTAAGGGGTACAATCAAATAGAAGGGATAGACTTTGAAGAGACTTTTGCCCCTGTAGCTAGATTGGAAGCCATTAGAGTGCTATTAGCCTTTGCCTGTTATAAATGATTTAAGCTTTTTCAAATGGATGTCAAGAGTGCCTTTTTAAATGGGGAGATAAAAGAAGATGTGTTTGTAGAACAACCTTCAGGTTTTGAGAGTTCTCAATTTTCAAATCATGTGTTTAAATTAAAAAAGGCTTTGTATGGTTTAAAGCAGGCACCTAGAGCTTGGTATGAGAGGCTTAGCACATTCTTACTAGAGAGGGAGTTTGTCAAGGGGAGCGTAGACACCACCCTTTTTCTTAAAAAAGTTGTAGATGATTTACTCATTGTTCAGATTTATGTTGATGATATACTTTTTGGATCTTCTAATAAAAATTTGTGTGATGATTTTTCTAAAACAATGAGTAGAGAGTTTGAGATGAGTTTAATGGGAGAATTGTCTTACTTTTTGGGGTTTAGCATAAAACAATTGGAAGATGAAACTTTTCTAAATCAAACAAAATACATAAAAGACATTTTGAAGAAAAATGAGATGGACAAAGCCAAGCCAATTAACACCCCCATGACTTCTAGTGCTCCGTTGGATAAGGACCCAAGTGGTAAGTCTGTTGATCAGAAGAAGTATAGAGGCATGATTGGATCTTTACTTTACTTGACTGCAAGCCGACCTGACATTATGTTTAGTGTTTGCCTTTGTGCTAGGTTTCAAGCTGACCCTAAGGAATCCCACATGACTGCTATTAAAAGGATTTTTAGATACCTTTTGGGGACACAAGGATTAGGGATTTGGTACCCTAGACATAGCACTTCTTTTGAGATTATTGATTTTTCTGACTCTGATTTTGCAGGATGCAAGGTGGATAGAAAGAGCACCTCTGGAACTTGTTAATTCATTGGACAATCCTTGGTCTCTTGGTCTAGTAGAAAGCAAAATTCTGTTGCACTTTCCACTGCTGAAGCTGAATACATTGCTCTTGGAAGTTGTGTGGCCCAAGTTCTTTGGTTGAAACAACAGGTATTGGATCTAGGATTACATGTAAGCACCATCTCAATTTTTTGTGACAACACTAGTGCCATATGCATCTCAAAAAATCCTATCCAACATTCAAGAAATAAACACATTGACATTAGGCATCACTTTATTAGAGATCATGTGACTAAGGGAGACATTGAGTTACACCATGTGACAACTGAAAACCAACTGGCAGACATCTTTACTAAACCACTAGCCTTCGACACTTTCAGTTCTTTAAGGGCCAGATTGGGTGTAATTGACATAAATGCATGAAACCTTTTTAGCTAAATTTTTTTTTTTTTTTTTTTGCTTTCTTTTTACCTTTTCGTGTGCCTTATTTTTAGATCATCACTGATATGATATTATATTTCTTGTTTTTGTCTTTAACAATTTGTAGTTAATATGTTTTCATCTACTTAATCACTTAGATAGTATGAATATTTTGTGATTGTGTCTCTTTCCCTAACTTAGTATTAGTGGCATAGTTTTCTTTTCTAATCAAAAGTCTATCTCAAAATAAAAGATTGTTATGAAACTAAGATCCTTTCTAAAGCTTGCTTAAGTAAATCTATCTTGTAAAAAAAGACATTCGTAGCGTGAATATGGCTTGCCTTCGAATTTACATCGGAGCTATCGGAGGGTTGCTTTGTCTTCATCTTCATGGAAGCATCTGATTTACCTTCTTTACTGTGAACTTGATAATGATGAATAGTAAGATCAAAGAAAGAAACTAGTTTATTATATTGAAAAAGGACCACGAAAATAGACAGTCTAATAAGATTGCAAATTTAACTCAGTGTTTGGAAGAGCAGGTTATATTCAGAAGATAATTTTTACTTGCAGAGATGTTATCAACTGATGTAATAAATACAAAAAGTTACAAGACAAAATATTTGACTTGATAAGAACTCAATATATACATAAAGCTTATATTTTCTCATTAATTTTTCTCTCAAAATCATTAACAATAACAAACATGAAGGCAGCACATTCTTCAGCTTGATGGTCAATGAAATGAGTCAAACAAGATCCAAACTTGCCCATGTTCCAACTCATTTACAACCTTACTGTCCAACTTAAAAGCCAGTCTAACCTAAGCATCTAATTAATGTTGCAAATCTATTTTTCATGTCTTATGTTTTGATGATTAACAAACACGGTTTCTCTTGGACAGCTTGTTGCTTCTAACTTTTCAGGAATTGAAGATCGGACAATCAAAAAGGAGCCAAGTTCAGGAATGCATAGGTTTAGGGTTGAGTCAGTCTGTACTTTTGTTTTTTACCTTTTGAGTCCACTTGTAATAGTCAAAGAGACTGATGCAATGTAACCCTTCACACACACACTTGAGAGACTTAGAATTTCTGTTTTTTCTCATATCGGCCAGGACGATTTTCTGGATCGGCCTGGACGATCAGCTTAAAACAGAAAGTCTAATTAAGAATTCTTAAATTAAGGCAGCCGTCATTAACAGATCGTCCTGGACGATACGTGTATCGGCCAGGACGATAAGCTCAAAACAGAAAGAAGTAGCCGCCATAGTCAAATATAGGGGTGTCAATATTTGACACGACACGACAACCCGACCCGGATCCGACCCGGAAAATCCGGGTTGGATCCGACCCGTTTGATAAACGGGTCGGGTTCGGGTTCACAGATTTGACCCGTTTAATCAAATGGGTCGGGTCGGGTTGACCCGGCGGGTTACCGGGTCAACCCGTAAACCCGTTTTATTTAAAAAAAAATAAAGAAATGTCTTCTCAAAATGGCGCTTTGGGCTTCTCAAAACTTCTCCTCGAGCCCTTCAAAGCCCGGATCCTGTTCACGTGCTCCTTATCCTTGATGGAAACGCAAGGATCATTTGATGGATTACTCAGCCACTCCATAACAAGCTCCTTAACATTGCTCCGCCCAAGGATCTGACATCCTTTTCACATGCTCCGAGCTCCGTGCAGCTCAAGCTCCTTCCCAAAAAAAAAAAAAAATCTGTGTTTTTCAAGATGAAGGAAAGTATCAACACCAGTTGTTGAAACTTTATCAAGTTTGTGCACAGGCGTCCGTCTCCGGTCTCCAGTCGCTTCAAGGTGGGATCAATTTTGAGAGCAGGTTTGCCAAATTTGAAAAAAAAAAAAAAAAGAGAGATTGGAAGAACGCTGCCGGGTCGCGGGTCGGGTCGGGTCAACCCGGCAACCCGGCCGGGTCGGGTCCGGGTTGAAATGTCCGACCCGTTTGTAAAAATGGGTCAGGTTCGGGTTGACCCGTTTAGATACGGGTCGGGTCGGGTTCGACCCGAACCCGACGGGTTGACCCGAATTGACACCCCTAGTCAAATATGGTATACTGTATCTTTAAATTATCGGCCAGGACGATCCTCGGATCGGCCTGGACGATATTCACAAATTATGCCATAATTTGTTCAGGGAATCAAGGGAGTAATTAAGGTTGATTGATACGATCATATCGTCCTGGACGATCGCAAGTTCGGCCAGGCCGATCTAGTCAAAAACCTTAAGTTACTTCAGGACGATCAATATCGGCCAGACCGTATCCAGGGCTATTGTCAGGACGATTTTCCTCTGATTTGAACTGATCGGCCAGGACGATCGTGAGATCGGCCTGGACGATCAAGCCAATTTTCAATCGTCTTGTTTCCCATCCAGGGCGATGCTCTGGCCGATCATCATTGATTTGTACTGATCGGCCAGGCCGATGTCCATATCGGCCTGGACGATATTGTCGGCAACTTGCAATTATTGAGCTCTTTTGAAGCTCTTCTATTTAAGAGCTCTTGTTCAACGTTTTTAAAGACCTTTGGCTGCTGCCTTAACCTGAGAAGACCTTGAGGAGAGAAAGAGAGAGAGAGAGGAGAGAGAAAGGATCTTGTGAGGGGGAGCTTGTGAGGGGTTTCACAAGGGTTGCTTCAAGGATCTCTCTGCGTCATCTTCGTCTAGAATTTCTCGTCCGTGGAAGGGTCGGTAGAGGTAAGGAGTTTTGCTTTTGGTTCTGGTTCTCTGCCAGCATCAGGAGGAAGCAAAAGGAGATAGGTTCTCTGCCTTGCCGGGGTGACAAAAAGGAGGTTCTTGTGAGGGTTTCTCCACCTAGCCGTGGGGGCTAAAGGAGAGTCACTTTTTGTAGTGCAATACTTGGAGGGTGCCTCCAAGGAGTGGACGTAGGTCGAGTCGACCGAACCACTATAAATTTCTGTGTTCCTTTTCTTGCTTCCGCACTTTTAAATTCCGCACTTTTTTGTGGTGTGATTTGGTTTATGTGATTTTATTTCTTTGTTTAAAAAGAAGTTTTTAAAAATACCAATTCACCCCCCCCCCCCTCTTGGTTAGTTTGGGACTAAGTTCATAGGGCTTAACATCCCCATCGAACTTTCAATTAAGACAATTTTTTGAAGATTTAGATTTCGTTTAGGACAACTTTCTTACTGCTTTCTAGAGTAACTTTTTAATATAAAATTTTTGTTGAATTAAAAATTTTTGTACTCAAAAGCTTCTTTAAAAAGCACTAAGAAAATTGTCTCAAACAAAGACTTAAATCTAAGACCTCCATTTTGGAGGTAAGAGGAAGTACCACTAAGCAACATGCTCAATGATATTTACTCAAATATTTGCTAAACTTGATTCACATCATTTGGGCCACAAATACACTTCTAAAAATAACTATCCTAACAGCTTGCTGGCAAACTTTTCTTCACATAAGCTTCTTTCCTAATGAAAGTCATGAAGTTAATCATAAATGGTTAGTCATTACATTTGACACATTGAGTTAGCAATAGCTGTAGATTTAATTATCTCATTAGACGCCTAAATTTTCTGAACATAACGCCTTGGCTACCTACAACAGAGACATAGCTTCTAAAATTTTCTTATCATGAAAAAATAGAGAGAAAGAGAGAGATATTGTGTTGTTTTTCAATAGTTTATCCCAAGCTTTGCATGCCAGAGCGCTCACCCCCTCGTATTCTTATATTTCTGATTGAGATAATAAAGATTTTGTTTGGATCCAACGAATTTCATAGGACAAAATTATAGTCTGTTCTAGGTATTGTTGACATTCCGAACGCAACGGCGAAGTCCGTTTTGCGTTCAAAGGTCGTTTGGACAATATAGCGTGTGAATTTCGGGTGTTGGTCCCCTGCTTTGACCGTTTTCGCCTTATTTGATTGCGAGGGGTCCCCTTTTAGGCGAATTCGACGCTCTGATTACAACGGTGCATTCCGTTTGGCAATCGGATGAGGTTTGTCCCTTCAAGTGATGCGCCGCGCCGACACGTGCGTCACTTAATTCACCCGTTTCACCTTGTTTCACACGCTTTTAGTGTGTGGGTCAACAATTATAAGATAGCACCTGCAGCTTATATTTACATAGAAGAAAGATGACTTATCTTGTTTTCTTTGTCAAAGCTCCTCTTACCCAAGGCTTCATTTTTTTCAGCTGCATTAATGTAAACTTACTGAGTTAAAAAACTGGCATAAAGATAATGATGCACTTGAATGGAGAAATCCGCTGACCTTTCTGAGCCTTTGAAAAAGAATTATGAGTCAAAGAATCGCTCATCACTTTGTCTCTCACGTCTTTAGAACTCTGAAAATAAAATGATAGTAAAATTTCCCACAGAATTAGGGTCAAAGTTGAGAGCTCAACAGCTTACACATGGTGAATTGTCCACTTTTCTTTGACGTAAAATGCTTTCCTGTAGGTAAATTTGATTTTAGTTACAGGAAGGTCACCAGCCGTAACTCATAAAACATCTACATGACCATTACCCTAACTTAAAAAAAAAAAAAAAAATTCAGCAAAAGTGGTAAAAAAACAAAAAAAATTCAATTCTTCCTCGCTGACATAATAAATGTAATCCTCAGTCCTCTCATAGGTTTACTGCAGTTTTTTTTTTCTTTTTCAGTTTCAGATGTCAATACGGAATTTTTTGAGCAAGCATATCTTATTAAGACTTACTTCCATCGCATTAGATGGGGCTGAGGCAGGCTTTATAATGGCAATTGTATCATTTCTATAACCTGAATCTGCAGAAATCAAGCAGAACCTCATTTATATCTCATCATTGTTTAAGAAAATAAGAATTTCTGTTGTACATACATTAAAAATTGAAGCCCGTCTTTATGAAAGGCATCATATCATACCAAATACACTCCTTAAATAACTTTAGATGTAACATGGTTGAAGTAACTCTATGTTTCCTTTAAAAAAAAAAAAAAGTACTCGTTAAGTATATATACACCGAAGCCATCATGCTGAATATGTAAGAATCCATCAGATGTTATCCATGTCAATTTTTAGATAAGTTTGTTTTGACTGTTCTCGAGGAATTAGGCCTCATTTGCAAATGTTGTGTTATTGTTATGTTGTATTGTTTGGAACAAAATAAAATTAGTGCCACTTTTACTCTACATAAGATAGGCAAACTCTGCAAAGGTATTGTCCATTGATATTAAGACGTAAGGAGGTGCAAATAAGGTATAATGCTTCCACGGCACGTTCTCATAGAATTAAAAATTGTGAAGTTTTCTTGAAAAGTAGTGTAAAGTGTGACGTCAATCACTGTCTCTATAGTGTAAAGTTTTGTTTGGTTCGGTTCGTATTGAGTGAAGAATTTTATTCTGTCAAACATTTCTGTGCTTAACTCAAAAAAATTGTGTTTATCAATATCCTAAAATAGTTTATTTCACATTTTAATCATGTTTTTGATTATTGCCTCACTTTTCGTGTTGAGTGAAGAATTTTATCCTCTATCAAAGTAGGCGATAACGAACTATCAACAATATTGCTTGATGGCTAAATTGTCTTTTCAAAACTTACTACACAGTAGAAATGGATCCAAAACTAAAGACATGTAGGAAAATTGTTCTAATAGAATAAATAAATAAATATAATTATATGAAGAAGTATAATGTATTGTGTACCCTCATGAGCCTCCGATTGAATTCAAGTTAAAACAAAAGACGGCACACAAACGCAAAAAAAAAAAAATTCTAAGAAAAAAAGGCAAGATCCTATGCGTAAGTAAAATAAATCACACATCAATAAATATAATTAATTCCTCAAATTAATGTCCGTATACAAGTGACCTATTTATTACAAACAAAAATTACATAAATTAAAAGTAGTCGGGCACCACCAACCACAGACTCAGATTCTAATACTAAGAAAGAAAGATGCAAGTAGACTTTGAGTGGGATACTCTTCTATCTTCAGCTCCTCGATCTTCTCCTCCTCGGGCTCTTTGGGTCCATTGTACTTGGATACCCAAATGGGAAAGAAAACTCCACCCCCGAGGGTGAGGTTATTCTTCCCACTTTGGGTAGTGTAGTGATCCAAAATTGAGCTTTCAAATGGAAAATGACTATCCTCCAAGGGGTATTCTTTTCTCTTTGAAATTCAATTTTGGGTCTAAGTATCCCAAACTCAAAGACTCTTTCACAACTCAATACATAATCAAATTACATTGACATAAAATAAAAAAAAAAATTCTAGACTCTCCTGCAAGGTTATCCTAAGCATTTAATAACCAAATCAATTCCCATACAGTTATATATATGTACAGAAAAGTAAACACACTTGACCACGCTCTTTTTTATTTGAAGGCTAAGCAGCTGAAGTACATGTAGCAGTTATATTTATTATTTATTTAGCCCCCTTTATTGTCCTATATGAGCGTGGTCACCTACAGAAAACTCAGTGAGCATTCAAATCATTCCTAACCTAAGGGTAATCTAATCGCTCAACACATCAATCCACACAATGCAGAAAAAATAAATAAACACCAATCAATTTCAATCACAAAATACAATGAAAACTCAGAAAACTCGGCACACAACAGTAAAGTAAACATCGGCCTAGCCTATATCTAAAATCAATTGTTCTAGCAAACCATCTAAAGTGTGTATAGAAGGTCGTGTGGCTGGGGTAGGTCCTAAACTAGGTTGTTTATTGAGATTGTCTAATGTTTGAGTTTGTTAAAGGTTAAAGGAGAGATTTATGTTTGAGTTTAAATATTAATATGTTAAAGCTTTATTAAGGATATATTGTAATTGTGAAATGATTATTACTTTGTTGTTTATCGAGGCTATGAACTTTATTTCACCTTTTATGAGGCTAAATTAATATCCTCATAGGCCTAGGTTACTCAATAGTAATCAGTGTTGATTAAGTTGATTTAGTTAGTGGGAAATCAAGAGGGTTGATTAATCTTAATTAATCCGATTAATTATTGATTTTAAAGTTGAATTAGTTTATATTTTCCATCAACAGGTTCATGACGTTGTATCATCAGGCTCGAGGAATCAGGCCTCCTTAAGACACGTAGCTCCGCAACCAGGAGTAGTCCATCCCAAAAATCTTGTCGATGTAGTTGAATTATGAATTTTAATTAAGTTAACTAATTAAAAATAATTTAATTTAAATTCTTACACTCTGTTGAATTCATTCATGACGTTGTGTCACCAGGCTCAAAGAATCAGGCCACCTAAGGACACGTAGCCCCGCAGTCCGGAATAGTCCATCCTAAAAACTTCATCTATGGAGTGGTTGTTGTATATTAGAATGTTGGTTAAATTATTATATTAATCAAATTGAAGTTTTATGTAATTTTCATTAATTATTGGATTTTTTAGAATTATTGGAATTATTTTAATGTGTTAACTCAATGTCAAAAGTTGATTTTTTAAATTAAAGTTAATTTTGAAGGTTTCAGATTTTTTATAAATATTAAACCTTATGATGAGCAATTAGAATTTTAGTTTGCTTAATTTAAAGTTTTTTACGAAAAGTTATAATTTTTGAAGTTTGGACCTAAATTTTGACTTAAGTTTGACCAAGCTATTGACTTTTTGGCTTCGACTAATTTTTGAAGATTTGACATTTTTTTATAAATATTAGATTTTATTTTGAGTTGAATGCCTTAGAATTTAATCAATTTGATTTTTTTAGAATTAGTTATGATTTTTAGAAATTTAGGTATTTATTGAATTTTGAAAAATTGCTTAATTAAGGGTGTTTTAATGATTTGAATTCAAATGAATTCCCAACTATTTGAAATCAACTCTAATGGCTAGGAATGACCTAAGCAAAGATTCTCAAGTTTTTGAAAATTTTATAAAATTTTGAATCAATGAAATTAATTAAATATTAAATTTTAATTAAAATTAAATTAAGCATAAATTTGATGTCAACTTAAAGGAGTTTTATTCTTTTTAGATTGGAAATTAAATTCTGGTTAGTTTGAGGTATTATATGTAATTTTTGGATTTAAATTTAAATTATTAGTATTTTTGAAAATTTTGAGAGTTAATTAGGGTTTTAATATTAAGTTAATTAATTCAGGGGCTTAATTACTTTTAAAATCAGTGAGAAAATTTTATGGGCTTAGAATATCACTATGTTCAAATAGTTTAAACTTCATGTCAATATAAGTTTTAAAATAAAATATATATATATATATAAATATCATAAAAAAATTTTAAAATGTTATTGAGAGATCCCCTAATTTTTAAAAATAATTAACATAATATTTAATTAAATATTAAAATAATTAAATAATCACAATTATTTAAAATAATATAAGATTTTAATTTTGAAATTAATCATAAATTAAAAACTTTAAATTTTGAAAATTTAAAGGTATTATACACATTTTTCTGATTTAAATTTAATTTTATTTGAATTTTCAAGGTTCTACGCTTATTAAATATATTTAAATTAATTTTAAATTAGTTAATATTTTATTAAAAAAATTAAATTAAATTATAAATATTTTTGAATTTTTTAATTATTTATAACAGTTTATTTGAATTTCAAAATTATTTGATTTTAATTTGAATTAATATTTAAATACTTAACTAATTAAAGATAATTTAAAATATAAAATATATCTTAAAATATTTTAATTTCTAATAAAACATTTTAAAATTATTATTGAATTATTGAACATATTTTAATATTAGTTCATGAATTTTTGAGAATTTTTAAATTAATATTTTAATAAACATTTCACTAAATATTAATATATTAAAATAATTTAAAATATTAAAAAAATACTTTACATTAAAATTAAAATTTTAAGATTTAAAAATTAAATAAATCTAAATATTTTAATATTTAAAATAATTTAAGATATATTAAAGATTTGTAACTGATTTTAATTTTAAATTAAAAAGAATAAAAGTATGAGTAATTTGATATATTATATATTAAAATTTAATTTTTAATGATTTAATGAAATTCTATTTATTAAAATAGGTTTAGAAATTATTCAAATTAATTAAATTTTAAAACGACAGCGGGATGACACGTGGCATCCACGGATTCAGCCAACGCTGAGAGCTACGGTGGCGGGGCACCATGTCTTTCCACGCGGTAGTTGCCTGAGGATCCATGCGTCAGTGCTTTGTTACTCACTTAAACACATCAGCGACGGGTAATTGTCGTCAGATCCAAGTGAATTGCATCCAACGGCGGAGAATATCCCACAATTTGATCTTCGTTGAGAGATATTAAACGGCGGGATGTAAATCCCGCGGTTCTGAATCAAAGGTCTAGATGTAGCCGGATGAAAAGATCGCCGCTGGATTAGATCCACGGTTTGAAATGACCGTGGAATGCCGGGATTTGAGCCGTTGATCTTCTGATCAACGACTCAAATCAGGCATAGTTCATGCAGAACATAGCCTGAACCATAGAAACAAAGATCGCTTCGTTCTCTCAAACTATTTGATCATTCACAATGAAATTTTAAACATTGATAAAACTAATGAAGAGCATTCATGGTAAGTATTTTTCAAGATCTAAAACACACTTTATAAAAAGCTAAATAGCTCTATGTATCCTAAGCTAGGTTTAGAATTTATACCTAATCTGACCATTGGATTTGAGAGATGATAGTTTAGTTGAGCTTGTAGACTGTCCTCGTACAACTTCCTAGTTGAAATCGTGGTCTGATAAGCTCTGGATCGATCGGATGATGCCTTGGACGAGTAAAGGTCAAGGTGGCCGGAATCTCGCCGCCGGCAAGGCTTTAACTGTGGGGTTTCACTTGGGAAATGAAGAGGGTGGTTTGGAATGCTCAGATGAAAGGATTTTGTTCTATGGGAAGCTGGAGGAAGTGAGAGAGAGGACAGGTTAAAATGATTCAAAAAGTGGGGCTCTTTGCTTAGTGTAAGCCTTAGGGTTTAAATCGACGGCCAAGATTGATCAGGGGTGTTGACCTGATGGAGGATGTGGGCTCTGAAAATTTAGCCCCAGCCTCCACCCGCACTGATTTTGCTTTTTCTTTAGCGAGTGAGTTTTAACGGAATTAAGTTCCGGGGTAAATTTTGGAAGGCAGATGGGTTTGTAGATAAGACACTACCAAGAGATTTCGACCTCATTTTGCGAGGACTTTATGATCTGAGTTCTGGTTTCCTATAGGCGCAAGCCCCTATAGTTAATTACCCCTCCCAATAATGAGAGAGAACTTTTGATTAAGGCTAGTCGACAATAAGAAATGTAGAGTATACGTGTTATCTGACATATAGTAGCAGCATACACTTGGGATGTTGAGAAATTTGGATGTTTGGAAATTTGGGTTGAGATATTTGAGAAATTTAATATTTAAAATAGAAAATTTCACCATCTTGCTCTTAAAGAAAATGGTGGGGGAATGTATGATAGACCCGATCAAGATCCCATGGTTCCGTTGTCCTGGGCCATCGTGGTTCCTGGTCTACTTTGTCAGAGGAGGTAGTCGACCCAACCTGACAGAAGGATCCTTGTCGGCAGCCATGGGTTACTTCGTCCAAGGGGAACCTGACAAAAGGATCCTTGTCGGCAGCCATGGGTTGCTTCGTCCAAGGGAACCTTGTAGACCTTGGGGGAATTTTTGTCTAAGGGGACAAATTTGAATCCACCTTAGCTAACAAAAGGCTTTGTGCTCTATCGATCATATCCTATTAATTCATATCTCAAGGATTTGACGCCACTAAGGAGCGTATTGGCTCTAGCCATAACCGGTATTTCATGGTGCCATTTGGCGGCAAAACCACTCGGTTCAGAGGGCCCCAAGTCATAATCGTTTATCTTGCGGTGCCATTTGGTGGCAAAACCGTCAGTTAGAGGACGCGTACCACATCTTTACTGGCAGGAGATTGTTTGATAATGGATCCTAATGATACATTTGGCTCTATGTGAGCTGAAGTTACATTCGAATTTATCCACCTCGGTAAACTGTTGCAGAGGGTGGATGGATTTTGTGCTTTAAGTGATTGAATGGTTGAAATTTGATTTTAAATATTTAGATTTGGATGAATTTTGAATATTTGGATTTTCAGGTATTTGAGTAGCATTGGAAATATTTGAAATTAACCCTTTCGGTTGAGATTTACATTCAATACGGCCATCATCGGGTTGTGGGGTCATTCATTGACTAAACTTTGTCGACCCTATCAACTTGCCGATAAGGGATCGGGTTTTCGTAGATTTAATGCTTTTATTAGTGAATTCTCTTGATCATAAGCCTTGAAGGCCTAATATGAATGTATTAAAATAAATACACCGGTTGCCACAACCGTGTATTTGTTTGAAGGTTCGGACCCTGTCGACTCTTATTGATCCGTATATGAGGATCGGGTTCAAACTTGAATTCACTTATTGACTCGCGCAGCATCCCTAGACGTCATGTGTATACTTATAATACGCTCGACAGGGCCCATGCAGATTTTTTGGGGCATTTTATAATTATACACTTTCTACTCCTTTTTACCTGCTTAGGAGGATCGGGTTCAGATTTAGCGACCCGCGCAGCATCCCTAGACGTTACGTGTGTACCAATAACAAGCTTGTCGGGGCTCATGCGGGTTTTGATTACACTTACCCTTTTGTGTACCTATGTGTATACAAATTACGGTGCACATGCAGGGGTATTATAATAATATTTATAAATGTCTTCTGTCCGCTTGCATGAATGTTGCAGATCTGATGGCATGGCGTAGTAGCTTATGAATAGAATTGTTCGCTGTTTTATATAGGTAGACTGTTGTGTACTACATATTGCTTTCTGGATTATAGTGCACTGATGAATCTCCTGCTTTAATCCGTATGTGCTTGCATTTATTATAGCCCTTTAGCATTTTGCTTGTGAACATTGTATTGGGTTGGTGGGTCTTCTACAATAGTTTATAGGAGTCTCCATCTGTCACCAACCCCTCATGCATGTTGATTGGTGGACTTATACTTACTGCATATATGTTGCCATAATCTATAAAAGCTATTTTCATTATATATTGCATCATATGTGTCTTCCCTTAACTTACATGGCTTTCATCACCACCTTGTGAATGATCTGTCGAACGTACGAGTGTATGGCTATATTTATATAGAATCCAACACTTCTACATCATTTTAATCAATGTTACTCATGAGTGAATTGCCAATTCTATTTGTATTGACTTCAAGCGTGCCACAACACTCAATATACATTGGTTGTAGGTTGGACTACTGCATGCATTCTCAATATTCTATGAGCAAAATTGCTTTGAATGTAGATCTCCCAGCATCATATTCGTTGTAGTCATTTTCCCCTTTTGTTCGTAGATGATATTTTGTATATTATAACAGATCTATAGACAATTTTGTTTGTTACACACCATCTGGTGTTTACTTATAATTGATTGATGTATCTACTCAACATTGAAGGGTGATTGATTGTAATAGTGATGTAGCATTCGCTCCTTAAAGTTGATCGTAAAACATTATCACATTCACCTAAATATGTTTCACAGTCATTTACAAACTTTCATAAGTTTCTTGCAGTTGCTTGTAAATGGATCATTCTGTGTGCAATAGATTCATGTTCATGCTTATAGGTGCATTATTCTATCCACTACAAGTCTTCAACATATATTTTGCATGTGAATGGTCATGATCGTTGCATATTCTTTGTATATGACTATTGGTAAATCATCAAGTTTATTGAGAAATATCATGTCATTGAATGATGTTCTTTACAACCTTGTAAATGAATGATGCTCACATTCCTTTGACTCACAAGCTTCTCTTCTATTCCATTTGTATTTAGAGCTCATTTCTTTGCAACTTATGATTTAATTTTAAGCATGATCATGCCTTCTTGCACAAGTTCAAACTCAATTCAAGTCCATTGTTGTTCAAAACTCAAATTCTTTATATTTGTTCATTTGAGTTCAAGTTATGCATAGTCCTTCGCATTTTCTTGTATACAAGTCCAAGTGACCCAAGTTCAAGTTTACAAGTCTTCATAGTTAAATTGCAAGTCTTTGCTTGTGTCCAAGTTGTTCAAGTCTTTGCTCACATCATTTGATTTTCAAATCAAATGCAAGTTCAAGTTCAATTAAAGCTCAAATCAAGTTTGAGTGTAGTCCTTTGTAGTTTATAAAGTCCCTTGTATCACTTTAAAGTTTAAGCTTATTATTGTTCAATTCGAGTTCAAAGAAAAGCTTGAGTCAAGTTCTCATTTCAATTTTATTTTAATTAAGTTCAGAAATAGTCATTTGCATTTTGTCCACAAGTTCATATATAAGTCCCATGCCGTCCTTTGAGTTCAAATAAGTCCAGGTATAGTCTTGCGTTTACCCGAAATTTCGGCAGCCTCTCCGCATCTCCCCCGTTTAGGGGCAAACTACGGGAAACTGAGCCTTTCCCACCACGCAAAGAAAAGCGTGTATGGTAGGTGTCCTCGGACGAGGACACCGCGGCCATATTATTTTTTTTATCCCCCACCATGTTAAAAAAGCGTGTATGGGTCTTCGGTACCTGTTGCAAAGGAAAAGCAGTTGTTTTCCCGCAAGCGGGTACTTATGGGTATCCTTACTTTGTCGTACGCATCGCATCGGGTTCTCATCCCACTACGCTAAGAAAAGCGTGTATAGGCGGTTTTCCGGTGCGCCACGAACGTTGGAGAAGAGATTTTAGGTGATTACCCGCTTCGTTGCGAGCATCACGATGCACTTCCTCCACCACGCTAAGAAAAGCGTGTATAGGTGATCGTTTTGTCGCGGTGCAAGCGTTGAAATCGGGTTCTCAGAGTTTTTAAGGTTTAAAGAGGTTATACCTTACACAACAAAGGAGTGGTAACAATGAAAAATGCACAAAGGTGCATACAAATTTTTTTTTTCTTTTTTTTTTTCTTTTGCTCTTTTTTTTTTTGCTTTCTCCTCCCGTTTTTTTGAAACTTTTTTTTATAATAACAATAACAATTGTAATTATAATAATAATTATTATTATAATTATCGATAATTATGTAACATAATTATTATCATCATAATAATAATTATATTTACCAATAATTATAATAACACAAGTACTATAACTAATAATAATTATAATTATCAGTAATTATAATAACATAATTATAATATTATGATTATAAATAACTATAAATATTGATGCATTAACATTTAAACAAAAATAAAAAAAGAATTCTACCTAAAGGGGTCGGCTATAGGTGCTGTGGAATGCGGCTTAAGGAAGAGGAAAGGGAGATCGACAATGGGAGCTGAGGTTCGGTGCTTGAGGTTTCGGCTAGATGAAAGAATGCAGGTAGGTTTTCTCACTCACTCACTCCTCTCTCTCTCTCTCTCTCTCTCTCTCTCTCTCTCTCTGTGGACGAATGAAGCGAAAGATGGAGAGGGATTTGAAGAGGGGTTCGATCTTAGAGGGTGGAGGTGGCTTGGAGTTCAGTTTCGCTCAGGTAGGCGAGTCGGAGAAGAGTAGAGGATGAGATGTCGGAGGTTTCAGATTGGTCTAGGGAAGGTTCGGAGGTTAGAGGAGATGGATGAGGGAGTTCGGCCGAGGTAAGCCTGACGAGATGAGGAAGGATTAGTCGTGGAAGCTGCCTGCGAGAGGGAGAGTTGAGCGTGGGAAGCGGATAGAAGGCCCTTTGGCTTCGTTTGGTCGGCATTTAAAGGCATCAAAAAGCAGAGATCGAGGTTCTGCAAACGGGAATCCCGGAACGGTGCCGAAGGAACAGTGTTCTAGCGGGATTTTGGGCAGATATCACAGAGGATTCGATGGATTTCAGCAGATATGCAATTTTTTTTTTTTTCGTTTTCCCTTGGGTATTGTCCATAGGTCAACAGAGGACAAGTGTTCTCAGCTGTTGGGTGGCAAGGGGAAAGCCTGGTTCAAGCCTCGTTACCATTGGATGGTTTAGGAAAGAGGGGAGACCACTTTCTATCTTAGGCTAAACCAAGACCTAAGCTCGGTTTGGAGAGCTTAAGGAGAGCTTTAGGACCTAAATGGAATCCCTACAACAGCTAAGATATAAGGTGATAAGATATAATTAAGGAGTTGATCATCTAGATTAGTTTGAGCTTGGATTGACTTCTTAGACCATTCAACTGATCAAAGAAGATTGAGGTGGCAAGGAGGGGGTGTAGGGTGCTGCTTGAAATGAGTTTGAGAAGAGTTAAAGGGTTGGAGTCAATATATGCATAGATGAAATGATGTGGAGGGAAATTTAACCAAGAGAATTAGTTGACCAAGTCAAACTTAATGGGGTTTGACTCATGATATGGTTGAGGATGATTGAATTAATCATTGAAGTGGGACTAAAGGGTTGAGAGAATTTGATTGAATGTGTAAGATGATTTGATCAAAACTATGAGGATTTAACCAAACTGAAAGGGTTGACTTGGTCAAACATATTTGGATTCAAGTCAACAATGCCTTGGAAGACTCCAAACCAAGCATTGAGATGACATTCAGGTTTTGGAGGGGTTAATTTGATTGGATAGAATAGTTTGACCAAAATAGGTCAAGTTTGACCAAACTTGGGTCCAGTTGACCAAGTCAACTATTGACTGGGTCAAGGTGTCCAGTGAAATTCAAACCACTTGGGGTGGTGTTAAAAGTGGTTTGGGTGGATTTGAAGTTGCTCTGAATTGATTAGATGTAAAAGAGCTTAAGGGTCAACCTATGTAGACTTGGTCAACCAGGTTAACCAAGGGGTAGGGGTTGGGCTTAATAGATTTGAACTAATATTTGGGGAGTCTGGTGGAAGTGATTTTAACGTCTGGATTAGTCATCTTGGTCAACCTGACCATTTTGATCCTTAAGGGGCTTTTGGGTCAACCTAAGTTGATTTTGGTCAACCAGGTTCACCTAGGGGTTGGATTGAGAGTTGATTGGGGTCTTTATGGATGAAAAGTGTAGACTATCCTCCATTGAATCATCAATCAAGGGATTTGGAAAAGTCCTGATGACCTCATACAAAATTAGGTCAATACTAATGCAGTTGCCTTAAAAGGAAACCATTGAAAATATCAAGGTTTTAAAAGGCGAAATCGGAAATCGAGGCGTTTTTCCTAAGCGAGGCGAGAACGATTAAAATAAATTAATTTAAATTTTTAAATAATGATAAAAAATAACAATTATTTGTACTACCAATAATAAAATAACATGAATACAAAAATAAACCAGTCTGCCGGGGGTCCAAGGGGGCGTTGCCCCCTGGCGGGGTTCGACCTGCCCGGTCAGGTCGCGGGGTCAAGGGGCAGCGCCCCTGCGGGGGTTTCCGGAACAAAATTATATTATAAGAGTAATTTTAAAATTCTGCTTGTTATATATGCTCAATACCGAGCGTATCGAACATGTACCACTCAGTACCGAGCATGTACCGCTCAGTACCGAGCATGTACCGCTCAGTACCGAGCATGTACCGCTCAATACCGAGCCAGTACCGCTCAGTACCGAGCATGTACCGCTTAGTACCGAGCATACCGCGTAATTTACATGTAATTTATATTAATTATGCTAATTATATTAAAATTTAATTAATAATACTAATTATTAAATTAAATTAACATAGATAATTAATTCATGCACTAATTATATTATTAATTATTTAATTAATTTGTTTAATTATTAATATTTTAAATTATATTAACTAAGTTAATTAATAATAACTTAGTTGCGTCTACGGTTTGCCTTTCATCTTCTCTTTTCGTCCTTGCTGTTCGGCTTCGTTGCTTCACAGGAGGTGTAGAGATTGGACGCGTCGCTTCTTTGGCTCCTTCGTGGCTGTTCGACTTTGCTCCTTCAACGACTTTCCCTTTCCTGTCGGATCGTAAGCTACAACATTTTGTTCGGGAGAAACAACGGGAGCTCGCTGACTGTGAAGGTAACTTTCTCGCTTTCGAGGCGCTGCCTCGATGCGCCTCGACGCCTCACGCGGTGAGGCGTACGCCTCCATGGAAAAAGGCGTAAGCCTCGCCCGAACGTTTGAGGCTTAAGCCTCAGTTCGCCCGACCTCCGCCTCGATTCGAGGCGCGCCTCGAGGCTTCCGCCTCTAACGCCTTTTTAATCGATGGAAAATATACTTGCAAAACACTCATTAATCATACATTGGATTCGAAGTTAATGATAGGATGGAGCATTTAATATGCGAGGGGAATTTCATGGTTTGAAAGCACCAATACTTAATGATAGCCCTCATTATATTATGTTCATTGCTTTGCTCTTCAACTCCAATTGTGCTTAGTGGCTGTAGCAAAAAATTATTAGAATGTGAAGCATCTTTTTGAGATCACTTCAAAATTGTCAATACAATAGAAGCTTCATGTAAGAGGAGTGATGCTCTTAGAGTAATTCAACATAATAAAATAAATTTTCATCTAACTATAAGTGAGTTGAGCAATGGTCGGGCTTTGAACCAAGAGACAAGCAAAAACCATTAGAATGTGAAGCATCTTTTTGAGATCACTTCAAAAATTGTTAATACAATATGAGCTTCATGTAAGATCAGGAGTGATGCTCTTAAAGTATTTCAACATAATAAAATAAATTTTCATCTAACTACAAGGGAATTGAGCAGTAGTCAGGGTTTGAACCAAGAGACAAGCTTATAACGAACTAGTGACAGCTATTGGGTTTTGTATTTTCATAACTTAATTAATTTGAAAAGAAATGTACACTTCAATAATTGAAGTGCTTGAAATTATTAAGAAAGATGATCAATAAGTGTTGAAGATGATGTTCTGATAGATGCTATGGAATAGTTTAATTTTATTATTGCAATGCACTTAATAATTGATATTTCAGGTGTTACAAATAAATTATCATAAGCTTTGCAGAGAAAAGATCAGGCTATCATGAATGAAATGAAATTAGTTCATATCTCCAAACAAGAATTACAAATGATGAGGGAAAATGGATAGGATTCTTTATCAGAAGAAGTATCACGTTCTTGTAATATGTTTGAAGTTGATGTTCCAATTATGAGTTCTATATTCAAGGCTCGCCGACGTTCAGTACGAAAAAATGAGGAAATAACAAATTTGCATTATTATCGTGTATATTTTTTTATACTATTATTGATATGGAACTTCAAGAGCTAAATAATAGATCTCTAAAGTTAGTACAGAATTGCTACTTTGTATTTCGTTTCTAAATCGAGATAACCCATTTTTTGCTTATGATAAGGAAAATTAATTCGACTTATAGAGCTATATTAAGTAGATTTTTTTATAGTTGAACTTGTGGCTCTGGAGCACTAGTTATCTACATATATTCTTGATATGCATACAAGCGAGGAGTTCTCATATTTGGGTAGCATTGTTGATCTTGCAAAATAATTTATTAATGTTAATAAAGATATTGTGCATCCCTTAGTTTACCTGTTGATTGCCTTGGCATTAATATTGCTATTTGCCACGGCTATAGTGGATAGAACATTTTTTGCAATAAAAATTATTAAATATTGATTAAACAATAAAATGGGTGATGACTGACTCAATGATTTTCTAGTAACATATATTGAGAAAGAGGTATTTGATTTGGTCCCAAATGAAGTTATAATGCAACATTATCAAAAAATACAAAGTAGAATGTAAAACTTGTAATTTTTGCAATATAATGATTTGTTTTGAATTTTGTTTTATATATATATATATATATATATATATATATATATATATATATATATATATATATATATATATATATATATATATATATTTTATATATTTGTCCCCCCTAAAAACTAAAGTTGGTTCAGCCCCTGATCTTAACCCTTCCACTATGTTGCACCGATACAGATACGGCGACACGGATACGATACGATACGGATACGGGACACGTCAATTCTTAAAAATACAGGATACGGGTACGGCGAGGACACGACATTTTAATTTATAAATCATACATAGAAATTAAGAAAGCAATCAAAACATAATATTTGAAATTACAAAAAAAATGGCAACAACATCATTTGTAGCATTGTAACTTATAATATCAAAATATAAGTATTAAATGTCTAGTACAACAACAAAAGCATAAACATAAATTATCTAGCACATGAAGTTTCAACTATTCAATAGAAGGAATGATATAATTATCTTCTTCATTGGGTTATCTTTGAACTTCCATATCATCTTCAATAAATATCATAGCTTCTAATTCAGGCTCATCAAGTGAAAGATTAATAATTTTTAATATTTTCATATCATCAAGAGACTCAAATCCATCTCGGAAATGAGAGAATCTTGCTCGCAACCGCGGAAGTAAATACGACACGTCTTTTTTTTTTTTATTTCTTTTTTTTTTCAACGGACACGCGTATCGGATACGCGTGTCCTTTTGAAATTAAATAGTATTTTAATTGGATACGGCTTTGGTGTATCCGACACGTATCAGTGGAGTATCGGAGGCGTATCCGTGTATCGGTGTATCGGATACAGCACGCCTTCATAAATAGGTGTATCGGTGCAACATAGCCCTTCCACCACCTCACCAAAACTCCTAGAAATCTCTTAACAACATCCTCCTCACCCATTCTCATAGGCACCAACATCATTGGCATGTTAGACTAAATAAAGCTAAAAAGAAAAAAAAAAAAAAGAGGAATACAAAACTTAGGATGTCATTGGGTTAATCTTAGCGCTCATAACATGTGTATTGGATCAGAATAAACTTTTAAATTCCTTCACTTTTTTTGCTGACTGGAAATCATGTTTTGGAGGGTGGGCGTGCAACTGGTAAATAATTCTTCTGAGAAAGATCAAAAAAGAAATGTACCTCTTTGATAAGTTTCAGATTGACTAACAGGTGGAAGTTTTGCTGTTGCTTGCACAACTTCATTCAATGGTTTTGGGATTGGGAGTTGAAAAACACATGTTGTTGTAGTTTCTGTCATTCCATCGCTTGTCAAGGCAGCAGAAAGATTTTTTTCATGATCCAACATACTATTAGCAGAAATAAACCAATGAGCTGGTTTTCTGGTGCGAAAATCTTGTAGGTGCAAATGGAAAAAAAAAACATCATTACAAACCGCATTACTAGACATATATGTGGAGGATTGACAATCTTTTAAGTACCTAAAGTTAAATGGAGGTTCTGGGAAGTGAGGCATTGATCAGTTGCAGAAGTATTGATTTTATTGTCAATACTTGCAGTTCCGCCCGCTTTCCAGCCAGGTTGCATCATAGGAGTTTCAAGTGAAGATACATCCTTCATTATAAAGAACAGTATTTTATAGCCATTCAACCACATCAAGTGCTAAAGGTAGCAACATAGGTATCTGGATGCAATTAAACATTTACTTCTCAAGCATTGCTTAAAAAACATATTACTATAGAATATTGCGACAATCAGCAATATCTAAAAGACTATATTCTGATGCACATGGATTTTAGCCTGATAGTAACTTATAAGTGCACAATTAGAGAAGCTGTGTAGCAGCTAACAAATGACTTAATCGTTTTAGAAGTTTATAACATAAAAAATCATCAAGCACTTCAAGTTCAAGGAGTACATAATTTTTAATTCAGTATCAGAAGGAACAAAGATATTACGTTCGAAGACCACTTCAATGATGAAAACAAAATGCAAGTGAAATACAGTAAAGATGATAATAATTAAGAAGAAACTTTAATATTTTCTGTTAACCGGCACGTGTACCTTCACTTTCAGCGGACCTTGACCAAAGAAATCTGAACCTGCATTGAATATGATGGATGATAAAATTTAAAGATTTGAGGTTTTCTCCATTGAAGACACCAAACAGTTGATTATGGTTAATGATCACTGTGATGATGATAATGATTAAGTCCTCTTCAAAACTAGTAACATGAGCCATTCAAAAGTAAATGAAACAACCAAAATACCAGTGACCTACGACCACATATCAAAGGACCCGCTCAGGCTGACCTCAACTAGAAGCGTAACAACCTGGATAGTATGTTGAACAAGATAGAAGTGAAGCGATGCCCAAAGCAAACTGAACCACATGAGGTTTCATTTTCATTCAATACAAATTCGAGCATCATAAAATTGGTAAGGTTTATCATTATAATTTAGTGCGGATAAATTTTCTAACAGATTCAACCCACGACTGTATGTTTGACCTGAAATTACCGGAACAATGTCTCTAGAGATTTAACTTGAAAAAGACTTGCAGGATTTGATTTGGATAGGCAACAGATTTAACATAAGATAAACCTGCGGGATTTGATTTTGATAAATACCAACACTAATATTCAATGGTTACATACTCTAACATAATTCGCCGAAGAAAAAAATCATGCATGCATAAAGAATTGCGTTTGCACTGAACACTGAATATATGCCAAAGAAGAGGCATAAAATATACTCACTTCCTATGGTACTAATGAAAGAGTTCAAAGCATTAACTGCCATTGAAGATCTAACTGTCTGTGGGGCTGGAGACAACCCTGAACCTCGAAGAACAAAAGCTGAGGGAAACCTGTATATAACTGAAGTTTAGATGCTCCAAACTGAGAAGGAAAAAAATATTAATCAGTTGCAAGGGTGCATATCTATAAAAAAAGTTGACCATTGCTTGTATGCTTGTCCTCCATAGCTGAAATGGACATTGACATAGTAATCACTCGATAAAGGCTGACCATGCTGCTTGGCACGAGTGTAAAGGAAATAGTCAACTTAAAGGATATTATAGCCCAGGCAACAAGACTATCTAACAAAAAAGAACCAACTAAATTGAATTTTTAAAAGAGATTATGGGAAAGAGAATTTATCAAGAATGCAGGGAAGAAGGGAGGGTAACAAGTTTTGTCTTCTTGCCTTAAATTTCCAAAGCTCCTCCAACAGTTCAAAATTCTCTCCAACAGGGGGCAGTTTGCTCAGTCCTAACATAAAAAATCAACTAGAAAATGCTTTGGGACGATTCTTAAGCCCAAGGTTCAGGAAAAATGTAGTCATTTTTACCTAAGATGTGTCCATTGCAAAGAGAAGGAAGAATAATGCAAGCAGTAAAAAGTTTATCTTTCTCCACGAGTGTTATATTGCCATCATGCAAACTTTGCAAAGCTTGGGAAGCAATTAAATCTGTGATCTAAAATAGTATGCCAATTTGGTGAATTAAAAATTGCTATTATTTGACTTTAGAAGATGAGAAAACTGAGCATGATACCTTATCCCTGGTAAACCAAATTACATCGGGTGAAACAAGGAAAATAAGACCATCTATTTCTGATTGTACTCTCTGCAATTGCAAGGTAAAAAATATATCATTTTATAAGACAGAGAACAATAATGAAAACAAGTGACGAAACAAGGTAATGGTTATGTATTATTTATTGGATAGAAAAAATAAAATAAAAATTTATCAATAGCTAGTTTTCTTAGAGAGTGATGAAAACAATAAGTTTCATTTTTTTACTTCACTTCTATGTCTTGCCTATTTATAAAACAAGGTTCATGCCATGTTGATCCCATCTAGTTTTCATTCTCCACATTCATCATATATTAATCTATGGTACTCCCCTCGCAACCACATTGAATATTTGTGGCCTAGGGGAAGAAGAATATGTCACTTGGCCAACTATCATAATAAGAACCACTATCAACTCTATCATGTAATTACCTTTCATGCAAAATGCTTGGGCATGGTTATATTATTCAGGTAAGACTTCTTCGAGTATTTTAGTGCATGATGTAACATTTTATGAGAACCGAAATGATGTTCCTTCATTCTTGTACTACATTTATTTTAACTTCTTTATCACAGTAATTGCATTTCCAATAAATGTCTTACTTAAAAATTTGCATTCAACACTATACTTACATACTGGGTTTTTTATATTACTTCTCCTATTTCCGATTGAACTCTTTCAAAAGTTCCCACCATTTCAAATAACACTAAACTAAGAATTTCATCCAAAACAGTGAATAGAAAAAAGAAAAGATAAAAGAAAATAAAATTACAAAAAGAAGAAAAAACATTAAAGAAGATAAGAAATTATGGAGAAGGGCTACCGGTGACAGAAAACAGTAGCTACAACATAGTAATGGTGGTAGCATAGTAGCAATGACGGTGACAAAGCTGCATCTGTGGCTCTTTGCCTAGGAAGAAATCTCCTGTGCAACTCCCAATTCTAAGCGTGAGTTGAGGTTCATGAATTTTGTTTTGTTTCTTAATGATATGGGTTTAGTTATAAATTATAATTCCAATTGAGCTTCAGGCTTTCAAATTAAAAAAGCTAATCACCTTCTAAAATATGAAATTGAGGTGCATGCCTCATTATAGAAACTGCAAGGCACGCCTCAAATAATTGAGCCATATGTCTCATTTATCCCCATTAGGTGCATGTGTCACTCAACCTAAGGTGTGCCTCAAATTGAGCAATTTTATACATTGTTTGCTATTATCTCACACATAGCGCAGTCACAATGACAAAACGTATGGTATTGTAAGAACCAGACCTATCCGGTTCATCTGAACCAAATATTTATCAACAAGCAGACGAAACAGGAAACGGAACCGAGCAGAGCCATGACCCAGGCGGGTCGCACGTGAGCGTAAGCGGGCTGGAAGGGCCAATTTTTTATTCCGAGCGAAGATTTGAGTTTGGGAATGAAAGAAAACGACTCCTCGTGAGTATATCTTCATTTTACTTGTTCCTTTTACATCATTATCACTAAAGAAAGCAAACCGAGAGAAGAGGAACAGAGAGGAAGAAGAAGAAAGAGTAAGGTATTTTCGTCAATGTGGGCTCCGAAAATTTGGCCCTGGCCTCCCCGCCGCGCTGATTGTTTGCTTTTATCTTTGCGGCGAGGGAGTTTTAACGAACTAAGTTTCAGGATAAATTTTGGAAGGCATATAGGTTTGTAGATAAGACACTACCCAGAGATTTTGCCCTCATTTTGCGAGGATTTTATGATCTGAGTTTTGATTTCCTATAAACGCAAGCCCCTATAGTTAATTACCCCTCCCGATCATGAGAGAGAACTTTCGATTAAGGCTAGTCATCAATCAGATGCGTAGAGAATACGTGTTATCTGACATATAGTAGGAGCATGGGTTGAATATTGGATATTGAGTATTGGAAGATTGAAAGATTTGGATATTTGATATTTAAAATAGAAATTTCACCATCTCACACTTAAAGCGGATGGTGGGGGAATGGATGATGGACCCGATCAAGATCCCATGATTCCGTCGTCCCGGGCCATCATGGTCCCTGGTTCTACTTAGTCAGAGGACGTAGTCGATTATAGGGGATAAATTTGAATCTACCTTAGCTGACAGAGAGCTTTGTGCCCTATCGATCATATCCTATTGATTCATATCTCAAGGATTTGATGCCAATAAGGAGCGTATTGGCTCTGGCCATAACTGGTATTTCGTGGTGCCATTTGGCGGCAAAACCATTCGGTTCAGAGGGCCTCAGGTCATAACCGTTTATCCTGCGGTGCCATTTGGCGGCAAAACCGCCTGTCAGAGGACGTGTACCACGTCCTTACTGGTAGGAGATTGTTTGAGAATGAATCTTAGTGATATTTTCAACTAGGCATTGGCTCTTTGTGAACTGAAGTAGTTTTTAATTTGTCCACCCCGGCAAATTGTTGCGGAGGGTAGATGAATTTTGCTGATAGATTATTTCGAATTTAAATATCTTGGAATTTGGGAATTTTTGGATTTTGGACTTTGTGGAGTTTTGAATTTTGAATAGACTTTTGGGAGACATTTGAAAGTATTTGTGAAACCCTCCGGTTGAGATAAGCAATCAATGCGGCAATCATCGGGGTGTGATGGGTTATTTCTCTTTGTTGATTGAACCCTGTCGACTGTATCAATTTGTTGATAGGGGATCGGGTTTCATAAGCTTTATACCTTTGTTAGTGAATTCTCTTTATTATAGGTCTTAAAACCTAATATGAATATATTAAAATAAATACACCGATCGTCACAACCGTGTATTTGTTTGAAGGTTTATTAACCTTTATAAAAATCACACAAAGAAGGGAAGAAACCAAAATCCAACATACATACCTCATGTCCATTGGATTCAGAAATCATGCTCAAAACCCGCTAAAATGTCGGCTATTCGGCGCTGGCAGCGCCGATTCGCGTCTCTTCTCGCAATTCCTGCTGAAATCCTGCTCTCGAGCTCTATCACACTCCCCATCGTTAAATACCAGACCTCCACACCCAGTCACTCTCTCTGCTTCCACGACCAGAGCCGACCAAGACCACTTCTTCTTCCACGACCAAATCCTGATCTCCGCTGCCTCTTCTCCTCTATACCCGACCTGCTCACCCAATCAAAATCCCATTTCCTTTCATCCCCTCTAGCTCTAACTGAACTCCACCTCCTCAGGCCGCCGACCTCCTCCCGTTCCCCTTGCTCCGTTCGATCCAACCCAGAGAGAGAGAGAGAGAGGGAAGGAGCGACCAACCTACCTCCTTCATTACCGGACGACTTCGCTCCTTCAACTGACTTCCCCTTCTTGTTTTGATCGCAAGCAACGAAGGGAGCTCTGCTTGTTGCGAAGGCAACTCTCTCCATTTCACGCGCTCTGCTTCGGCCAAATCCCGTAATTCCGTCGAACCGAGGGGTAAAAAATATTATAAATAAAATAATTATGTTTAATTATAATTATGTCATTTTAATTATAATTAGTTAGAATTATTATTTTTAATTAATCATATTTTTTATATATAATTAATTACAATTGATTTTAATCAAAATAATTATAATTAATTTAATTAATTATAATTAAAGTTGATTAAAATTAATTTTAATTTATTATATTTTATAAAATATAATTATTATTAATTATATTAACTAATTATAATTTATTAAAATTAATTAATATCAATAAGTTATAATTAATTATAAATTAATTATTATTTATGATTTTAATTAATTTTAATAAGATTTAATTAATTATCTTAATTAATTATAATTAAAATGATTAATTAAAAATAATTTGTTAAATAATTATAATTAATTGATATGAATTGTAATTAATATAAAAGTAAAGTAGTTGCCCTCTCCTTCCCTCGATCTACGTGCCAACTCCTTCGTCACCAACCATCGCACAGGTATAATTCTAAAACTTCAAAAACCCATTCCCGGTGTTTGCAATGCGGCGAACGACCACCTATGCATGCTTTTCTCTAGCGTGGTAGGAGGAAATTCGTCACGATGCTTGCGACGGGACGGGTAATCACAAACTCCGTTTTCGGCATTAGTGGCGAACTGGAAAACCAACTCATGCACGCTTTTCTCTAGCATTGTGGGAAGGGAACCCGGTGCGATGCCTACGGCGAGGCGGGGTCAAATATAAAATTGCTTATTTTAAATCGGTGCCCGAAAAACCCATGCACGCCTTTCTCTGGCGTGGTGGGGAATAAAAATTTTACGGCCGCGGTGTCCTTGTCCGAGGGCACCTAATGTGCACGCTTTTCTCTAGCGTGATGGGAGGCCCAGGTGTCTGTAATTTTCCCCTAAACTGGGGAGACGCCGGGAGGTTGTCGAAATTTCGGGTGAACTTAAGATTGCACTTGGACCTGATTTGAACCAAATGAACCTAAACTCAATTGAGTTTGAATAATGCAAGAGAATTTGATTGAACTCAAAAAAGAACAAATGCAAAAGATTGTAGTTTGGGACAATTACAAGAAGCTTGAACTCATGCAAAGGACTTGATTTGGACTCAAGTGAACTTGTAATTTGAACATCCACAGAGGACTTGTGAATTTGATGCAATTAACCTAAATGAATTCAAATCCAAATGAATCTGAACTCGAACGAATCATAAAGACTTAAAGTCAAATTGAACCAAATACGGATGAACCTGAATTCAAGTTGATTTTGATTGTACATTAAGTGGATATAATTTTGGACTTAATAATGAACTTAAAATTGAAGTATGCACTTGTGGACATTGAACTCAAGTTATACAACATCAAGTGGAGCTTTAATTTTCAAGAACTCAGCGGACTTGAACAAACTGCGAAGGACATGAACTTGATGACAAAGAACTCGAACCATAGGGGACTTGGACTCAAACTTGCACTTGTGAACCTTGAGCTCGAGCTATACAAACTCATATAGAAAATTGAGCTCATATCCAAACTAGATTCGAGCTCAAATGGGAATTGAACTAATGATTTAAGTTAAAAATCCAACATCCAAAGTGAGGCCACGAATATTAACCAATGACTTTGATCCTGCAAGTAAAAATCCATGGATGAATAAAAGACTTATATTTCAAAGTGGGATGAATCGTTAATTCATTCACAAGGAATAGTGCACGCTCTCAATGAACTTGGTGATTTATCAATGGCCATACACAAAGAGTATGTAATGAGTGTGACGATTCATACACAAGCATATGCTACGGATTCGTAGTAAATCAATTCTCTATTGCGTGCGAACATGCCAAGTGATAATGGATTTGTAAAATACACAATGAACTGTCCAAGAATAATGATAAGAATCATATGAGCGGTGAGGAGCAAGAACTCATCATACACACAAAGCTTAAACTGTTTGCAAGTCAATAGCTATACAATGACCATCAAAAGTAGAAGTCCTTCGCAAACAAAAGGCCAAATGATAACAATGAATATATATGCCCATGAGCTGCTGAAGGATACACGTTATAAATTCGATAGGTTATCTATTACGAAAGAACTATAATGGATGCAATTATACACAACCGGAGGCAGGAGATTAGTTAGTACACTACGATCCACTTGCAGAAAGAAACAAGTAGTGCGTGACAGTTTACCTGTACGAAGCAGCGAACAACTCTACTCAGAAGCTGCTACGCCACGCCACTGGATCCGCAACTTCTATGCAAGCGGACAGAAGGCGTCTACAAGTACTTTCAAAATACCCCGACATGTGCACCGTAGTTTGTATACACATAGGTACACTAAAAGGGGTAAAAGAAATCATAAAACCTGTATGGGCTCCGGCGAGTGTGTTATTGGTACACACGTGACGTCTAGGGATGCTGCGCAGGTTATTAAATTTGAACCCGATCCTTCTAAGCAGATAAAAGGAGTTGACATGGTTCAATCAACAAAGAGAAATGCCCCCAAACACCCGCATGGGCCCCGACGAGCGTGTTATTGGTACACATGTGATGCCTAGGGATGTTGTGCGGGTCAATAAGTGAATTCAAGTTCAAACCCGATCATTCTATACAGTTCAATAGAAGTTAACAGGGTTTAAACCATTAAACAAATATACGGTTATGGCTACCGATATATTTATTTTAATACATTCATATTAGGCCTTCAAGGTTCATAATTCAGAGAATTCACTAACAAATACATAAAGCCTACGAGAAATCCGATCCTCGATTAATAGCTTGGTCGAGTTGACAGGATTCAATCAACAAAAAGAAATGACCCTGAACACCCTGTGATGACCGTGTTGAATGCAAATCTCAACCGGAGAGGTCCATTCACAAATATTCAAATGCCTCCCAAAAGTCCAAAATCCAAAATTTTCAAATTTCATCCCAAATTCCAAAATATTTAAAATTGAAATTATCCATCAATACTTAAAGCAAAATTCATCCACCATCCGCAACGGTTTGCCAAGGTGGACAAATTAAAAACTACTTCAGCTCATAAAGAGCCAAATGCATAGTCGCAAATATCACTAGGATCCATTCTCAAACAGTCTCTTGCTAATAAGGACGTGATATGTGTCCTCTAATTGGCAGTTTGTCGCCAAATGGCACCACAGGATAAACGGTTATGACCCGGGACCCTTTGAACCGAGTGGTTTTGCCTCCAAATGGCACCACGAAATACCGGTTATGGCCAGCGCCAATACGTTCCTTAGTGCCATCAAATCCTTCAGATATGAATCAATAGGATATGATCGATAGGGCACAAAGCCCTTTGTTAGCTAAGGTGGATTCAAATTTGTCCCCTTAGGCAAATATCCATCCCAGGTCTACAAGGTCCCATTGGACGAAGCAACCCATGGCTGCTGACAAGGATCCTTCTTGTTAGGTTGGGTCGACTACCTCCTATGACTAAGTAAACCAGGGACCATGATGGCCCGGGACGAAGGAACCATGGGATCTTGATCGGGTCCATCATCCATTCCCCCACCATCAGCTTTAAGTGCAAGATGGTGCAATTTCTATTTTAAATATCAAATCTTTCAACCCAAATTCCCAAATTATATAACTATCTCAATACTCATTGCTGCTACTATATGCTAGATAACATGTATACTCTACGTATCTGATTGACGACTAGCCTTAATCGAAAGTTCTCTCTCATGATCGGGAGGGATAATTAATTATAGGGGCTTGCGCCTATAAGAAACCAAAACTCATATCATAAAGTCCTCACAAAATGAGGGCGAAATCTCTGGGTAGTGTCTTATCTACAAATCCATCTGCCTTCCAAAATTTACCCCGGAACTTATTCTGTTAAAACTCCCTCGCCAAAAGAAAAGCAAAACAATCACCGCGGCGAGGAGGCCGGGGCCGAATTTTTGGAGCCCATAAGGTTCAAGCCTTCTCGACTTCTATTGATCCGTATAGAAAGATAGAATTCAAACTTGAATTCACTTATTAGCATGCGTAGCATCCTTAGACATCACGTGTGTACCAATAACACGCTCGCCGGAGCCTACGCAAGTTTCATGATTGCTTTTACCCCCTTTTAGTGTACCTATGTGTATACAAACTACTGTGCACGTACGCGGGTATTTTTGAAAGTACTTGTAGATGTCTTATGTTCGCTTGCATAGAAGTTGCGAATTCAGTGGTGTGTTGTAGCAGCTTCTGAATAGAGTTGTTTGCTACTTTGTACCCGATAGACTGTCGTGCATTACCCGTTGCTTTATGTAGGTGGATTGTAGTGCACTAACAAATCTCCTGCATTAGGTCATAGGAGCTTGTACTTGTCGTATTCTCCATGAATTTTGTTGTGGTCTTTGGTCTTTTCAGCGCATCCGCTACTACTGCATGTCTTCCTTTACAGATTGAAATTGACTTTAGGATACTGCATTTACTGAAGTATTTCTACATCTACCCATAAATGACATGTTATACATACATTCGTATTCATAGAAAGATTGTATGTATTGCAGATCTTTCACTATTACCCATAAACACCATACTTCATAGAAGATGCTTCCTACAGTGATTAGGAGTTCAAATTCATCAAGGATTTGCTATTTCACTTTGTATGCAGGTGATAACATTTCTTTGTGAGTCTTATAATTTCTTAGTATTGGATGAAAGCCTCATGTTATTGATTGCATGCGGATTAATATGCTTGTTTGTATCTTGATATTGATTGCAGGAGTGTTGTACAACAGTGGTTTCATCTATTAAATGCCTTTGACACTCTTCAAATTTTGATTAGCTTAAAGATCTCCAAGATTTATTAAGAACTCTTATGTTATCGATTGATTGCAAGCACTTGTTATCCTTCCAGTTTGATCTTTGTTTGCAAGAAAGTTGTGTTTGTTACATATCTGATTCTCCTTCTTGATGGAGATAGATATATCTGCTTTCATGGTAGATCCCTGGGTAATTTGTATTCACTATACTTTCCCCCTCTGTATTTGCTGATGATTCGTTGAACTCGTTGCACGGAGATCTCAATAATCTATTAGAGAGTGATGTGTGTATTTGTAGCTTATCTTTGACTGTCAGAAAGACTGCAATCGTTGTTAATTTTCTCACATACATTTGTCAAGAACCTACTATGTTCATTATATGCTTCCTTTCATTGTTTATAAAACTCATTTGTTGCTTATGAGTGAGTCATAAATCCTTCAATCGATCTTCGCTTGAACAATCATGATTGTCATTAACTCTTATATTCTCATACTTTGTAGAGATATCAAACCTTTAGACTTTACCTATGATCATATCACTGCAGCACTCGTGGATATGTCATTTTATTTGTTGCTTTGAATGAGATATAGGAAATTCATTCACCATTGATCATTATTGGTAGTTGCTATTGACATGCCCGCTACTCTTGCTCATAAATGATGCACTTATCGTTCTTTGTATTAGACAAGTCTTTTGTTTGCCCATTAGCATTTGTATTTTGGTTGACATAATAATGCCTTGAAATTGATTGAATACTTTGTCTCATTGATTGAAAGCATGTCATATTGGGAACTCTTACACTCAAATTAGAAGTTCATCATTTTGCATATGATTCAAGTTCGAGCTATTTGTCAAGTTCAAACTTTAATCCAAGTTTGAACTCAATGTCATTGTGGCTCATATCACATTCAAGTCCAAATCAAGCTTGTATTTATTTCACTTGAGTACAAGTTAGATCATTACCAGTTATCTTTTCTCTTAATATTCAAGTTCATTTAGAGCTCATATTTATTTAGATTTGAATTTTATTAATGTCAATTGAATCAAGTCCACAAGTCCCAAACTGATCTTTAGGTTCAAGCAAGTCCATTATTCAACTCATTCGAGTTCCAGTAGTCCCCTGCTGTCCGAGTCTTGTTCAGGTTTAATGTCCACCACACTTAACTCATTTGAATTTGAGTCTGAATTATTCAAGTCCAAATTTAAACTTCTTGTACCAAGTTCATTGTCATTTGAGTTCAAATTTGTGTTCAATTGAGTCCAAATTTGTGTTCAATTGAGTCTGAGTTCAATCATTTTTTTGTTCAAATCAGGCCCAAATGTAGTAGCATATTCACCCGAAATTTCGGCAGTCTCACAGCGTCTCTCCCGTTTAGGGAAAAATTATGGAAAACTGGGCCTCCCGCCACGCTAGAGAAAAGCGTGTACGGTAAGTGCCCTCATACGAGGACACCGCGGCCATGAAATCTTTGTCCCCACCATCCTAGAGAAAGGCCTGTATGGGTTTTCGGTACCTGTTGTAAAAGAAAAGCAATTTTTCCCTGTGAGCGGGTACTTATGAATATCCCGGTCTCGCTGTAGGCGCCGCATCGGGTTCCCATCCCACCACGATAGAGAAAAGCGCGTATGAGGGTTTCGAGTCGTGTCAAAAATTGACACCACTAATCTTATATATGTTTGAAGGTTATTTTAGTAATGGTAACTATTCACTGAGGTTACTTAGTAAACTCACTCTATTAAATTAATTTTTAGGTAAGTCTTATAACAAATAGAAATAGTTGAAGGAGAAGATGAATATGTCTACACAAGACGAAGCTCAAATGAAAGGAGGTACAATGTGTTTATGTTTAAATGCATATTAAATGTACATGTAGTATTAGTAACACTTTAGTGTTTTGAGGAATATTAGTCATTGATGTCGCATAATTATGAAAAATGTATTTAATGTCCGACTGTTCATTTCCACCTCGTTAATTCAAATATTCAGGCTGGGTCGTGACAGGTATCATTTTTAAGTAATATCCAACTATAGATTTTCTTGGTAACTTTATTTATTACCTTTCTATGTGATTATTCTATTATACAAGATTTTACAAATTCTTCCTACTAATTTTGCTAAAGAGAAAATGTTTACTCAACCTTATTCATTTGTACAATTTTATGACTTCTTGTAGTGGATCTATTACATTCCTCTCCTGGCTGTGGATTTATTTGGCTATTGTTGATCCATGTAATTTTAGTGTCTTGTTTGGTGCTTTACGTCTTTGCAATTTATTTTTTCTGTTCATCAAATTCATTCCAAGCAGGTACTTTCACAACAACAAATCATTTTGTCTTAGTTGATGTTAGAATAGCTTCTTGTTTTAACATAGTAGAAGTATACGCACATCTATATGAGGACTAATGCGGTACATTCAAAGAAAACTAGCTTGACAGCTGAAAATTTCTGCATAGTTTAGCATGTAAATCAATAAGCAACTTAACAAAGCATCACAAGTGCTACAGTTAAACATTACACTGGCGGAACAATGACATTTTATAAAATAATCACATATGTATGGTACCACATTAAGCGCTTGAAAATATTTTTTCTCCTCATCACTGGCAAAAGTAGAGTTCACAAACGTACTGTCTCCAATGCATCCCCAGCTCTTATCCAGTATTAATGATCTTAGCCAACATTCAACTACCCTAGCAATCAGGATTTCTGATCTCACAACCTCCTCTTCCTCCTCCACCTTGTAAAAGACCACCAACAATAAGCCCGAAATAAATCGATTCATTCACTTCGTAAACCAACAACATTCATCATGAAACCCTAAATTATAGCCATAGAAAAGACATAGAAACTCACATTGCAAACGGCTAGGGTTTTGGTTAGTTCCTCTACGACCCGGGCTGCCGCTTCAGTCTGACTTCTCTGCAATCGGGATAGGGAGGAGAAGTTAATAGTACGTAGAAGGAGATCGAGAAAGGATCCGATGATGATTCACCTGGTAGCTAATGAAGATGGAGGACGGCGATGGATGCAAGCAGGCCAGGCGCCACCGCCGTGATAGCTTCCAGCAAAGGGCTTCGATCTCGATCGGGGAGGAAGAATCGGAGAGAGAGAGTTGGACGAGGAGAAAATGATGGAACGATGGGGACGGGAGGTAGGCTCGTACCAAGATCTTGTTCCTGAACATTCTTGCGAGAAAGGAGAATGGTGGACTGATCGGAGCTGTAAGGCTTCTGGAATGGAATCGGAATTGGGACTTGGAAAGACGGTTTGTACTGTCATATATAGATGTTGGCGGAGCCACCTTGCTTGAATTTCTTCTTAAGCGAATTTCTCCCTTGAAAATCTATTATTTATACCTGTAACCCTTAAGTTGGATAAGGTTTTGTATGATTTATGCTTTGAATCAATTGTTATGATAGGAGCGACAGCCAGTTTTTTTTTTTTTTTTTTCTTATTTCTCAGATTTTTTTTAAATAGAAATATTGAAGAATAGTAATAAATTATTAAATTAGAGTGCAATATTTTCTACGTTATGTAAATAGGCCTTACAAATAATTTAGAAAAAATATTTTAAGGTTATAGATCCAAATACATCTCATAAAAATTTAAGGGATTGTATCTCTGGTTCTTAGTCAAATATTTATAAGAAATTTTAAAGGCTAAAATAGCTTGAAAATATATTTTAAAAGGTATATTAGGGCATTGTATTTTGTTAGATTAAAATATTTCTCATAAAAATTTAATTGATTTATGCAACTAATTTTATTAGCTTCATATCACCAATATATCACCATAATTAAAATTATTGTAGCTGTTCTTTAATTACTCAAATCTAATCTTTTAAATATGACATCAACTAACAGAGTTATTGCGTGAGGGCAAGACAAGAGCAGCTGGAACGAGAGAGAGAATCTTGTCTGAAGGCAAGATTGGAACGAAGGAGACAGATATGGGAACAGAGAATAGAAAAGAAAATAAAGTATTTGATTATATATCTTAGCAGTACATAAGGGCTCGTGTATATAGATACGGGCTTAACTACAAATACAAGAAAATGTAAAACTAACTAAAGCTGACATGTACAGCTGTTCTAACATCAACAACTATATTTTGACTATACTCCATGTAAAATTAAAATCATACTAATAAGCAATTAGTTACAAAATTAGAATATCAAAGAATAAATATATGTATATTTATGTTATGAATTAAGGTAAATATAGAAAAATCAATTGCTAAAGTATAGTGAACAAAAAGGTTTGAAATTCATTGGAAGAAGATTGAAATTGAAATTTTTTGGCACCGTCTAATATCAATTGCTAGTCAAAACTTGAATTGAATGCAAAAAACTTATCTCCAACCATATTAATGTCATTCGAGGTAACCTCCAAGAGACTTGGAGTCTTATCTCTTTTTTTTGGAGATATTTAGACCAATTAAAATTAATTCACGCACCTGACACATATGCCAAATTCCCTCTAACCTACCAAATTCTACAGTGCCGACCAGTCCTTCACCTCACAGCTACAAAGAACCCATCTCTAGCATCACTGTGCCGATCTCACTCACAGCCACCTCACAAACTCTCCTGTAACTTCACATCACCTTTACCTCTCCAAACAGGCCACTTCCAAAACCTAATAGCATAATCAACTTAGAAAAAATCAGCTGCATCTCTCCCTAATATTTATTTTAATTATTTCTTATTACTTAGTAATAATAATAATAATAATAATAATAATAATAATAATAATAATAATATTATTATTATTATTAAAAAAAAGGAGAGAGAAAACAAAAATAGAGGAATTTATGAAAAGGGTATTTTGTGCGATCTAATACTCGTGCCCTTGATATCGTCGTCATCGGCTCAAAACCAACTCCATTGCCATCACCTCCTTCCCAGAAAACTGTAAATGTTCGATAAATTAAAAAAAAAATCTCAAACCCTATTTTTGTCACTCGCTGCACACCGGAGGACCACCTATACATGCTCTTCGTAATATGGTGGGAGGGAACCCGGTGCGTGAAAGTTCGTTCGGGTTGTTAAGCTCTTATGAACTGGTCTGAGGCTAACCAAGAGGGGAGTGAATTGGTAGTTTTAAAAATTCTTTAAACGAAAAGAAAATTCTTTTTGAAACCTTTTTGAATATTTTAAAACAAACAAAATAAACCCTTGATGCGGAAGCGATTAACAAAATAAATCAGAGATTTTAACTATACAATCAACCATAAAAAAATTAAAGTACAGAAATTAAAATGCAGAAAAGTAATAAGAAAGAACATAAGATTTATAGTGGTTTAGTCAACTTGACCTTCATCAACTCTTTGGAGACACCCTCTCTAAGTATTGCACTAAACATTCAATGACTCTCCTTTTGCTCCCACAATAAGGCAGAGAAGCCCTTACAAAATCTTTCCACCATCCCGGTGAGGCAGAGAACCTTAAATCCTTTTTCACCCTCCTGGTGAAGGCAAAGAACCTAGAATCCTTTTACTCCTTCCTAGAGTAGGCAGAGTACCCGGAATCCTTTTACATCCTCCTGGAATAGGCAGAGAACTTGATCTGATGCTGATGATCGTCTCCTTAGACCCAATAAGAAACTAAGGATTATGCTTGAAGAAGAAGAACGAATCCTTGCTTAGAACAACCTTTGTGATTTCCCTCACAAACTTCCCCTCATAAGATTCTCCCTCTCTCTCCCAAATTCACCTTCTTCTTCTCTAAGCTCTCTTAGGTTAGAACCTCAGCAAAAGATATTGTCAATGGATAAATACTTAAGCTTAAATAGAAAAGCTCCAAAAAAAACCCTAATTTTTAATTATGCGTAACTGATCATCCAGGACGATCGACAGATCGTCCTGTATGATTAGTACAAAACAACCCTATCAGCCAGGGCGATCACCTTTGCTCTGTATGATCAGTACAAGTATTTATATAGATCATCCTGTACGATCTTGCGATTGTCTAGGATGATTAGTTCAAAATACCATATTGATCATCTAGTACAACATTAAACGATGGGTGGCGATCTCTATAACATCCCGAAAATGTCTCAGGACGATCCTCTTGGACAATTAGAGTAAAGTTATTATGGTTTATTGACTAAATCGTCCAGTATGATCCAGATGGATCATCATGTATATATGATTTAATTAAACAATTTAACTATAATTACTCTCCTAATTATCAGATCAATTTAGGCATGATTGTCTTAGATCGTCCTGGACGATGTTGATCATCAGGGATGATTAGACAAAAAGTTGCAATTTTCAAAAATATGCCTAAAATATGATTGGCGGCTGAATTTGATATATATAATTGATCGTTCTAGATAATCTGGATAATCCAATATAATTAGTTAATTATATATTCTTAATAGGATGCCCTAATTAGGGTTTATATTTTTAATTTATAGTCCAGAACAATTTGAAAAATATCTTGTACGATATGATAAAAAACATAAAAACTCTAACTCACCAAATTTCTTCCCCTAAGTGTGTGTGTGCAAGATTACATAGCTTCAGGATCCATCATAGTACATTTGACTCAAGAAAAGATAAAAGATACATTAATATAGAAAATACAGACTGACTCAATCATAGTATACCTTATCTTTAGCTGATTGATATTCCAAGTGAACTTGTGGACCTGAAAGGTTAGTGAGCATGGCAAATAAAACAAATATGTAAGAAAAGCAGTAGTAAAAAAATAATAATATTTGTCATCATCAAAAACATAAACCTTGGGCCCAGATTTACAACAGTGCGGCGCTTGCGCCAAGGAAAGTATGACACTTTTCTTAGCAAGACTGGGATAATCCTAAGTACCCGTGTATGTGTTGTCATGCCTGTGGGGAAAAAATTGTGTTTTCAAATATATACCTTGAAGACCTATACACGCTCTTCATAGCATGGTGGGATTGAAGAACCATAAACACGGTGTAGCCCAACACCAATCATACATGCTCTTCGTAGTGTGGTTGGAAGGCCTAGCTCCCCAAATTTTTCCTAAACGAGGGAGACACTAGGAGGCTGCTGGAATTTCTAACAAATAGGAGACCTTATTTAGACAATATTATCAAAGACTTAAATGAATTACAATGAACATAACTTAAACTAAAGTGCAAGGAACCGAACTTTAAATTGAAAAATGTATAATCACAAAAAAATACAAATACAGAACAAACGAACATGATGAATTAACAAACAAAGACTTATGGTGGATAAGGGAAGTTCCTTCATCTCACCCGTAAGCGACAAATAATTCAAATATGAAATTTAATTATAAGTAATGATGTAAAACTCATAAATCATTCATGAATAATATTCACCTTAGTCATGCTTGCAAAAAATGGATAAATGATGGAATGTACATTCATGAAAAACATGTAATTAATGCAATAACACAACAATAATTCAGTTTCAAGCAAGCATATCAATCCCCAGCAAGCCGAAGAGGTCAACGTACAAAGAACATAATAATTTGATACATTCCATGTAGTTTGCATAAAGTCAATACCATTCAATTTTAAATATTATTTGCTTGACAACATGCATAAAGAGATTGGTGCTGAAAGTAACTCAACCGACAATTAACATCAACATGTGACAGAGTGCACAAGACTCTCGATAAGCATCATGTATCACCTACAAATGATGTTAATTAATGTATAACACTCGTGCTTGCAGAAGAGGTGTGATAAATGCAATGAGCATAATAATATGCTCATGAGTGAAGTATGAAGACTGTGAGACAATCCCTACAACATATACTATTCAAAGCAAATATAACAATCTCAAATGAACATTGAAAACCAATACACAAGCAAATACAACAACTTGCCAACCAACGTGCATGGTAAAATTGCTGGTGATTGCAATTCTCCCAACAATTAATAATACTTTGTAGATGAACATACTTATTTGCTCGTAAATAATAACACTGTTTACAATCATACACAAGCATCATGCAATGAATACTTGACATCCCTTCAATCAATGTTAGTTGGCTTATGAATAAACATGGCAGCTCCTTATGAGCCTTGAAAGACAATACATGATGAGCGTAGTAGGTTGCTGATAAACATACACAGAGAAATTAACGGTGAATGTAGTTCGACCGGTAATCAACACTTATCAACATACAAGAGAATATACTAACCTCCTACGAACACAAAATGAATGTGCAATGGATACGTCAACTTTCCAACAGATAATAAGTCTTTACAAACATACACAGTAAAATAGAGGATGAATGTGACAAACTAACTATATGCAAATGCAATGAGCATGTGATAAATACAAGCATCTACGAGCTGCTATAGGAGATTTTTCAGTGCACGATAGCTTGTATGCAAGAAGCAGCGGGTGACCCATAGGGAGAATAACATTGTGGGATCAAGCGAGTAAGAGAGAGAGAGAGTTTACAAATGGTAACTTCGACCAACATCTATCTTCTTCCTCCATTAGTCAAGGCTTTACTTGAGGGAAACTCCAGAAGAATCTCTTGGAGTCAAAGAGCCAGCTACTCCGCCGCACCATTGGTAAAAGGGATTCGACTACTCTGCCTCACCGGGTTGGTGGAAGAGATTTTTGTAAGGACTTCTTTGTGTTGCTGTGGGAGGTAAAAAAGAGAGTCACTAAAGAGTTTGTTAAATACCCAAAGAGGAAGACTCCAAGAAATTTATGTAGGTCAACTTAATTGAACCACTATAAAATTATGGTGTGCTTGTTCTTTTATTTTTCACGATCTATTCTCTTGCATATTTATTTTCATGCAATCTAGTTGAAAAAAAATTGTGATTACTGAGATGCAAAACTTGTGATTTATTAAGGTAAAATTTTAATTGAAAAAAAAAATAAAATCAAAAAAGAAAAAGAACAAAAAAATATATTTATTTTTCTTAAAAAAATACAAAAGATAAAAAAGAATTTTTGTTTCATTATTCATTTATGCATTAAGAAAATCTGATATTTTGATTTTAAGTTGTAAATTTTAAACACTATAGGAAATCCAGGCATTACCGGCGGTCCTATAGCAGCCGGTATTATTGGCGGTTCAACCAATGGTCTAACCACCGATTTTTAATAAACCACCATCGGAATTAGCGGTGGTATAATAACCCCTAACAAGGGTGCCGATTTTATGTTAAGGTCGTCAGTTTTTAGTGATTTTTTTTTGCGGTCCAAACCGTCGGAAATGGCTTTAATTTTGGCCAACATGAGCCTTCCTCTTCATTTCTTCAAGTTTCACTTTCGCTGCGCCCCCATTCTCCAGCCGCTCGTGATCACACCTCCGAGTGTGCAAGAATCTGGCCGCTGACAACCTCTCTCCGGTCGGCGATCTTGCCCCCACTCCAGCAGTCGAGCATGCCCATAATCTACATTCGAAAGTCGTAGATCAGCAACAATTCCGAACCAAATTTAGGTTTGCTTTTTTTTTTCTCAAATTTACAATAGGTGGTTTGAATAAGTATTTTCCTATTTCGATTGGATTAAATCAAGGATCAACATTAAGCCCGTATCATTTTGCTTTAGTCATGAATGTTCTCACTAGATAATTTCATGAGGTTTACCTTTATGTTTGCTTTTTGCTCATGATATTGTTCTTGTTGATAACACTAGGGAGGGAGTTCAAGGTAAACTTGAATTATGGAGGTCAACCTTAGAGTCTATACCTTGGTGTTTTCTTTTTTATCATGATATTCTTCTTATTGATAAGACTATAGAGGCAGTTCAAGGTAAACTTGAATTATGGAGGTCAACCTTAGAGTCTATACTTTGGTGTTTTCTTTTTCTTAGAGGATGTACCTTTGTGTTCGCTTTTTGCTCATGATATTCTTCTTATTAATAAGAGTAGAGAGGGAGTTCAAGGTAAACTTGAATTATGGAGGTTAACCTTAGAGTCTTTACCTTGGTGTTTATGTTTTGCTCATGATATTCTTCTTATTGATAAGACTAGAGAGGAAGTTCAAGGTAAACTTGAATTATGGAGGTCAACCTTAGAGGATGTACCTTTGTGTTTGCTTATTGCTCATGATATTCTTCTTATTGATAAGACTAGAGATGGAGTTCTAGGTAAACTTGAATTATGGAGGTTAACCTTAGAGTCCATACCTTGGTGTTTGCTTTTTGCTTATGATATTCTTCTTGTTGATAAGACTAGAGAGGGAGTTCAAGGTAAACTTGAATTATGGAGGTCAACCTTAGAGGATGTACGTTTGTGTTTGCTTGTTGCTCATGATATTCTTTATGTTGATAAGACTTGGGAGGGTGTTCAATATAAACTTGAATTATGGAGGTCAACCTTAGAGTTTATACCTTGGTGTTTACTTTTTGCTCATGATATTCTTCTTGTTGATAAGACTAGAGAGGTAGTTGAAGGTAAACCTAGACAGGCTGATGAAAGTGAGGGGTAGAGATTAGTTCCACCAATGATACCATCACCACCACCACCCATAGTAGTGAGGGGTAGAGATTAGTTCCACCAGTGATATCATCACCACCACCACCCAGGAGTCAGCAGCAGTCCCCCAATGAGCAGGGTCAGGGCCAGTCAGATCGACCTATTATTGGTGTACCACCACCCTTTCCTAAGTGTCACGCCCCGAGATCCGTGTAGCGAAAGGATTCATCTGACATTCTGATCGAACTCCATTCCAGTTGCCTTGCTCGGACCTGAAAATATCAACCACATATAATGAGCTTTACAAAGCCCAGCAGGTCACCAAAGCCTACAACTGAAATCAAAGCACGGCGATGCTATCAATATGCATGTCAATCTATCAATCCGAATCAGTCAATGGTCAATGAGTCTATGCAGCGGAAATCAATAGTCAATAAAACCAGTCAATGCAGCGGCAGGCAATTCGATAAATCAATTCAATCAATCATTGTCCGTCAATCAAATCAATACGGTCAAATCAATACGGTCAAATCAATGAAGTCAAATGAGAAAAGCGATACGAGACAAGGAATCTATAAAACAGTCAATACGGAGTAGAACAATAGCAACAGTGAATCTATAAAATCTATAGGCAGCAATACAATGAATCTATACGATGTCCATGTCCATGCTATCAATGCAATATCTATATCTATCTATGTCCATATCAATGCTCAGTAGTCAATGCTCGGTAATCAATCGATGAAATCAATGAAATCTATACGATACAGTAAATCCGATAAAATCAATAGAGCAGGAATCGATAAAGAAATAGATCCGTAAATCAATACAGTAAACATGCAATTCAATACTATATACTGAACAATGTATAATCAATGGTCATGTTGCTGTTGTAGAATTCATATTGCTGTTGTAGATATCAATACATTGGTTCTATGAAAAGAGTCGTCACTCTATTGCCCGTCGGCCGCCCGTCGGCATATAATCTCCTTATGACTCCCATCGTTATATCCATGATCCATGATCTATGATTTAAAGGAAAGCCCGTCGGCCCACCATCATGTACAGGTATCATCTCCAACCAATGTTCAACCAGGTTATACGTGTTCCAGTATCAATAATCAATATTAGAGCAATCATATCAATAATCATATCTATATCGATTCAATCTATCAGTTTCATACAATTCAGGAATCATACGAAAATCGGGCAGAGTAACGGTAGTCGGTCAAATTTACACAAAAATCCTGCAAAAAGATACAATGCCCAAATCTTTCCAAATTACAATAGAATATCTATAACATCAATACAAGGCTATCGATCTATAGAAATCAAATCAAATCAAGTCCCGATTATTTTCTATTCGATTAAAATCACGTAGAATCAATTCCGACCGGTAAAATCTTCGTAGAATACAGTCAAATCGTGTACAATGATCATATCTATAACATACTAGAAGTTGTGCGGTGGAAGTCGTGTCAATACGAAATCAGGTCAAAAGTTCGACTACAAAAACACAAAACAGTGCACAACTCGATCAAAATACAAAATCTTCGAAAACAGAAATAGGGTTCGGAGTCCTTACCACGAGATCTTCTCTTTTTCCAACAGCGACGTCGGACGAAAAGCGCTCCGCGGTCTCCGAAAACCAGCTTTTCTCTTTTTTTCCCTTTCTCTTTCTCTCTCCTCAAAATATCTGATGTTTTAAAATGAATTTCTCTCTCCTCAAAACGAGCTCATTTCCTTATATCATACTCAGATCGGCCTGGCCGATCGCCCGATCGTCCCGGGACGATCAGACCAAATTCTGATCGTCCTGGACCATTCCCAGGGCGATGATCAGGACGGTATTGTGAACAGTGCCGATCGTCCCGGACGATCTCAATATCGTCCTGGACGATCCTGTCCAGAAATCATTCCAGAACACTCCAGAAATCAGCTGTTTTCAATGTACTGATCGGCCTGGACGATCTCAACATCGTCCTGGCCGATTCTGGGAGGAAAATCCAATTCAGAGAGGAACAGTAAGGGAACGAGATATTACAATCTCCCCACCTTAGAAAAATGTCGTCCCGACATTTCCCTACAGGCACGAAGCAAAACAAACAATGCAAAACGATTCGATCGAAATCTAAATCCAAATCAAAACTCGTCGAAAGCCATACAAAACACACAACGCAATCAATCACATGTCAATCACTATGTATGCAGAATGAATTCATTCAATCAAACTATCAATCAAATCCTTTCACTACACTTGCTCTGATACCAATTGTCACGCCCCGAGATCCGTGTAGCGAAAGGATTCATCTGACATTCTGATCGAACTCCATTCCAGTTGCCTTGCTCGGACCTGAAAATATCAACCACATATAATGAGCTTTACAAAGCCCAGCAGGTCACCAAAGCCTACAACTGAAATCAAAGCACGGCGATGCTATCAATATGCATATCAATCTATCAATCCGAATCAGTCAATGGTCAATGAGTCTATGCAGCGGAAATCAATAGTCAATAAAACCAGTCAATGCAGCGGCAGGCAATTCGATAAATCAATTCAATCAATCATTGTCCGTCAATCAAATCAATACGGTCAAATCAATACGGTCAAATCAATGAAGTCAAATGAGAAAAGCGATACGAGACAAGGAATCTATAAAACAGTCAATACGGAGTAGAACAATAGCAATAATGAATCTATAAAATCTATAGGCAGCAATACAATGAATCTATACGATGTCCATGTCCATGCTATCAATGCAATATCTATTATTGCAACCCATGACCCCGAGTTTGAGATTTTGATGATGCCAAATAATGAGTGTTTTGGAACTGCTTTTCATTGATTATTATTTTATCTGTTATTTTTCTTGAGCACTAACATTTCAGGAAGATCACAAGTGACTCAGGAAGAAAGGAAGACTCAAGACCGGGTAGATTAGGAGTATGAGTCAAATATTGTATTTTTCATTTATTGCACTTTTTACTTTATTGAGTCTGGCCACAAAATGCGTAAGAGTAAGAGCAACCATGCACACACACAGGGGGAGAGTTTTTTTTTTAACTGCAAATTATAACTAAAATTCTTCTCTGTAGATCGTACTGTACGATTTTATTTCGTACTGTACGATCCAAGCTATCTGGACAATTCTGTGAATAGATCGTACTGTACGAAGTCTTTCGTACTGTACGATATGTTCAGATCCAAAACCCTAGCCGTGACATAGTTTAAGTAAGTGATTTTGCGCCGTTCGTACTGTACGAACAAGTTCGTACTGTACGATCTGTTTTTAATACTTACTTAAAATTAACCCGTGATTAGTGCATGTAATCCAGGGCTAATGAAAATTTGAACATCGTACTGTACGATAGTAATCGTACCATATGATGAACAGAGACGACATCCGATCGTCCAGACCATCGTCCTGTACGAGTAGTATCTTGTTGGATCGTACCGTACGATATTATATCGTACAGTACGATTGATTTTTGTACTGATCGTACATCTTCGTACCAGGACGACGGCTGTTTGTGAAGATCGTACTGTACGATGTGGAATCGTACTGTACGAACAGTAACGGCTAATTTTGAAATCAGAGGTTTTTGGAGCCCGTTTTTAGGCGTCAATCAACTCTTTTTGGGTAAGAATTACAGAGGGGGTGAACGTGGTTAGAGAGGGATTCCAAGGGAGAAAACTCTAGAGAAATTCTTGAGGGTTGAGAGAGGAAGGAGGAGGTGAGCGTTGTGAGGGAGAAGAGGTGTGAGGGAGATCACACGGTTGCTCCAAGCTTGCTGCATCTTGCTCCTCCTGTGGCCCGAGAAGGATTTGAGGAAGGATCTCCAAGGGAAAGGCTCGTCTACATCTGTTACCTCGAGGTTCTCTGCCTTCTCCAGGAGGGAGAAAAACGAGAAGGTTCTCTGCCGTCGCCAAGAGGGTGAAAATAGAGTTTGGTATTCCGCCACGCCGGTTGGTGAAAGGGAGGTTTGTACAGGCTTCTCCGCCTTGCCGAGGGGGGCAAAATGAGAACTATTTTGATAGTGAAAATCCCGGAGTGGAGGACTCCGGGGAGTGGACGTAGGTCATATTTTGACCGAACCACTATAAAATTCTTGGTGTGTTCTTTCTTTATCATTGCTTACTTTTTGCTTGCACTTTAATCTTGTCATATCTATTGCATGTATTTTTTTTGTGAAAGCAAATTTGCATAAATCTTTGTTTTAATATTTCAAAAACAACAAAAAAAATTAGAACTCTTGTTTAGGGTTAATTTTATTAATCGAAAGACTTTTACAATTCACCCCCCTCTTGTGGTTTAGTAATTTCAATTGGTATCAGAGCTTGTTTTTCAAAAATAGTGTTTTAGAAAACCTTGAAAAAACGATCATGTCAAATTTTGGTAATCGTAACACTGCGGAGGGTTATTCAATAACTCGTCCACCACTTTTTGATAACATACCGTTTGATTTCTGGAAAATTAGAATGTCTACATTTTTGCAATCTATAGATTACCGCATGTGGATGTTAGTAAATGATGGATATGTTGCACCGTTCAAGATTGTTAATGGTTTGAAAACTTCTGTACCTTTTATTGAATGGAGCAATGAGGATAGGGAATTAGCCCAACTGAATGCTAAGTGCTTAAACTGCTTTTTTTGTGCATTGAAATCTGAGGACTATATGAGAGTATCTACTTGTGTTTCTGGTAAGGAGATTTGGGATAGACTGTGCATCACATACGAAGGAACAAACGAAGTAAAACAGTCTAGGCTTAACATTCTACTGCATGATTATGAATTATTCCGTATGAAACCTAGCGAAACAATTTCTGACATGTACACTAGGTTCACCCAAATTGTGACATCATTGCATGCATTAGGTAGAGAAATTTCAAATTCTGAGAAAGTGAATAAAATTCTTAGATGCCTACCTAGTTCCTATGATGCTAAGATAACTGCTATCACTTAATCTAAAGATCTTAATGTTTATTCTATTGATAACCTCCTTGGGTCACTCATTGCATACGAGCAAGGAGTGAGCCAAAGGCAAAGTGATGCAGGTGAAAAGAAAAAGGAGCGGACGGTGGCATTAAAAGCTAGCAACTCAGAAAGTGAAAGCTCTGCAGGGGAGGAAGATGATGAGATAGCACTGATGACCCGACAGTTCAAAAATTTCCTAAAAAGAAAACAAAAGCGTCATCAGAACAGCTGGAATAAAGGTAAGAGCTCAAGGTCCAATAAGGTTTCATCTGATACAATTTGCTTTGAGTGCAGGAAGCCAGGTCACCTTCGAGCCGATTGCCCTAATCTGAAGAGTCAACCAGCAAAGGAGAAAGGAGATGACAAAGTTAAATACAAGAGAGGAAAGACAAAGACACAGAAAGCTTTTTGGGCCGACTCTGCCTCAGAATCATCAGAAGAAGAAGCAGAGGAGGAGGTAACAAATTTGTGTCTTATGGCTAATGATAACCTTGATCAATTGGATCAAGAGGAGGTATGTCAACTTTCTTATGATGAATTACTGCTTATTTCTGAGAATATTCATGACTCGTATAGGAAACTGAAGAAAATGCATGCTAAACTTAATATTGAATTTAGTTCCTTACAAATTGAGCATGCTAACTTAGTTAAAGAAAATTCTGATTTAGATAAAGATCACATGTTACTTCTTGATGAGTATGATGCATTAAATAAGAAGCATATTGAACTAAGTGAAGCGCATGAATCTTTGAAAACATCACATATTGAACTAGATGTAGAGTTTGAAAAACTAACTGCACTTGCATTAGAAGTAGATCATAGTGAGCACTTGCTATTGATAGAAGTTGATGGATTGACAGCTCAAAATAAAACTTATAGTGAAAAGATAAAAGAATTAGAAAATGAAATTGCATCACTCATAGTAGGCCATCCTAGAAAACCCCCAACACAGCATGCATTTCAAAACCTTAGGAAGAGGCACCACCATACTCATAGATTAGTAAATCCATTTCCTGGTGTTAGGTGCTTCTCTTGTGGCATGTTAGGTCACATAGCCCGCACATGCACAATTCACCGTAGGACACATTTAGTATGGAGACCTAAACTGCATCCATCACAGCATAACATGCATACATCTCATTCATGCAAGCATAAGGAGGAACCCAAACTCACTTGGGTTCCCAAATCTAACCTTTGAATGAAATTGTAGGGATGCTCTCACAAAAGACCTAGTGAGAGCATGTGGTACCTGGATAGTGGCTGCTCGCGACACATGACTGGAGATATGAAGAAGTTCATCCTATTGGAGACCAAAACTGGAGGCAAAGTAACGTTGGGAGACAACACTACCAGGAAGGTGATAGGCTCAGGTATCGTTGGTAATGCTAAGAATTTTTTAATTGAAAATGTTTTATTAGTTGATGGTTTAAAGCATAACTTACTTAGCATTAGTCAACTGTGTGACAAAGGTTTTGATGTTAAATTTTTTACTGATAGATGCCTGATTAGTTTATTTGATGAATTAATTTTAGAAGGAAAACGAATTAACAATGTTTACATGTTAGACCTTGATTGCGTTGATAGTTCAAAATCATTTTGCTTGAAAACAATAGTTGATGACTCGTGGCTATGGCATAGGAGACTATGTCATGCTAGCATGAAAACTCTTAGAAACATCACTCAGAAAAACCTAGTTAGAGGTGTACCTAAGTTAGAATTCACCAAGGATCACTTATGTGATGCTTGCCAACAAGGAAAACAAGTCAAATCATCCTTTCACTCAATTAGAGACGTGATCACCTCTAGGCCACTAGAAATTCTACACATGGACTTATTTGGACCCGTTAGTACAGCCAGTCTAGGTGGAAAGAATTATGGATTTGTGATTGTAGATGACTTCACTAGATTTACTTGGGTAAGATTCTTAGCACACAAGAATGAGTCTTTTGAGGAATTTAAAGTTTTCTCCACATGGATTCAACGAAAATTAGGTTGTGAAATATCAACAATCCATAGTGATCATGGTGGAGAGTTCCAAAATGATAGATTTGAGTCATTCTGTCAAGAGATAGGAATAGAGCACAATTTCTCAGCTCCTAGAACACCCCAACAGAATGGCATAGCAGAAAGGAAGAATAGAACTTTGGTAAAAGCTGCTAGGGCAATGCTAGCGGAGTATACCCTTCCTAGATACTTTTGGGCAGAAGCAGTCAACACAGCCTGTTATGTTTTGAACAGAGTAAACATTAGATCAAAGCTGAACAAAACTCCATATGAACTCCTTAAGGGTAGGACACCAAACCTTTCACATTTACATGTCTTTGGGTGTAAGTGCTTCATCTTAAATAATGGTAAACATCCCTTAGGAAAATTCGATCCCAAGTCTGATGAGGGTGTCTTCTTAGGTTATTCTTCTGTAGGTAAGGCCTATAGGATTTTTAATAAGAGAACCCTTGTAGTAGAAGAATCCACCCATGTGGTATTTGATGAATCAGATAAGCCCTCACAATCTAAAATTGAAGATGATGAAATAGAGGCAATTCAAGGAGTAGAGACGATGACCTTAGGAGAAAGGGTCGAACCTCAGGAAGTTTTGCCTAGAGAATGGAGATATTCTTCTAGTCATCCTAAAGAGTTAATTTTAAGAGACCCTTCAGAAGGTGTAAGGACTAGGCATGGACTTAGGAAGGAGGTTAGTCACTCAGCTTTCATCTCTATGATAGAACCTACAAGTATAGATCAAGCCTTAGGAGATGAATTCTGGATTCTAGCAATGCAAGAAGAGCTGAACCAATTCACCAGGAATGATGTTTGGGAGTTAGTTAAGAGACCTAAAGAGCAAAGTGTTGTTGGAACAAAATGGGTCTTCAAGAATAAGGTGAATGATTCAGGAACAATAATAAGGAATAAAGCAAGGCTAGTAGCTAAGGGGTACAACCAGATTGAGGGAATAGACTTTGAAGAAACCTTTGCCCCGGTTGCTAGACTAGAAGCCATAAGAGTGCTCTTAGCTTTTGCTTGCTTCAAGAACTTTAAGTTATATCAAATGGATGTGAAGAGTGTATTTTTGAATGGGGTAATTAAGGAAGATGTCTACGTTGAGCAACCCCCCGGATTTGAAAACTCACAATTTCCAAACCATGTATTCAAATTAAAAAAGGCACTATATGGATTAAAGCAAGCACCTAGAGCATGGTATGAAAGACTTAGCTCATTTCTTTTGGATAGAGGATTTCAAAAGGGTAGTGTAGATACTACACTCTTTTTACAAAAGGTCAAAGAAGAAATTCTCATTGTTCAAATATATGTAGATGACATATTGTTTGGATCTTCGGATAAAAACTTATGCGATGAATTTTCAAAAACAATGAGTAATGAGTTTGAAATGAGCATGATGGGAGAGCTTAATTACTTTCTTGGCTTTAGTGTAAAACAAATGGATAATGGAACCTTTCTTAGCCAATCAAAGTATATTAAGGATATTTTAAAGAAATATGAAATGGATAGTGCAAAACCCATGAACACCCCAATGAGTTCGACAATCCAATTAGATAAGGATCCTAGTGGAAAACCAGTAGATCAGAAAAAATATAGAGGAATGATTGGATCCCTACTTTACTTGACTGCCAGTAGACCGGACATAATGTTTAGTGTGTGCCTCTGTGCCTGTTTCCAAGCCGATCCTAAAGAGTATCACTTAACTGCTGTCAAAAGAATTCTTAGATATCTACTAGGCACCCCAAACTTAGGAATTTGGTATCCCAGACACAGCACTTCCTTTGAAATCCTAGGGTACTCAGATTCTGACTTCGCAGGATGTAGGATAGATAGAAAGAGCACCTCTGGTACCTGCCAATTCATCGGACAATCATTAGTTTCTTGGTCCAGTAGGAAACAAAACTCAGTAGCACTTTCCACAGCCGAGGCAGAATATATTGCGGTAGGAAGTTGTGTTGCACAAGTACTATGGTTAAAATAACAAATTCTTGATCTTGGACTACCTGTTGGAACCATCTCGATCATGTGTGACAACACAAGTGCAATTTGTATCTCTAAGAATCCAATTCAACACTCTCGAACGAAACACATAGACATTAGACATCATTTCATTAGAGATCACGTCGCTAAGGGAGATATAGAATTACATCATATCGCTGCAGGAGATCAATTGGCAGACATATTCACAAAACCATTAGCTTTTGACACCTTTAGCACCTTGAGGACTAGATTAGGTGTCATAGATATAAATGCATAAAAAAAAAATAATAATAATAAAAAAATAAAAAAAAAATAAAAAAAAAATCTCTTTAGGGCTGCTCCTGATCACCACACACTCACCACATCAACACTTACATTGACTGTTCATCGTACTGTACGATCCATACCGTACTGTACGATCGACTTCACACGGATTGGGACGAATTAAAGCCGATTAGTACGACGTTATTGAGTATCGTACCGTACGATCCATTCGTTTCGTACTGTACGATCCACGTCAGCACGGATTGGGACGAATTAAACCCGGTTGGTACGACATTATTGAGTATCGTACTGTACGATCCATTCGTTTCGTACTGTACGATCCACATCATCACAAAGGACAATCTGCGTAATAGCTGTTCGGTACGATATTTATTACGTATCGTACTGTACGATCCACCTATTCGTACAGTACGAAACTTTACGTCAAAAGTCGTACTGAGGGCCTCGGGACGATCGATATTCGCCTGATCGTACTGTACGATACGTATCGTACTGTACGATTTGACTGCCTTTTCCCGAAACGAACGGTCAGAAAATTGATTGCCTATCGTACTGTACGATCTCCAATCGTACTGTACGATTTACGGAAATTCCTATAAATGCCCTGGCCTAGGCTGTTCCATTCACTCAACCCTCTCCTCACTCAGCCTTCACTTTGTTTTCTTGCCCTCCTGCAATGTCTAAACGAGATCGGATGACTGCCGGAAGCTCGTCCTCATCCCATCGTCAACCCGATCGCTTTCTGAATAGTGAGAATGAGGCAGCCTACTACCGCTACAAGGCTTGCAAAATTTCTCCCTCGAAAATGCTTAATCAGGCCGCTCTAAATTTCGAGGTAATGGGCCTCTTTGTCTCCACCACTTTTCAATTCCTACTCACCCTAGCGTTTCCATACAATTCTGAACTACTTTTTGAATTTCTCGCCAACCTCACCTACACTGTTGATAACACCACTTTTCACTCCTTTGTTTGTGGCCGTCCCGTTGAAATAACTAGAGCTGACATCGCCCAACATATTGGGCTGTCCACTGAAGGACCTATTGTTCGCTCGTTTCTTACCGATGATTTTGATTGGAGCGATGTAAATAGAGTCCTTAGGAATACTGTTTTTCATCAACACCAGCCTCTAGTCCAATCTTTAACCAGAAATGCCCGTATCATTCAACATGTTCTTCGAACCTCTATCATACCCAAAGGTGGCGACCGCATCAATCTGACCCCTACCTTGTCAGTCGCTACTTACCTTATTATGTCCAACATTAAGTTTGATGATGTCGATTTGATTAGCAATTATATCCAGCATATGACTTTTGTTCGTCTTCCCACCACTCGACGGAAACAAAATCTGGCTCTTGGTCACCTAATAGGATATATCCTCTACCATAAATATCAGTTATCCTACCCTGGTGAACCCGACATGCTTCTTATTTTTTATACGGATGCTTCCTTCCGTATCCTCTTTCATCGGGGTCATGAGCCTGCAGAACCCGTCTTTGATGAAGAAGAAGGAGAAGATGCACCAGCCGCAGCTCCAGCTCGACCACGACGCCATGCTGCACCCCGAGCACCTGCACCAGCACCAGCGCACTCTGATGATGACTTAGTCGCCCGCTTCGACCAGCTGCAGACTCGTCTCGACATGCATATTCAAGAACAGCATCACCAACACGAGACTGATATGCAGTGGTTTGGCGAACGATTCACTGCAATTGATCACCGCTTCGATGCTCTCTTTCAATATTTTCAACCAAATCCACCTCCACCACCACCAGATCAGGACCCGTCTGCTTAGTGTGTTTATGTTTGCATTGTAGTTTCTGTTTGTTTTCTTCTCTTACTTTTTGCTTTTAGTAGCTCCTCCTTTTTGTGCTGTCAAAAGGGGGAGAAGTTTGTTGTGATGTTGTAATGCCTATTTATCTAAATGCAGTATCTTTTGTTTTGTACTTACTTGTAGTATTTTTTTTTCTTGTGTTTAATTTAAAAAAAAAAAAACAAAAAAATTAACAACAAAAGAAATATTTTTCAAAAGAAATGGTTTTCTTTCTTACTTGCAACAAATTATTTGACATCATCAAAAAGGGGGAGATTGTTGCAACCCATGACCCCGAGTTTGAGATTTTGATGATGCCAAATAATGAGTGTTTTGGAACTGCTTTTCATTGATTATTATTTTATCTGTTATTTTTCTTGAGCACTAACATTTCAGGAAGATCACAAGTGACTCAGGAAGAAAGGAAGACTCAAGACCGGGTAGATTAGGAGTATGAGTCAAATATTGTATTTTTTATTTATTACACTTTTTACTTTATTGAGTCTGGCCACAAAATGCGTAAGAGTAAGAACAACCATGCACACACACAGGGGGAGAGTTTTTTTTTTAACTGCAAATTATAACTAAAATTCTTCTCTGTAGATCGTACTGTACGATTTTATTTCGTACTGTACGATCCAAGCTATCTGGACAATTCTGTGAATAGATCGTACTGTACGAAGTCTTTCGTACTGTACGATATGTTCAGATCCAAAACCCTAGCCGTGACATAGTTTAAGTAAGTGATTTTGCGCCGTTCGTACTGTACGAACAAGTTCGTACTGTACGATCTGTTTTTAATACTTACTTAAAATTAACCCGTGATTAGTGCATGTAATCCAGGGCTAATGAAAATTTGAACATCGTACTGTACGATAGTAATCGTACCATACGATGAACAGAGACGACATCCGATCGTCCAGACCATCGTCCTGTACGAGTAGTATCTTGTTGGATCGTACCGTACGATATTATATCGTACAGTACGATTGATTTTTGTACTGATCGTACATCTTCGTACCAGGACGACGGCTGTTTGTGAAGATCGTACTGTACGATGTGGAATCGTACTGTACGAACAGTAACGGCTAATTTTGAAATCAGAGGTTTTTGGAGCCCGTTTTTAGGTGTCAATCAACTCTTTTTGGGTAAGAATTACAGAGGGGGTGAACGTGGTTAGAGAGGGATTCCAAGGGAGAAAACTCTAGAGAAATTCTTGAGGGTTTAGAGAGGAAGGAGGAGGTGAGCGTTGTGAGGGAGAAGAGGTGTGAGGGAGATCACACGGTTGCTCCAAGCTTGCTGCATCTTGCTCCTCTTGTGGCCCGAGAAGGATTTGAGGAAGGATCTCCAAGGGAAAGGCTCGTCTACATCCGTTACCTCGAGGTTCTCTGCCTTCTCCAGGAGGGAGAAAAACGAGAAGGTTCTCTGCCGTCGCCAAGAGGGTGAAAATAGAGTTTGGTATTCCGCCACGCCGGTTGGTGAAAGGGAGGTTTGTACAGGCTTCTCCGCCTTGCCGAGGGGGGCAAAAGAAGAACTATTTTGATAGTGAAAATCCCGGAGTGGAGGACTCCGGGGAGTGGACGTAGGTCATATTTTGACCGGACCACTATAAAATTCTTGGTGTGTTCTTTCTTTATCATTGCTTACTTTTTGCTTGCACTTTAATCTTGTCATATCTATTGCATGTGTTTTTTTTGTGAAAGCAAATTTGCATAAATCTTTGTTTTAATATTTCAAAAACAATAAAAAAAATTAGAACTCTTGTTTAGGATTAATTTTATTAATCGAAAGACTTTTACAATTCACCCCCCCTCTTGTGGTTTAGTAATTTCATCTATATCTATCTATGTCCATATCAATGCTCAGTAGTCAATGCTCGGTAATCAATCGATGAAATCAATGAAATCTATACGATACAGTAAATCCGATAAAATCAATAGAGCAGGAATCGATAAAGAAATAGATCCGTAAATCAATACAGTAAACATGCAATTCAATACTATATACTGAACAATGTATAATCAATGGTCATGTTGCTGTTGTAGAATTCATATTGCTGTTGTAGATATCAATACATTGGTTCTATGAAAAGAGTCGTCACTCTATTGCCCGTCGGCCGCCCGTCGGCATATAATCTCCTTATGACTCCCATCGTTATATCCATGATCCATGATCTATGATTTAAAGGAAAGCCCGTCGGCCCACCATCCTGTACAGGTATCATCTCCAACCAATGTTCAACCAGGTTATACGTGTTCCAGTATCAATAATCAATCAATAATCAATATTAGAGCAATCATATCAATAATCATATCTATATCGATTCAATCTATCAGTTTCATACAATTCAGGAATCATACGAAAATCGGGCAGAGTAACGGTAGTCGGTCAAATTTACACAAAAATCCTGCAAAAAGATACAATGCCCAAATCTTTCCAAATTATAATAGAATATCTATAACATCAATACAAGGCTATCGATCTATAGAAACCAAATCAAATCAAGTCCCGATTATTTTCTATTCGATTAAAATCGATTAAAATCACGTAGAATCAATTCCGACTGGTAAAATCTTCGTAGAATACAGTCAAATCGTGTACAATGATCATATCTATAACATACTAGAAGTTGTGCGGTGGAAGTCGTGTCAATACGAAATCAGGTCAAAAGTTCGACTACGAAAACACAAAACAGTGCACAACTCGATCAAAATACAAAATCTTCGAAAACAGAAATAGGGTTCGGAGTCCTTACCACGAGATCTTCTCTTTTTCCAACAGCGACGTCGGACGAAAAGCGCTCCGCGGTCTCCGAAAACCAGCTTTTCTCTTTTTTTCCCTTTCTCTTTCTCTCTCCTCAAAATATCTGATGTTTTAAAATGAATTTCTCTCTCCTCAAAACGAGCTCATTTCCTTATATCATACTCAGATCGGCCTGGCCGATCGCCCGATCGTCCCGGGACGATCAGACCAAATTCTGATCGTCTTGGACCATTCCCAGGGCGATGATCAGGACGGTATTGTGAACAGTGCCGATCGTCCCGGACGATCTCAATATCGTCCTGGACGATCCTGTCCAGAAATCATTCCAGGACACTCCAGAAATCAGCTGTTTTCAATGCACTGATCGGCCTAGACGATCTCAACATCGTCCTGGCCGATTCTGGGAGGAAAATCCAATTCAGAGAGGAACAGTAAGGGAACGAGATATTACACTAAGTACTTCCCTCCTATGTCGACCAGTCATTTTCCCTCTCCAGATCAAGCACATGCAACTCTATTTTATCCATATTACCCCCTCCCCCAACCAGCAACACATATTGGTCCATCCACCATCCCTTACCCTCCTTACCTCCACCCATATTATTACCCATATCCGGTGCAGCTAGAATATGGTGGACTATCTACATCAGTAGAGGTTGGTGCTGGGGATCCTGCAGCTACAGCAGATAAGGGTCTATACATTGAGCCTGAGGGTGATACGTAAGTTTAGTTTATTTTGTTAAGTTTATTGTAATTTGATATATTATATGTTGTTGACAAAAAATTTAACCTGTAGCTTCAATCCCTCAAGGCCACCTACCCACAATATTCGGGACATCATAAGGAGCAAATATGATGCTCCTTACTTATCATGGAAGAATATCCCAAAGGAAATTAAGGGTATGTGATTTAGAGAATTTCATATATATTTATTTGACATGAATTAAAATATTTGATTTAATTTGTATTAAATTATTGTTATGCCTATATTTTTTTATAGAAAGATTAATTTTAGGTGGTTGCCTGAGCATAGCATGAGGTTTAGAATAAATTTTGAGAGGAGTGAATCGACCGTCTTAAGGACATGTTCATGGACATTAGAAAGTCCATGCAGCGTTTATTATGGATTGGAGAGGGCGTATGGGCAAATCTGAGTAGAGCTTGAACGAGCCTTGAGTTCACAAAAATAAGAAAGTAAAATAAGCAAAATAGAGCATCTGATTGTGGGGGTTTAGGAAGCTCCCTTAATACTGGTGGATTTATTCCTCATACTAAACATAGATGACAACTCGTAAAAGCTTTTAATTAGTTTACTAAATATATGTATATTATTTTAACTATAACTTCTATTTTCAGAAAGAGTCTCTTAGCTGAGAGCTGACACCATTGGAGTTGCATACGAGGACTCACCAACATCAAGCTGACCATCAGTGGGTTGATGAAAAGGCTAAAAAAGCTCATGTGAGTATAATTTTTGAAGTTCGGGAATATAAATTTAATATAAAAAATCTAATTCTAATATCAATTTATTTTATAGATTTATTCTCGAAGGATAATTTTTTACGAGTTCAGGAAAGTTGTCAGTCTACTGGTGATGGATCATCTTCAGGATCGTCCTAGTATTTTAAGTATCATACATGGACATATATTGTTGGAGGAAGATAGAGGGGGAAGATATATGGTTTGGGTTCGTAAGGCTATGCTTATGAGGGCAGTTCATCCACATCACCATTTTATGATCCTAATGAAGCTGAAGAAACTGTTAGTTAGAGGATTGTAACCCTGACGAAAGAGATAGAAGAGATGAGAAAGGTTCAAAATGAGATGCAGACAGAGCTGCGATCCTATAGAGATGAAAATCAAAAGAAGAAAGATCAAGAGCAGACACATGAATCACCAGGCAACGAGAACACACAAGATGATTAGTACTCTTATTTGTTTGATGAACTTTTGGTTTAAACATTTGGTTTGATGAACTTGTTGTGTTAAAGCGAAGACATGGACATCTTATTGTGGATTTATATGTTATGTTCATTGTAGACTTTATTTGGTTTCATGAACCATTTGTTTAAACATTTGATTATGTTTATTATGGATTTCATTTGAATGTTATATATGTGGATTTTGGATATAGTTGTGGGTTGATTATAAAGACGTGTTGCCCATATTTGTGATAAATGTTCTATATTATGTGCAAGTTTGTGGAAAATTGTGTAAATAGAAGGGAGGCTGTGTATTTTTTTTTTTTTGGAAAATGTTATAAGTTTCTGACGGCCAACTAGCGATTGGGTAGTCGGAAACTTCGATACCAGACGACTTATAATAGCAGCCAAAAGTTTAATATAGCTGCCGGTAAATTAATACCGACGATTTATCGGCGGTCGCCGGCTGACAACCGGTGGTTAGGCTGCCAGTAAAACTGGCGTTTTTGACTGCCAGTAAGTCGTCGAAAGTATTATAGGAACCGCCGGAAAAAGCTGTTGGTAATTCTTGATTTTCCAGTAGTGAAACTTCCAAAAAGGAAGTTTTGAAAAAAATAAAAAATAAAACACCAATTTGCCCCTCTTGATATGTCGTTGTAGTTCAAGTGGTTTAACAACAATATATTAATCATAAATAATATTTAATTTCATATAAAACTTTTCACATAAGTCAAATAATAATTTAATTCTTAAATCGATCACCAATTTAATTGGCTTAATTTTAGATAACAAATAATTATATATATATATATATATATATATATATATATATATCCTAACAAAATGAATCTCCATGGATCGCCAAATGCAAGAAACTAGAATTTGGACCTCAAAATGATGACACTAAACTAAAATGATAGCAGGAAGAAACATGAAATAAGAAAAACAAGGGATTGCAACAATCATGAGGACACATTTATGGAGAAGAAAAGTTGGGGTTGGTTTGGTTCCAACTGAAGTCAAGGCGGGCATTGGGAAGACCAGCATGAGAAATAGACAAGGAGAAACATGCAAGAACCGAGAAGATGAAAGATCTGCTTGGGATGACTATAGCTATTTGTAAAAGAGATTATAAAATTATTGTGGAAAAAAATAACTGTTTTTTTTAAACTATATAAAGCAGCTTCATATATAGAAATTTCTTAAAAGCAGTAAACAAAGAAATTGCGAAATAGAGATTGTGAATATAGTTTGAAAAACAAAATAGTAAGAAACCTGGTCCAAATGAAACCGAAGTGGCGTAGACCGAAGAATGCCAGCAATAAGGGATTGCACCTACCCTAGAAGCTACACCCAGGGAAGTCATGAAAAAAGATTGATATATAGGCTGCGATAATCACAAGATGAATTTATAGAGAAGAAGAGTACTAGGGGTTGGATAGGTTGCAAGACATCAGCGGGCATTAGGAAAGCGAGCACGAGAAATAGACAAGGAGAAAGAAAGCAAGGACATGGAAGATGAAGGATTCGTTTGGGATGATTACAAATTTTTGTAAAAGTGATTATAAAGTGACTAAAAATAATAAAAAATATAAAACAGAAAAATAAATCAATAAAAAAATTGTCTCAAATGAAAATGAAGCGGCGTTGACCAAAGAATGCCATCAATAAGAGGCAGTCCCCGTCCTCGAAGCTACACCCAGGGAGGTCATGAAAAAAACTTGATTAGAGTCAACTTGACTGTTGTACAATACATTGGTTTCCATTTGTTTGGTTCACATGAGTTAGTTTGAGATATTTTCATCATCATTGGCTTAACAGTATTAGCATTGTAAAATTGTGGATGTGCTTCATTCCGGAGGGAGGGATTGTACATTTGTTATTTATTTCTTTTGTCAATCAACGTCGGAGGACGAGAGAGTCTATTCTTTAAAAATAAATTCAGGGAAAGTGATGGCATACTATCTCTATTTTTCTGAACTATTGTCTTCAACTTGACTTTAGCTTATTGTTCGAAGCAAGATTTATCTTTATTTCATTGTTGTTTTTAGATATGACATCATTTTTTGACACCCATTTTGATTTCGTTTGGGACAGTTTTTTTATTATTTTATAAACTAGCTTAGTTTTTAGTACAATTTTTTTTTTTTAAGAATTCTTTGTGCTAAAAAACTGCTTTATAAAGTTATAAGAAAGCTATTCCAAACACAAACGAAGTCTTTCTCATAGGTTCTAGACCAAGAGCTTGTTTAAAATTGGTGGCTTATTCATAATAATTGGGATTACAATTATCATTGATGCATAATAATTGTGATTACAGTTATCATTGATGCGTCTCTGAAAAATTCATTGATTACAAATGATTACTAATGTGAGTAATTGAATTACAAATATTTTGAATAAAATATTTTACTTTCGAAATCTTACCTTCAGCAACTTTATACTTGGTGCATCAATCTCAACGAGACAAATCTAACACATAATGCTAATGTCATTAGAAGGAGAAATTATTCTGTGCGGACACCAAATGTTTGGAAACCAACAAAAATGTGTCACGTCATCCGATACATAGCAGTACCGAGCATCAGTACCGAGCAAAAAAGTGACGTGTCGAGTTCTGGTTGATCTCCAGACGCCGTCCGAACCCGCATAGAATAAATTTTCTATTAAAAGAAAATCAAATGCTCAGAAAATATCAAATGATCATAGAGAATCATTTTAAGTTGCTAGAAGAAGTGTTTGAGATTTTATCGTCCGATCGCCTACACTTTTGTTGACCAACATTAGGGCTCATCACCCCTCGATAATTCTGTCAAACATTTTCCACTACTATCACAAAGGATCAAACCATCCAAATTTATGTATTCTTCATCTTATATGATTTAGCTCAGTGAGTTCATTTTATTTCTTTTTTTATGACTCCTAAAATTTTCACAAATTTAATTTTTCACAACAGCTTCATAATCATATTTATTAAAAGTTATAGCCGCAGCTATAATTTTTTTAATCTCCAGCCCTAAACAGAAAATCAAACCATTTGATTTAGCTCAGTTTCCATTTTCATAATGCCATTTTTAGATTTTGATTTTCAATTTGGTTGAGTTTAGTTACAACAAGTTATAATTTAATTAAAAAAAAATTGAATCATGCCCGCTCGTCAATTATAATCGAAGAGGTATAAAATCTAATCATGCCAAATAGATAAGATTGGTATAATCCAAGCCAATTATGACCACTTGCTAGCTCAATTGTAATTGTGGTGTAACACTTTCATAGTGGTTAATTTAAGGTATATTTGAGTTAATTTTCAAATTGTTTTACTTTTTTAGATCACAATCATAATTTTTTTTACTACTACTTTCAAAATAAATTTGTACTAGAAAGCTGATTTTGCAGCACTTTCAAAAAAGTTATTATCACGACGATATCTATACAACAACTTTTATAAGAAGTTGTAGTTATACCAAACAAGTTCTAATTTTGAAGAGAAGGCTGAAACCCATAGGAGTTGATAAAAAAGCTAATAGGTTTTCATTTAAAAATGATTTCTATTTTTTATTTTTATGTTGAATTTATTTTAGGATATTAATTCAATGACGAAATATCATGAATTTTGTATACTTATTATTAATTCCAGTGTTTCGATGTGATGAATCCAATTAATGAGCTCAATATCGCTTCATGGAGATAATATTAAGGTTTTGTTTGGGATGCTTTCTTACTGCTTTGTAAAGCTACTTTTTAGTTCAAAAATCTCTTAAAAGCAGGGAAAAAACATTGGTCTAAAGTTGTCCCAAATAAAATCTAAGTCACTTAAATGCTAAAAGAATAATTTATGATCAAAGGAATCAACATAAAATTTTGATTAATTGTTTCAAAAATTTTACTATATTTATCAAGGCTGTGAAAACCGGACCGGACAACGAACTGGAAGAAGAAGAGGTTCACGGGTCGACCGGTTCGACACCGGTTCGACTGGTCGTCGAACCGGGGTCGAACCGGATGACGTAATAAATAATAATATTATTAAAAAATTAAAAATAAATTAGAAATTTTTTTCTAATACATTCACTCTAAACCTAACCTTGTTGCACCTAATCAAGATAAACATTCAGATTTAATTGATTTACTCTTCTTTACCAAAAAATTAACATGAATTCAAGGCCTATTAACCAAATCATTTGATTTTGCATTAAAATCATAGCCCTCTCAGCAGTTGAAATATAACTAAATATATTATTATGAGCTTCAGGACATAATTCTCTTATGACCAATCATAGAAGATAACCATAGCTAATATGATTTAAAAGAAGAACAACTTTTGTATTAAAAAGAAGAAACTCATTTGGATTTTTGAGAGTAAAAGAAGTTGCAGCAACATACTTCAAAATGCACAAATGCAAGTTGTAACCAGTGCAAAAAAATCTAACTAATCAACTTATGAGCAAAGCAAGTTGTAACCATTTAATTAGAGAAGGAAGAAAACCTGTAGCTATTAGGTCTTCTTGCTAATTAGGAAAACTAAAGAGAAGAAGAAAAAATCTCAGCTCTCAGACCTTCGGTTGCTGCAAATGGCAAATGCAAACAATTAAAAAAATAAAAAAACCCACCTTTAAACAAATCCCCAAACAAAGGCCACCATTGTCCGACCAAAATGAGAGAGGAAAGCATGCCCTAAACAAAAACTAACCTGCAAATGATGTGTGCACAAAAGAAGAGGTCGTTCTTCTCTCCCAGCTCCGTCGCCGACTCATCGTTCGATCCAAGCACACGAGAGAAGGGCGAATAGAGGAAACGAAGCAGGGAAGCAAGCGACGCGACAAACAAATGAAATAGGGTTTTTTTTTCGCATAATGAAGCATCACCATCGCATCTCAGCCGTCCGATTACTCAGTTTCGCTAAAATGGTGCGTTAGCTGAACCGGCCGGTTAGCAAAAACCGGGGCCGGTTCAGCGGTTCGGTGGTCGAACCGCCAGTTCGAGCGGTTGGATGCCGGTTTTATGATTTACCGGTTTTGGTTTGAACCGTAACCGGCCAGCCGACCGGTTCGCGGTTCAACCGGTTGAACTGGCCGGTCCGGCCCGGTTTTAAAAACCTTGATATTTATAGGAGATGCGACCTTCAAAATTTTTAAATTGGCATTCACTCTCTACATCTTTGTAATGAGCACTCGTCAAGTGGAATTATTTTAGCAAAGCAGACATTATGATTTTTTTACTTTATTGGATTATTCACATAAAAACTCTAATGTTTCATGTACTTATTTCATTTATTCATTTGTGCTTAGATTATTTGTACAAATTTATTATGGAACTTCTCCCCCACCACTATCATGAATTTCTAACACACAACACTAATTAAAATAAAGCATAAGATTAGCTATTAACTAAAGCTTCGCTTGGAACAATTTTCTTACTGCTTTCTACAGCAACGTTTTAGAACAATAATTTTTCAAAGCAGGAAAAAGCAGTGGCCAAAAGCTTATTAGAAGACCCAAAAGCCAGGCAAGAGAAAACCAGCAAGAAATAGAAAAGTAAAATTTTATATATCTTAAGTGAAGAATACATGAAAATAAGTATGAATACTTTAATCAAACTGGAAAAGAGAAAGTTAAAGGGACCCAATTCAACGTAACCCAAAGCATAAAATACTAAGTAAGAAATAAGTGTATGTCTTGATACCCCCTCAAAAGGAGCGGTAGATATTTTTCACGCTCATCTTGGATAGAAGTGAGAATAGATGGGTGGATGAAACTGGCTTGGTAAGGATGTAAGCGAGGTGGAGGTGTGACCATATATGGTGTAGTTTGCCAGAGCCATCATTCACTTCATCATGAATAAAGTAACAATCTATCTCAATGTGTTTTCTACGTTCGTGAAAAATGGGATTTGTAGCAATGTGGATGGCGGCTTGATTGTCACAGAAGATCAGAGTAGGGACAGTAGGTGATATGCATAAGTCATGTGATAATTGTGTGAGCTAAGTCAATTTGCTAACAGTTGCAGCCAAAGATTCATATTCAGCTTCGGCAGAGGATTTGGGTACAATAGAATGCGATCTTAATCTCTATGCAATGAGAGAGTCACCGAGAAATATATAGAAATCACTAATGAAGCACCTCGTATCAAAAAATGATCTGTAATATGCATCACATATTGCTTTTAATTGGAGATTAGATGAAGTGGAATAGAAAATACCTTGGCCGGGTGTATTTGAGGTAGTAAAGCAGTTGTTGTGTTCCATATGTGATGTACGAGGTTGAGATAAGAACTGGCTCAACCTGTTGACGACAAAGGTGATGTTGGGATGAGTTAAAGTGATGTATAAAAGCCGACCAATTAAGCATCGATATTTTGAAGCGTCATGAAGTAAACCCCTTTCATATAGATGGAGATTGTTGTTAGTGTTCATAGGGAGTTTGGAGGGCTTACAACCGAGCATGATGGTATCTTCTAAGAGTTAAAGAGAGTATTGACGTTATGAAAGAAAGATGCTGGTGGAGGAGCGAGCAACTTCAAGGCCTAAAAATTACTTTAAGTGACCTAAATTGGTTAGGTTAAATTATTGATGGAGGAATGTTTGAAGAGAATGGATATCATCTCTTAATGGCGATAATGATTATGTCATCAACATAGAATAATAAGGAGAGAAAATTGGAGCTAAACCCTTTGGTAAAACAGAATAATCTGCCTTAGATTGAGTAAACCAGATTGAATTCAAGGAATTGAAAATTTTGGAGTATCATTGTTGTGAAGCCTATTTTAAGCCCGTAGATAGACTTCTATAAGTGGTAAATAGATTTATTATAGGATTAAGATGACTCCCCCTATTTGGTGTATCTGAGAGAGAGTTCTATTAGGCTTCTTCAAATAGGTCACCATTCAAGAAAGCATTATTGATATCGAGTTGGTTAAGATGCCAATTTTTCTTTACTACAAATGAAAGTAAGACCTTAATAGTGGTCATCTTGGTGATTGAGAGTAAGTTTCAAGGAAGTCGACACCTTCATGTTGGGTATATCCTTTAGCAAGGAGGCTAGCTTTGTATTTATTAATGGAGCCATCAATATTTCATTTAATTTTGTAAGTCCATTTGAGACAATGGCTTTCTTTCCATAATGAAAGGAAACAATGGTTCAAGTGTTATTATTTTTAAAAGCTTGTATTTCATAGTCTATGATCACATCTTGTCATTCATGTATTTTTATAGCTTGATGATAATATTGAGGCTCAATTATTGATGAAATTTGGAGGATGAAGTGTTTGTATGAATTTCATAAAGCATCAAATGATAGGAATTGATATAGAAGGTATTTGGTGTGATGAATATTGGAAGAGGGAAGGGGTTGATAAGATTTGGTGCTAGTGTTGTAGAGTAAGTTGAAGTGATAGTCTAGAAGGTAAGAGGGAGGTCGAATGGCATGTATGGAACTATGAAGGGAGTGGTAAGGCTCAATATATGCGTGGTTGATGATGGGAGCTAGGCTCATCAGGAGAGGATGTGTCCCTTGTGGTATATTTATTGGATTTAGATGAGTCAAAAGAGTCGCTTGGAGAAATGGGTAAAATAAGTGTGGAGAAATGGTCTATGGTATCTTCTTTCTCGGTGACCAAATATAAAGCAAAGTGGTTTTTATGGAATATAACGTCTCGAGAGATGAAGATTTGTTTGCTATGGATATCATAGATTTTATATCCTTTAATTATCGGTGGATAACTTAGGAAGACGCCCATGCGAGCTCAGGGGTGAAATTTGTCTTAGGCAATAGGTGAAGTGGAGGCAAAGGTTGTTTATATTAATATGCAAAAATGATTATAATCAATAGGCTATTTGTATAAAAGTTCATAAGTGGTCTTGTCTTGTAACAAGGTGGATGGGGTGGATAAAATGCATTCATTCCAAAATAGGAATTTGTGATTGAAAGTATAAAGCATGTGCCATGTTTAGAAGATGTTCGTGTTTACATTCCACTATGAAGTTCTATTGCGGATGATGAACGCATGAGTGTTGATGTAAACTCTCAAGTTTAAAAAATAATTTAGCGAATTGAAGTTCTTTGGCATTATCAGAGCTGAAAGATTTAATTTTGCAATTAAATTGAGTGTTAACCATGGTAATAGATTTAGGAATGATGTGAGAGACATCATTTATTTTTTAGAAGAAAAACCATGTAAATATGGTATTATCATCAACAAGAGTTAAGAAATAACAATGAACTATGTGAGGAGTGCGATAGGGTCCCAATATGTCATAGTGTATAAGATCAAAGAGGTTTTTTGGTGATGTGGTTGTGAAAGGGAAATGACAGTCTATGTTGTTTAACTAAAGAGCAAATGTAACAAGGATCTAGTTTATTGAGATTGGGCATAGTACTATTTATTTGCTTTCTAATGTTGCATAAACTTTTATTGGAAAGATGTACTAAACGACTATGTAAAATGTAGAAACATTGTTTGAAAAAAACTTAAGTACAAGAAATACTAGAATAAAAAAATATATAAATCTTGGAGTCTTTCACCCTTGCCAATCATCTTCTCTTTGTTAATGTCATGTATCACAAAATGATTAGCAGAAAAAATGACCGTAAAGTGATTATGTGTTAAAAGGTAGTTGAAGGATAGTCAACTAAGATAAAAATCAAGAATGAACAATATGTTGTGGAGAATTAAGTCATCATTTAATTTAATTTCTCCATGATAGTTGACCAATTATTATTATTATTATTATTATTATTATTATGTAGAGTTATTGCAGTGTTGTTAGCATGGGACAATTACGTGAACATTTCAACATAAAGGAAAATATGTTGCGATGCACCCGAATTAATTACCCAATATTTTTTGGCAATTAGCTTAGAGAATGTTAGAGATATATCAGTATAATTGGTAATGTTTGAGGGTGGAAAAGAGAGATCGTTGTAACATGTACTGACAAAGCTATTGGGATTATCGTTTTCACTGGAAGAAGTATGTTGGAATTGAGAGACCTTGGTGAGAAGGTGATCCAGTTGGTCACTGTCAAAATTTGCCCATGAGTCGTTGATTTTGATGTGTTTGCCCATGGCAGTGGCATTCACTCCATTTGCATGGCTAGGTGTCTTGCTGTTATGAAAAGATTTGTATAGTTTGTGTCATGGATGGTAGCCATGGATATCATAATAACGTTCTTTTGTATGCCCATAATATTTGCAATATGTATAGAAAGGCTGTTCTTTCCTTAGACTTTTGTTAGATCAAGGGTTAGAAGTTTCAATATGTTTAATAGCTAATGCAATGTCCTCACTTTCAATGGTATTGGAAATCTGTTGATTGAGGCTTCTCTGCTTCTCTTCTTGAGATAGGAGATCGAAAACTCAGTTAATGGAAGGTATAGGATCCATAAGCAAGATTAGGCCACGTACATGTGTGAAAGATTCATTAATACCCATGAGGAGAGACATGATGTACTCCATTTGGAGATGGGCTTGAAGCTTCTTCACCCCTTAAAAGCTGTAGTTTCCACAAGAACATGTGGGGTGACAATCATTTAATTCCTCCCACAAAACCTTCAATTTTGTGAAATAAATACATATAAATTGCTATTCCTATAACAAATTGATTAGTTCGCGGTGCAATTGAAAGATCTTTGGACTGTTATGTTGTTGGAAACAATCTCTAAGATTTTTGCATATCTCCATTATAGTTTATGAATTATGAAGGCTAGCTGCGATTTCTTTAAACACATAATTGAGAATCCATGAGATGACGATGTGGTTGTTGCGATTCTAGGCATTAAGGAGAGTAAGGTCGGTACCGTCTAGGCGATTAATTGAGCCGTCCACAAAACCTACTTCATTTTTGGATGAGAGTGCGAAGGGCATTGCTCGATTCCAAAATCCATAGTTTTCCCGTCAAAATTTGGGAGACGAGAGAGTGTCCAACATTATCACAATAATGGATGTAAAGGGGGTGAGAGGATCTTCCCGCGGAGACGATTGCGCCAACAGAGACAATCTTCGTGAATCAACAAAGAAGATTGCGACGAAAGACTTACTCTAATACCATATTGGAAGAGACGAAATCTAGGCATGTGAAAACCAGCAGGAAACATGAAAGTAATTTTTTTCATATATGTAATGAAGAATACATGGAAATAAATAGGAATACTTTAATCAAACCAGTAAAAAGAAAGCTATAGGAACCTAGTTCAATATTATCCAAAACAGAAAATAGTAAATAAGAAATAAGTGTATGTCTTGATAAAGCTATACTAAACTAAGTCTAAATTTCAAGCATAGAATTAGTCATTCCTTATTTAATTTAAAGAATACTATAATTAATATTCAAATGTGTTTTTTATCTACATATATTGCTTGGCCTATATCTTGTTTGAGGGCAAGTAAGAAAAAAATAAAAAAAAAAAAAGAAAAAAAAAATTGCCTGTTGTCAAAGCTGGGTGTTTTTTATAATGTTTGAGGGCAAGTAAAAAAAAAAAAAAAAAAAAAAAAAAAAAAAAAAAAAAAAAAAAAAAAAAAAGAAGAAGAAGAAGAAGAAGAAAATTTGCCTGTCGTCAAAGCTGGGTGTTTTTTATAATGGAAGAAAGTTGTCTTATAATACTCATATCTTAATACAAAATAAAATTTCAAAATATTTAAATTTATACTGAGATTTTTATTATATATAATATCTTAAATTATATTAATTTTAATATAAATTTAAAACCTTCAAAATTCATTTTAATATACTTTATATTACAATATTTTAACATAATATTTTTTAATTATAGTATATTGACTTCAGTCATCTCCATTCACATATCTGATTTTTTTCAAATATTATTTTATAAGGGAATAAAGTTACAGACATTGCAATTAATGCATGTTCTCCTATCGCCGAAAGGATAGAATATGCAGTAGTGGAAGTTACAAGTAAAATTGCATTTGCTGATATGATTATCTGATTCTTTTTTAAATCATAAAACTTTGTTGGGTTAGTGCTTGGAATGTGCCCAACTATATATATATATAATTATATATATGTGGATAATGCTGAGCTGCCAACATATTAGTAAGACTGAAGAGTAGAGACTAGAGTGTAGAGATTAGAGAGAATAAATAGACGAAGAGTAGACTGACAGAACGTCCATTATTTTAACAGAAAATATAAGAAGTAGATCACAAGTGATCCGGAAAAGGTCTAATGATCCAAAAGCCACCCAACTATTTTTCATCATCCTTTATTTTTGTAGGGTTTTCATAGCTACATCAAAGATTTTTAAAAAAAAAATGCTACATAGAAGACATGTACAAAAATACATAAGAATCTAGGATTGGTTGCAGGAGGGTGAAGTTGAATGTCTGTTCTCGAGCGATCTCAAGAGGGGAAAGTAAGCGTAAGGTGAGTAAGATGGTGAGTTCGAGAGGAGATGGAGCAGCTATTATAAGAGGCTTGAGGTGGCCTTGTATGAAAGACAAGCAAAAGTATTTGTGGGGATGAAGGATCTCTGAGCCATAATAATAGCTGAGTGGAATGTGAGGTCTTATGTCGTAGGTGGTTTCTTGTAGTTGAGTCTAGTGAGCCTGGGGGAGGATCTGATTGAGATAAGTGAAGATTTATTTGCTAGATGCGGGACTTCCTGGCTGTCCAGTTTAGAGCGAGCTCCTTGGCGAATATGAGCAATTGATAACCTTGTTCTCCATAGACAAGTTCGATCCTCTATTAGTCCCGGGCAAGTCAATTGAGGGATATGTTCCTAAAAATGAATATCTTTGACATGTCCCTGTCATTATATGTCAAAACATCTGTAAGGATGATCATAAGTATTCTATAAAGACGTATTTATTGAATCAAATATATATAGATTGAAAGTAAAATTGGATCAAATATTTTCAGCTTAAATTTATTAAGATGTTGGAGCTATTTATTACAAATAACAATTGATAAATTGATAGCAACTAATAAAATTTAAGATTCAGTATTAAAAAAAAAATTTCACTATTAAAATCATGCTTGAGTTGGTCCCCAAATCTGCACCCTTCGCCCGAAAAGACCCTTTTTCACCACCCTTCTCTGTCTGACACAAATATTCGCAAGATCTTAGAGGTGGGACACGTGGCCTTTCTAATAACGAGAAATATGGAAGGGTGGCCTTTAGCTGATGTCTACGGTCTGCCATCTTTTGTGCCACATAATTTTGTCTGTCTACTAAGGGCTCGTTGGGAATTATCTTCGATTTTCGTCTAGGTATGTTTGATTCATGTTATCTGCTTTTAAAAATAATGAAATATTTTTTAGATATCTTTTGAAAACAAAAAACTTCACTCCCATCACCATCATCTATTATTGATACTGATATACTCACCGTCAGGCACCTCAACCCTTACATTTCATTTGGGATGATTTTCTTACAGCTTCTTAAATCAACTTTTTAATATAAAAAATATAATTTTTATACTAGGAAGCTGCTTTAAAAATTAGTAAGAAAGTCGTCCCAAACGAAATCTTAGTTGTCATTGTTGGCCACCATCTGTTGTTCGTTAGGGTCGTTAATCACAACCGTTGTCCGCTACCATCACATACAAACACCACAAATTAATGCTAGCTCTGGCCGCCACCACTGGCCTTTACCACCACTGCCACCAACATGTAGCTTGACCCCATTGATTTTTGTCGGCACTGCTGACGACCATAAACTAAAGGCTCTGTCATATTGCATACGTAATATTGATTAAAAAAAAAATACAAACAAATTAAAGTTACAAAAGTTTAGAATGTCAAATATTTTATTTTATTTTATATGAAAATATAAACAAAGCAAATAAAAATATATACCTATAAAATAAAAATAGAAAATGTTCCTCAACAGCCTTAATACTTCACAAAATAATGTCATCTTTAATCTTACAAAAAATAACAAGTGGCAAGTTAACTGTGTTGCTGATAAACTTGGAGTTAAGTAAGAAGATATTGCATGTGCATATATATGCTTGGTTTGTAGCATATTTTTCTCATTACTTAGAATTATGATGTCATTAAAAATCATTATCTATTGAAGCAAGTCATTAGTACATTTTATAATATATATCTAACTCTAAATTATATTGCTTGGATGCAAAAAAAATCATTAATGGAATTCTCACCATCATAAAAAAAAAAAAAAAAAGCTCATGATGCATATTAATAATAGAGTTGTTTATTTAGGCTTCAGTGAGGCATCTTAGATCTCTGTTTTTTCTCCGCTTTCAAGAGATTTTTATACTAAAATTTATCTTTATAAAACAGTAAGAAAATCATCTCAAACAAAGCCTTAGTCAAATCAAATCAAGATTTTTTTAATATTAAATTATTTTATGTTATATATATATATATATATATATATATAGGGGCGGAGCCAGTAGGGGCCTTGGGGGCTGGAGCTCCCACTGACCCTTTAACATCTAACAGAGAAAAGCCCACAGTAACACAAAAAATTAATAGTAATAAAGCTCCCTTTCAGGTTCTGCAAGATGCTATTACCATCTGGGCCATGGAGTTATTCACATTGCTACTTCAACAATTTTAACCTAAATTATAATAAAATTTGAATTTTTTTTTTCTCCCATATATATACACAGATATAGACACACATGTTATACATTTTTTTAATAAATTTAATACTTAAATATTTACGATAAAATAAAGTAATCATACATTTGTGTCTAAAACAAGTAATAAAATATAGAATTTAATAAATTATTATAAATAAATATTAATATTTCTGAATGATCTAAAATTATTTTACTATGAACTATTAAATAAAAATACAAAAAAAGCATTAAAAAATAATTGAGAGTAATTTAAAAATCATTAATTTATCTTTTTATTATTTTTTATTTTTTGAAAATCATTAATTTGTGCCCCCACTAATAAAATTTTATGTCTCTGCCCTTATATATATATATATATCTCATAAAAAGAAATAATAATGATCCAACATATTCTTCCATATTAAATATAATATATATTATGAAAAAAAGAGAAATGGGCTAAAATTTTGTTAGATTTTATACATATGTGAAATTTTCTTTTAAGGAAGATGAGAAAGTGGACTCTTCCTTTACTTTGAATTTATTATATGTGCTATTTTTTCTGTACATTGGGTGCCTTAACTTTCCTAAAGCTTTATTTTTTTTCATGCACTATGTGGCTTATTGGATGGAAAAGTACCACTTTGCTAGGTTGTGATGTTATTAGCTCGGTAATTAATTAACAAGTTTGTTAGCTCATATTAAACATGTTTTTAGGTTTTTAATAACTAGGTCATGATATCAAAGAAGAACATGAATAAGTTGATTCGGAATTATTTGGGACGACTTTTTTACTGTTTCTTAAAACAATTTTTTAGTATAAAAATTAAAATATTTGTACTAAAAAGTGTACTATAAAGTTGTTTTAAGAAGCAGTAAGAAAGTTTTATCAAACGAAACCTTAGTTTTAGTCATTAATTAGGATAATAATGATGATTTTAAAGCATTGTTAAAAGCTTAATTTTGACTATAGAGAAGTCAAATAACATCTTTTTGAATTATTTTTTCAATGCTTAAGAGATGGGTTTAAGTAGGCTAAGGTTTTAGTAATATAATTAAGATGGTGGTCCTTATCATAGAAGTGGGATGTTGAAAGTGAATGGAAAGGGAGGCTTTAGTAGGGTGATGCATACTCACTTTTGTAGTGGGATTTTTAATATTTTGGCAGACAAATCAGCATAATAATTGCAAGAGATCAAACTTTTATCTTTGTTAAAAGCCCATATAAATTTTCTTTTGGGGAATTTACATATTTACCACAAATATTTATGTATTTGCATATTAATACATGCTGTTTTAAAATGTATTTTCAAAATAAATAAATTTTAAGATAAAAAAAGGTTATTTTAGTTGAAAATGAACCTCTCATATTATGCTATATATATGAAATTTGATTAAGTACTTGTGATAGAGTTTTAGTATAATTTTGTATCAAGAAATTTTATTGAATTTTGTTCAAAATTATTTAATTTTTGTTTAAACTCTTAAGTTTCTTCTTAAATAAAGCACCTATGTTTCATAGGAAGCTGATAATTAGGTGGAATAAAAAATAATTAATTTTGGATTAATTTCAATTAAAATAAGATGAATCAATCAAAAACTAAATAAAGCTACAATAACTGAAAATATTTGAAGTTCATGTTAGTTAATTGTGGATAATTTTAGCAAATTTAACCGACCCTTCGTTTATTATTCCTTCTTTTATTTAATTTTCTTATATGCTAATAATCTTGATAAGTCACAAAAAAATTGCTTGGATTGAACACAAATCTTGAGACATATTTAAGTTAGGAACTTTCAAAATTAAATGCGATGTCATATGAACTCTAATTTCAATAAAATTATAATCAAATTAAATATCTCAATGAGGCAAACCCAACGACACCTAAATCGGTCCAATCTGAGCCCAAATGGACCCAAATCAAGGTACCGAAGCATATTTGAAGTTTTGAATGATCTCCAAATTTGACATGCTTATAGTAAAATCGAGCAGCTACACGTGCTCATAATCACCCTTCATAAATTAGAATAATCACTCTTCATAAATTACAACCATTTAAACAAAAAGAAAATATTAACATTATTAAAAATAAAAGCATACATATAAAGTTGTATAATGCACGTGTAGCACTATATTCCATGGTCCCAATTTCATGGATTTTGTTCAAATAGTGGCATAAATGTTGTGACAGTGAAATCAGAACATAAATGTTGTGGAGAAGATTTGTTGCTGTTGATATATATTTGTCAAGTGGCCCTTTCAGAATCCATTAATTGCAACCAAAATATGTGGCCCTCTTTCTTTGTCTCTCACTATTGAGAATTTATCCTACTTTGGGTGGAAAGTTTGTAAAGGAAGTAATATATTTATTTATTCCTTAACTACATTTTTTATACTAATCATGAACTCAGTGGAATAAACTTTTACTTTAGGGTTTATTTGAAAAATAATAATTTTATAAGAAAATCAAGCTTGTTAGATTCTTTCTTCTATTTTATAATTTAGCATAGGCTAAGTTCTTTTGGGAATCCTTTCTAAGGTCAAACTTATTTTTTTTTTTTACAAATATATTTCTTTCATCTATTTATTGAACGTTATAATTCTTATTAAAATTAAGTATAACACAATATTTTCCTCTTTGGTGGAGCTTAATCATTTTGGCATTTTATTCATTCATGAAACTTATTGCTTTCTCTTTCAATTGCCCAATAGAGGCTTAAGGTTTCGTTTGAGATAACTTTTTTAGTACTTTCTAAAGCAGTTTTTTAGGACATAAATTTTTTGAGTTACAAAAATTTATATTACAAAGCTGATTTATAAGACAGTAAGAAAGCTGTTCCGAATGAAGAATAAGATGAAGAAAGAAGACGGACGGAAAGGAGCACAACCATTTATCTTGAAATAGATAGTCTGCTATTGCTTTATATTAAAATTATTCCTTTTTATAATTTTTTTTTTAAATTATTATTTTAAAAAATAAGATTTAAAAGAAAATATATCATTTTTCTTCAAGATAAAAAGAATATATCGATCTACAAACTCTAAGAAATCAAAATCATTTGTAGTATTATTGTACATGAACATAAATTTTCATTTGATATGATTATTTCTACTTCATAAAATTGATAAAAATAAATAAGCCAAAATAAATTCATAAAAATATCTTTATTAATGTAGGAAAACATTAGAAAATCTAGATATTTGTAATAATTAAATACACTAGGTTAAAGTGGCTAGGGCATAAATTACTTTGAAGTGACTAAGACAAAAATGCTAGTCCACTGTTTAAGACCTTTAAGTGTTTTCATTAAACAAGTGATTTTATAGTCTTCTACAAATCATTGAAAAGCATTATATATAAGTCAGTTGCATTAAAAATTGCCTTACTAATATTGCTTGTTTGAATTATTTTACAAATTTATTTGGTTCCAATTCAGTGTATTCTATTATGTATAAATCTCATGATATTGAAGAAAATTAGAGCCCTATATCTCCCAATTATAGCATTTAGCCACCAAAGAAATCTTCTAAATTTTTTAGTTCATTCAGCTTTGCTTTGCTTTGTTCTTTCATTGTTTTCATTCTAAGTTTTATATTTTAGAATTTTTCCAATATTTTAGAGAAGGTTAAGAGGTGATGTACTTGTCTAAAGTGAAGGTGAGAGTATGAGTTTTCTTTAAATTTATCTTAAAGGAGAATCATACACTCTACCGATGAGAAGAGGAGATCGAGATAGATCAAGTAATCCTAAGTTGCACTAGGCACTTACTCATGAATGAAGACTCTTTCATTTTCTTTTTTGGGTTAAAACCCTCGGATGGGCCTACGTGTTAATATACAAAAAAGAGATTAAAAAGGTCCTTAGAAGGCACCTCTAGCTCGCTAATGCTTAGAAGAGCTAAATTAGAAAACAAAATAACACCTAAGAGCCGGTGGTTCCTTTTTCTAATAATTACAAAAAAAATCTAAGCATATTCTAGGGCTGCAAGTAGACAACACCCAAAAAAGGAAGAGCAGAATAATCATGTTTAGCACAGTCTTCATGCAAAAAGATTAAGCAAACCTCAACAAGCTCTGAAAAAGTAGAAATCGTGAATTCATTACAAATTTTGTGAGGCCAAAAATCTGAAGAGAATTGCTGCATATAAGAAATACTCCAAAACAAAAAGTTAATAAGGTAGCATAATTGTAAGCAGTAAATATTAAACCAAATGGAAAAAGAAGTAAGGTTGTCGGTCACCAAGTTACCACAAAACACAAGCAAAAAGCCAAGCAGATAAAGAAAGAAAAGTCTCATGTAGGTAATACTCCAAGCATTTAAATTGATAGCCTGGATGAGAGTAGTAGGCATAACAGAGACAGTGGTAAACATAAAAATCCTCATAGGTAACCTGGCATTACTGACAATAGGGATCAACTCATAAACATAAAAAAAGATATTAAGGGGGTAAGAAAAATAAAGATCCAAAAAGTCACCAGCCAACTATGATTGGCAATCACCTGCAGCTAACAGAGGCACCGTAAGACACCAGCCCACAAAAATCTGCACCTTAACACACCCCCAGATAACCCCCAAACCATAAAAGAAAAATCACTTAATAGCCACAACAAAAATATGAAAATATAGAATAAACTCCCAGGCATCCAGAAACAAAAACATCAAAGACCAGTAGAACTACAGGTAACTTCCAAAAACAAAAATAGGGGAGACCTGCCAGAAAATGACAGAAACACCAAGACAAGGCAATCAAGCATGACGAAGGTAAGGAAGCCAGCTTTTGTACAGAGTAATAAACCCTTTAAGAAGAGAAGGCAGATTACACACAATAAATTCATGATAATTATGAAGTTGACAGCCATACTTAGCCAACCAATCCTCACAAGCATTACCTTCACGATAAATATGAGAAATAGAGTAATTAAGCTTAGATAGGGACATCTTAATTTTTCTAATAATATAAAAATCATGAGGATTACCAGCATTATAATCAGTAATAATATGGATTAAGAGTTTAACATCAACCTCAATGACCACATAATCAAAATCAGTCTCAAACAAATGTTTAAACCATGAGATAAGCCCAAAAGTTTAGCAGTAATGACAAAACAGAGATTCAGAGGGCCAGAAAAAGCAACAATAGGACTACCATTATGGTTGCGAATGATGCCACCCATACCAGCAGCTGTAGCACCAACCGACCCATTCCGAGTTAAGTTTAACATAAGGGAAAGTGGGTTTAAGCCACCTCACAACACGATTAAATTTATCCAAAGAGCCACTATCACTATTAAAACCAAAATGAGTAGCTAACTGACGACTATTTTTAAAAATTTTTATCGAAATAAGATTAACAGAATGCAACTGCAAAAATTTATTTCTAATATTGTTAATGATTTGATTAGCAACCATCTTGATCTCATTATGCTTAGAGTCATTCCTGGCCTTCCAAAGGTACCAAATAATCAAAATAGGAAGTAAATTATGAATATGACCTTTGGCTTTAGAAAACCACATTTTAAGAATATCAGCAACATCACAATTAGCATTAAAGAAACCAATATCAACAAGATTAAAGAAACAGAACCAAACTTTTTAAGCAATCACACCATTAATAAACACATGCTTAATACTTTCAATATTAAAGCAATACTTTCAATATTAAAGCAACTTTGATATTTAGAAGCAAAGATAAAACCTTTTTTTCACAAAAGATTATCTCCAGGAAATAGCCTTTAAGACATCTCCACGTTAATATAGAGTAGGATAATGGAATATTATTATGCCAAAGAGATGTAAAGTTTTGAGAAAACTCACCTTGAATCTAATAGTCTCCCACACCTTTTTAATATTGAAGTTACCATATGAGGATAAATTGAAACAAATTTTATTTTTGTACTGTAAATGTAAAGGGATTTACATAATTTTCTCAACAATGTCATTCTGAACAACCTCCAAGAGTTTGGTAATGTTCCAATCACCATTATGAATGAAAGAATTAACTCTAGTATTATCAATAGTATGGATATTAAGATAACAATCAATAGAAGACGTACCCAACCAATTGTCTTAACAAAAGGAATCATCACCTTTGCCAAGGCCCCATTGGATATACTGTTCAGCCTCCCATGTGAGATTGCAAAGCCTTTTCCAAACAAAAGAATCAAAAGATTTATAGTGACAAACCAAAGGACTAAGGTCTTTACAATATTTGACATTCATAAATTGGGCCCATAAATTGTCATTAGATTGAAAAGAAAATCATAATTTATGAGAAAAAGCATGCATAGTGTCAAGGATAGTCTTGCAACTCAAAGAGCCCTCATTGTAAACCCCACATACTTTGCTCCAAGTCGTCCAATTGTTACAAGACTTGTTGTTTTTAGCTCCCTGGCCAAAAAAACTTATTTATCATTCTTTCCATTCTAGTACAAACCATGGAGGAAGGTTACAGAGTGTGAAAAATAAATATAGGAATAGAACTTAAGACACTTTATTCTAAAACCAACCTTCCCCCAAAAGAAAGGAAATTAGATGATCACTTAAGAAGCTTCATTTGGAAGATAAGTGAAAATATTGTCAAACAAATGATTTTTTTTTCTGCCTTTGAAAAGAGGGGTACCTAAATACTTAATAGGAAGTAAAGAAGAATTAAAGTCACACACTCTTTTAATCTTACTCATTTTACAGTGATTCACAGATTTGCTAGTAATGAAATTACTCTTATTTCTATTAATAGATAAACCACTAAATATTCTGAAAACGGGACAAAAAATGAATAAGAAGTTTAACATTTTTAATAGAGGCATTTGAAAAAATAATAAAATCATCAGTAAAATTGAGATGAGTAATAGGAATACCACCAGCAATACGAAAGAGGAGGTTAGGATACCATCAATAAAGATCCTCAAGACCTCTGAAGAGATATTCCATGGCAATAATAAACAGAGAAGGAGACAATGGATCCCTTTGTCTTAGACCATGCTCATATTTAAAAAAAACCATGGTTACGACCATTAATTATAACAAAAAAAAATTGTAATACTATTCTTAATAAGCTTAATGAAAGACTGATTAAAGCCAAACATAGATAACACTTTGTAAATAAATTGTCAGTTCAAATTATCATAAGTCTTAGGAATATCGAGTTTAAAAATAAGATTACTTCTAGTACCTTTGGCATTAATATCATGAACCATCTCTTGATCCAGTAAAATATTATCAAATATGCTCCTACCTTTCACAAACGCAATTTGGTTGAAGGAGATAATTCTCGGCAAGATGCACATTAATCTAAAAGAAATGATTTTTGCCATAAGTTTGTTAAATAAAGTACAAAGACTAATAGGTCTAAAATCATTCCAGTAAGTAGTAGAATCTTTTTTGGGGATAAACATAATATTAATGGAAGAAAAAATTTAGGGTAAGGGTTACTATTAAAAAAATCAATCACGGCTTCAACCACATCAACTTTAATAATATTCCAAGTTTTAATAAAAAATTTGGTAGTAAAACCATCAGGGCCAGCAACAGAATCGTCATTCATATCTTTAACAGTGCTCCAAATTTCATCCTCTGTATGGGTTTGATTGAGTAAACGATTGTCTTCCTCACCCACAGCATTAGGGATCACATTAGAATTCGTAATAGGAATGGTTAAAGTAGAGCTATTAAAAGCCTCTTTAAAATAATCCACACCATAACTAATAATTAACTCATTAATATCATAAACACAACTATGGTTGTCAACCATTCTGAAAATATGACTTATAATTCTATTTTTATTAGCTAAAGCATAGACAAAAGAAGTGTTCCAATCCCCTTCCAAAATCATAGTGGTAGAAGCCTTTTGTTTCCAAAAAATTTCTTCCTAATTTTGGTTTTGGAAAAGATAAAGTTTAGCATTATCAAGATTGGAAAGCTTATCAGCAATAGGATTATCCAAAAATAATTTGTCCAACTTCAAAACCTAATCTTCAGCTTCCTTAATATTAGCAAAAATATTTTTGAGAACATATTTATTCCACCATCTAAGAACTTGTTTTAGTCTACTAAATTTAGCCCAGAGGCGAGTCATGCCTTCAATATAATTTTCAGGATAGATAATGACTTGCTAATTATTAGAAACCATATTTAAAAAATAAGAATGAGAATCCTCATGTTTTGAAATCTAAAGGTCGAAGAAGCATTAATTATATTGTCAGAAATGGACATAAAAAGAGGGGCCTGGTCATATAAAGTTCTACTCTAGTGTTGAACTTGAGTCATAGGAAAATCTCTTATCCAATCATTATTAAATAGAATTCTATCAAGTCTTTGCCACATCAAAGATGTACTCCAAGTAAAAGCACTACCAGAGAAACCATATCAATTAAGTTGCAATTAGAAATCATATAATTAAAATCATCCATAGCATTCACATTAGAGGGGTTTCCTCCTATCCTTTCATTAGCACTAGAGATAATATTAAAGTCACCACTCACACACCAAGGACCATTAGAATTGTGAGCAAAGTTTGATAAAAGATCCCAAAGAGGGAGCCGACCCATTTTAGTACAAGTAGAATACATAAAAGAGGCATTACAATTGAATTTGGAATAATAAATTTGCACATGAACAACTTGGTGAAAATTAGAAATAACAGTGATGTTGAAGTGATTCTTCGAGAAAATTCAAATTTTATTAGAACAATAAGCAAAACTCATGTTAAAACCAAAACGAGAGGCAGTAGTAGCAATTTTATTAGAAGAGATAAAAGGTTCAATTAAAATCAAAAGATGAATGTTGTGCACACGACATAAGTTCCTAATACATGTGTCTTAGAGTCAGACCCCCTAATCCCCATCACATTCTAAATAAGGGCTTTAATCATTGGAATTTTTTGTATTAGCTTGAGCCCTAGTAGAACGAGGTGAATCAGGTACAAGAACTTTGCAATTTTTCTTTTTTTTTTTTTCTTTTGCCCCTTAAATGCTCCTTCCTCCTCATTAGTTTTAGAACCACTATCAAAATGAGAAAATGAAGAGGCAATATTGGGACCATCCCCCTTCTCCTTATTATAAATATGAACCACCGCAAGAGGGCTAAGATTTTTACTAGGGATAAATTCCCCTTCTTCACAATCCTCCACACTATCCTTTCCCTTATCATTAGTATCCACATTAAGCAAGAAGGTGGGGTTCTCTTCATTTTAAAGCATGGAATCAATAGAAACAAAAAAATATTAGGAAAATTTTCTCCATCCTCAATAGGTTTATCATTAGTAAACACTTTCTTAGGTGAATTGCTAGGAGTGTTATCCAAAATCATAACATTATCCGAAGTAATGATAATATCATTTCTAACCTTCTCAACAGTGGAAGGGGTGTCATCGGATTCAAAGGAATCAGGACATCAACCTTCCTATTAGAAGCAACTGTAGTGATTGCCTTTTCAGTGGAGTTGTTGAAAACTTTTTTAAGCTTCGGATGTAATTTGAAATAATCAGAAATCGCATGACCATGAGTTTTACAATGATTACAAAAATTTGAAACTTTTTCAAAATCCACCTTTTCTAAATAACAAAAAGCTTTAGATCCAACCAAAACTTCCTTAGCATGTTTCTTAGTTATGTCAACTTCAACTAAAACCTTAGCCACAGACGGATGGGTTCTTGAAGTAGTTGCTTGGTCCGTTTGTAAGGGGTGGTCAAAAATTGATCCAAGAGCATGCAAAACTTTAGCATTGAAAAAATGAAGTCTAAGATTAAAAAACGAAATCCAAATAGGCACAATAGGGGATTCTTCTTTCACATCAAAGAATGACGACCACTTTAAAATATGCATTTGGCAGTTAAGTATGAAATAAGATCTATGGGCAAACACACGACTATAATCAAGATCATTGGATAGCTAAATCGCAACATGTTTGAAATCTAAAGACCAACCGAATAAAAATCTGAAAACTTAAGATTACTGAAAAAAGCATGAATCGCATCAAGATTAGGCCGTTGGAGGCCAGATTTCCCCACCATAGTGAATCGAAAAGGCAAAGCAAGTTTTAGAACTTCATCATCAGAGAGCATAACAGCTGACACACCATTAAAAGTAGATTGAACGAGAGAAGGTAGGGTATCACCTGCTGAAGATCCAACGAGGACATCTTTAAAGGAACATGATTGTGGAGGGGAAGGAACCTTCGAATCCAAGCTAAAAAAAACCCTTGTTTGAATCTTGAGCCTAGAAGGCAACATTTCCCCAAGGTGTCGAGAACGAAGCCCTGGCCATAGCAGCGAAGCCCTAATAGGGCCGAAAGCCAAAACAAACACCAGCAGAGGAAAAATGAATAAAGATCGCATGATTGCACCATCAGAGAGGACGTGAGGCGCAAGAAAATTGGAGGATGGAAGGGAACCCTAGGATTGCCCGAGACGGCGCTTAGGGCGAGAGGAAGAAGACTCTTTCAATTTGAATCAAATTAAAAAAAGTATTTTTAGTGGTGTCAAAAAATCACTCTGACCAGCCAACCTAACCTGAACCCAACCAAAAAAAGCAAGATTCTGGTTGACATGTTTGGTAAATAAGTTGGGTTTTTCGTCTTATTTATTAAATTGGACAGGTTTGAGTTGAACTGCGAACCTACTTATAAATTAAAAAAGACTTGTTTAATATCATTTTTTCTTTATAGGTATAATCTTTTTTATTTTTTAATTAAATATCCTAAATTTTATAGTTAATTATAATCAATTAATTTTTTTTATATCAAAACAAGTTAACGGGTCAAGTTCGGGTCATTCGACTTGCCAGCGGATTTCGTTCGACTGTCTTTTTGACCCATTTTTTTAAATAGGTCGAATTTTGATTGACTAGATTCGGGTCAGGTTGATTTCAGGTTGGACTTGAACCTGACCAATTAACCCGTTCTTACACCCTCGACATTTTTAATGGATCTACTTCTTTTGCATATTATACTTCTTTTTTTGCACTTTTATTTTGTAGATTTTTGTTTTTAAACTATTGCTTTACAAAAATATTTGATATTGAAAGTGTTGTACATAAGATCAATAAAATTTTAATTATCCAATTCACCCCTTCTCTTGACATGTGCAAGCTATCAAATCTGAGCTAATAATTTACTTTCAAATGTTTTGCCAATCTACACCTTATGTGATAGCTCTTCACATTGGATAATGCATTCCCTCAAATGAAGTTTTATTGTCCATAAGTACCATATACCAATAGCTCACTTAGCTATATAGAGTTATCTACACTTTAAAATTGCTCAAAAGATGGTAAAAATATCAAAGACTCATGAAAGTCACAAAATATATGAATCACTTGATTATATTATAATCATCATGTCACATCAAAATGTTATTACAAGAGGTTTAGCTAAATCCCATGGGCGTGACATTCCAAGCAGAGGTCAAGAAGTCCTCAAGAATAATTTCTAAATGGGGTCATATAACATTGGAAGGTTTTGGTAGGTTATGGAAGGTTCTAGAAGACTCTAGAAAACTTTAGAAGGTTCTAGAATATTTTATAAGGTTTTGAAAGATTTTGATAGATTTTGGATGGTTATAAATATGCCTAGAGTTTCCTAGAAGATTTTAAAGTGCTCTAGAATGTTCTGGGATGGTGTGGATATTTAGAGAGTAACTAGGATACTCTAGGACTTCCTATAATAATATAGAGTTTTGTAAGAGTGTAGGAAATAATGTGTAGTATTCTAGAGAACTCCATACTCATGTATTTTTTATGGAATTCTAGATTGTTTCTAGGCATGAGAGAAGGGCTATAAATAGGAGCTGCCCCCTTTATTTGTAATCATCTATGTAACTCTCCCCAAACCCCTCCAACTCTTCTTGTACAAGTTTTCTTATAATAGTGATGTTTTCCCATTCATTCTCTCTAGCATTTTTTACTCGCATTGTGTGAGTTTATAACTGACTTAGCACTAGAAAGGAATGCTACGATTACATGGGAGACTTAAGGATTGTTGTGTCCTGGAATATTCGCGGCGGTAGAGAAATATATGGTTTAACGTCTTAGCATTGTACGAAGATCCAGCACACAAGAAGATAAGAGAGGGGGTGAAACATTCATAAGAGACACTAGAGTTTTTACGTGGAAAATCCCTAAAAAGGAGAAAAAACCACGGGGCCTGGCCCAGTTTGAATGAATCCACTAATATTTGCAGTCGATTACAAATGAGGCCCTTCCTTTGGAGAAGGCCTTGTATTGATGTAGCAAATATACATCATATATATTGCATTACATGGTAGGAGTTATATATACATATTTGTTTGGTCGGAAGGACCATAGTCGGTAGGAGACCGGGGTTAGAAAGACCGTTATTTGTTAATAGAGATCGGAAGGACCATAGTAGGCGACGGAGGTCGGAAGGACCGTAGTCGACAGGAGACCGGGGTCAGAAAGTTCGTTGTCTGTTGATGGAGGTCGGACGAACCATAGTAGGCGACGGAGGTCGGAAGGACCGTAGTCGGCAGTATTCTAGGAGAACTGTGGGCATCAGGTGGCGGCCTGGTGGAGCTCAAGGCCTCAAGTAGTGGTCCGGCAAAATTCTAGGCCTCATGTGATATTTTGGTGGAGCACACGGCCTTTGATGATGATCTAGAAAAGACAAGGGCCTCTGGCAAAGGTGAGGGCCTCTGGCGAAGGTGATGGCCGTTGGTAAAAGTGAGGGCCTCTGGCAAAGGTGAGGGCTGTTGATCTCATTTTTGTATGAGGTCACTTGGACTACTCTTGATCCTAAATCAATTTAATTTTCAAATTAATTTAAATTCTAGGATCCTCCTAGAATCCTGACCTTAGGATCTATGTTAGGATTCTTCTAGAGCTTAGACCTTAAAAGTTACTCTAGATCCTAAACTTCTTATAGACTCCAAGTTCTAGGAATTTCTTAGGCTCTAGGATCCTTCTAGATTCCTAACTTTAAGATCTATTCAGACCTTAGGATCTACTTAGATCTTAGGTCAATCAAGCCAAATCCAAGGTCCAAAGGTTTTGTCCTAAAGGCCTTTCCCATTGAAATTTCAAACACTTTGAAACCTAGTTAAATGACCTCCGATTTAGAGTCTGTCAGTTGCATATTGATGGGACATGTCTCTGGAGGCAACCCTCCAAATTTGAGCCCATTCTGAGGTATCTAACCTTAGAAACTTAATAAAAATCCATAGGCTGTAAAACCTTCAAATATTTATAGCCTATGCCACTGGACCTGTCACCTTGAAGATTCTGACCTTAGAGCCTTCACCAAAATCTCTAGTCACTTCCAAACCATTAATCTATACCTATTGAACATTAAACTGTACTTTGGTTGAGCCACTTTGACCCCAAGTTGACCATGAGTCAAAATGACCAAAATACCTCTATGGGGTTCAAATATTAATTTCCAACCAAATGAACTCCAAATTGAACGCAATCACCTCCGATGGTCTCCAAATATCATTTCAAATTGATTGAACCTATTTCTAGACCCTGGACCCACCTGGTTGACCAAGTCAACCAGGATCGACCTAATGACCCCTTAAGAGTTCAAATGGGTCATTCAACCCATTTAACCAGATCAATGCCTTTAAACTTTTAAACTCATTCAATTCAATGTCTTGAATATTTCTAAACTCATTTTGAGTCAAACCCAAGTCATTTTGACCAAGTCAACCCATTAATATTTGATCAAATTACCTTAAATCATTTCCAAAATATTCAAGCCTTAATTCTTAAGTGTCAAACCCTCTTCAAGTTATTTTAATCAACTCCTCAATTGTCTTTGGCTTCCACCTCACCTATTGTTGACCCATTGACTGGTCAACATAGTCAACAAACCCCTTTAAGAGGCTTAAGTGACCAAATGGCTTGACTCATGCTAGCCTAAACCCCATCAAATCATTCAATCAGCTCACTTAGTCTCTTGGCATGCCATGTCAGCTAATTGGACCTGTTGATTGGTCAAACCAGTCAACAAATGGTCAAATGAGCTTTCAAATAATTAAAACCCTTAATCAAACTTATTAAATTCAAATCCCATTTAATCCCTGTTGATTGAGCCTCTTATGGAACCTTCTTATAGTATTTCTCAGCCCTTGATTTAGGATCCAATGGCCTCAAACCCTTCCATGTGCTCAAAAGGATATAGGAGGCCTTTCCACCTCACTAGTCCTTGTGTCCTTGATTCCCCAGCTTTTCAATCATTCCCAGGCCACTTGGCATTCATCTGGGAGTCCATCCAATATATCAGAGCCGTTGAAACCCTTAGAGAATGACTGAATAGGGAAAATCCTTGAATAGAGCTATCATTCTCCATCAAACCCTATCTCTCCATACTCAGCCTCTCCATAGGAGATTATTTCTCCTTCAAGATTTAAACAATCCCTATCCATCCCCCAGGCCAGAATCCGGCGTTTGGAGGCTGCCGCAGGCGCCGCCGGTGAGTTGCATGCCACGTCTAGGTCTTTTCCAGCTCGATCCATAGATCCTCCGATCGTGGTGTCTTCTACAAAATGGAGTGTGGACAGTCTATAAATGCAACAAGTCCATAAAAGGTTCGATCCGTCCAAAAATCAAGGTGAAAAACCTAACCCTAGTCTAGGGCACTTAAGTTAAATAGCATTTAATTTAATGAATATTACGCTAAGAAATTAGTTCCCCATAATTTCTGTTCATTTACTTAATTTATATTTTAAATTTCAAAGTATTTCGTTGTCTGGATCGAACGAACGAGCCAAAAATGGAGCTCAGGGCGTTTTACGTAGCCTGGTTCAGGTTCACATCTTCTGGACCGTTGATCGATCGATCAACGGTGCAGATCAAGATGTTCCGCAGCTCGGATAAACCGGAGTTCAGATCCCGTTTTAAATCTTCCGGTTCGACTCGATCTGAGTCGTCCATCCGAACCGCGGGATTGATCTCGTCCGACCATTCTCTTCTGGATCGAGTTCAAATCCGCGGTATTCATCCAACCGTTGGATTCCCGCTTGCTAGATCCGACGGCCCGCGACATTTGCCGACTATATTAAGTGAAAACGCGTGGGCCCAGTTGACCACCGCCGCGCGTTTAAGGCCAATGATTGGCCGCCGTTTCTGGTCGGCCAAATCAGGAGCCGCCACGTGTCCAGCCCGCCGCCAGATATTTAAAAATGGTTTAAATTAATTTTAAATCATTTTTTTAAGTTTAGATTTCTTTAAAAAAATATAATTATAGAAAATTAATTTTAATAAAAAAAATCCATAAGATACATTAAAATTTTCAGAATTTAAAAATCTTTAATTTGAAATTAAAATTATTTTAAAATAGATTATATATTCTTAATAATTTTAAAATATTTAATTTTTAAATATTTCATTAAATATTAATTTGAATATTTTCAAAAATTTATTTTAATTTGAAATATTAATGATATAAATTAAAAATGTTTTAATTTCAAATCAAATTAACTTAGAATATTTTATAATATAAGTAATTTTAAATTACTTAATTTTTTTAAAATATTTAAAATGTTATTAATGTTTAATTAAACTTAAGATAAAGTAGTTTTAAAAAATATTTTTTTATCTTGAATAGTATTAAATTTTCAGAAAACAGTTAATGTTGAATTAAGTTTAATTTAGATATTATTTTAAATATTAATTGATTTTGAATTATTTAAATTGATTTAATTGTTTCAAAATTAAAAATTTGAAACAAATTCAATTTAAATCATTAAAATACAAATAATATATCAAAAATTTTAAAATTCTAAATACTTTAATTTAAAGTTGATTTTAAGATTTAATTATTGATTTATTTGAATTATTTAATTATATTAAATATTTAATTAAATATTATATTAAATATTTTGAAAATTAAAATTTATTTTGAAATAACCCTATAACCAGTGGATCTCTCATTCCATAAAAATTTTTATTTTGGATAATATTTTGAATTATTTTATTTGAAAACTTATATGTTTATATATATATTGGTTTATATATATATATTAAAACTATTTCAAAATTATATGTATTTAAATCTTGTAAACTTGAGGGATCCCTTTGAAGTTTTAAGCATAGATTGAATATTTGAATAGAAGTCATTGGGGAATGATTAGTGAGTGATTACGTTTTAATCATTCACTAATCAAAATTTTGATACCTTAATTACTATCAATCTTTGTATGTTTAGGTTGCGCACCCACCACTTAGATTTAGGCTCTCCTAGATTTAGGATTTGTTTGGTGTGATTGTATATTGCTTTATATGTTAAGTCAAGGGTTAGCAAGACTTTGATTTGAACCTAATTAACTCATTGACATCATTAAGGACAATAATTAAGGACCCTTGCTAGAAAACTTAGAACTTTCCAATAATTAGGATACACATTCTTTTGACTCAAAACTTTGAACACTTGAACTTAGTGATATGTACAACCCATAGAAAATTTTCCACTGGTTTTATAGATCATTAAGTCCCTTAATTGACTTAATTAAAATTAAACCTTTAATTAAGCCCTTAAATCTTCCAGAAATTGTAATAAATCATGTTTAAACCCAAAAAATACATGTAACCCCTCTAACTGACCAGAATCAAACCCTTAATCAATGAAAATTAAAATCCCATTTTGAATTGACAGCAAATTAAACTTTAATTTAATTTTAAGTAAAAATCAATATTTTATTAATTTAATTAATTAATAATAATTAAAATTCCAAAAATTTTCCAAACACTTGGGAATCTCTTCTTAGGTCATCCTTGGCCTTTGGAGCTGATTTCAAAGAGTTGGGATCTCATTTGGAGCAAAATTGCAAAGAGTCCCCCTAATTAAACAATTTTGGAAATTTATTAAATACCTCAAATTTCAAACATTCATAACTAATTCAAGAAAAATCCAAATTGATCAAACTCACTTGAATTAAACTCATAATAATACCTAATATTTATTAAAAATATTAAAATTTCATAAAATCATTTAGATTCAAAAGTCAACTTTTTGGTTAAACCTAAGTCAAATCAGTTCAAAACTTCAAACATTCATAACTTAATGTAAAAAAATCTGATTTCAACGTACTTACTATTTAATTGATTGTAGTAAGGTCTAGTATTTTAATAAAATATTAGTTTTCTATAAAACACCCTTAATCAAAAACTCAACTTTTTGACCCATTAATTAAATGATTAAAATATTCCAAAAATTCTTAAAAACTCAAAATCACTCTAAAACTCCAGAATTCATTAACTAACTCTTAAAACAACAACCAATCAATTTTGATTAAAATTCATTAACTTTTGAACCTTAATCAACTTAAGCTACTTAATTATACTGGGTACCATTGGGTAACCCAGGCATATGAGGCTATTTGCTTAGCCCCAAGGAAGGTGAAATAAACTTCATGGCCTCGGTGTGAAAAAAAGGTGGTATCCAACAAATAATTAATAATCAATCTTAAAATTGACTTCAAACCATTAATACTTAAACTTTAATTAAATTTCCCTTAAGCCTTTCAACCAACATGAACCTTAAGTAACTTTAATGAAATATCCTATTTAGGACATACCCAAACCATACAAGACCTACCTCACACACTTTAGATATGGTTTGTTAGGACAACCAACTATAATTCTAGGCTAGGCCGGTGTTTATTTTTTTTACAGTTATGTGCCAAGTTTTTCGTGGCTTTCACTGCATGTTGGTTGTTAGCTTAGAATTGATGTGATCGTCTATTTATTTACTGCAATCTGTTGAGCACTTTAAATTTCAAATATTAACTGCTTGAGATCAAATATTATCTGCTTGGGATCAAATATTAACTGCTTGGGATTATATATAATTGTTGATTATCAGGATAACCTTGCAGGATCGAGTCTAGATTTTTCAATTTTAATTAATATAAATTTGATTGAATAAGGTTATAAATTCTTTAAAATGACTTGAGATTGGAATATGAATATCCGATTTGAATTCCAAATAGGTGAAGACATCCCTAAAGGGGAGATTCTTCTTCCATTTGAAAGTCAAATTAGGATACCTTTCAAATATCCAAAGAGGAAAGACAACACCCCGTTCAAGAAGGAGTTTCTTTCCATTTGGATATATGGAACCGACGAATCAAGATGTTCGTGAGAAGACGAAGAAATGGACCACGAGAAGAATCCCAAATCTCAAAGTCATTTGAGTCTTAAGATAAAATCCGGGTTGTAGTCAGTGGTGCCCGATCACTTTAATTTTCTGCAAAATTCTGTGATGTAATAATAAGGGGCACTTGCCTACGGACATTCAATTTGATATATTTCATTTGATTGATTTATTTATTTAAATTGATTGCGCATTAGAACTCCTGCTTTTCTAGTCTTTTTATTTGCATGCCGTATTTGGTTTGACCTGGAGTACGATTTTAGGCTCTTAAGGGTTTGTCAAAATTTTTCTACTCTAATTAAATAAAAAATTTTAAGATAAGATAAAAATTCTAAACGGTCTTAAGAAGTAAGCTCGGACTCGCCGAGGGTTTTTCATGCATTCATATTATACTTTCTCTACCTTGTTAGGCCTCTCCCCGCCTGCGGGTTCTGGCAGACCACCTGGCCTATGAGGGTGTCGATCTGTCAAGGGGATGTTATGCAATCTCTAGGAAAAAACATATTTTCTAAGCCAAAATTTTTAAACTGCTACATACTGAATTTGCATTCAATCGAGTCAATTAGCATGCATCGCATTAGAAACAAATTAAAAAAGTCTAATATTTAATTGCATTTATTTAGACATCAAATACCCAACATAAGTTTAAGGGGTCAATTAGGCATCTGCTCTAGATGTCGACCCCATTCATTTATACTTTTATAACTAACGTCCCTACCATTCTACAAAAAGACCAGACTCATTATTTTAAAATCGTTTAGGTGGTTTAGCTGGCTCCCCAATCCAGGCTGGGGTAAGACCAGATTCACATTGCACTAGCTAGGTTCGGTGCACTAATTTTTTTGGTGCCCAATTTAGACTTAGGTTCCGAGGCTGGCTCGGGCCATAAGATCTCAACTTTTTGGAATTGAATCCCAAATTTCTAATAAAATTGATCATTAAACTAAAAATTTCTTCCAATCAAATTTAAGCCTAACAGGCTGGGGCATTTCTGAATTGTTTCAGAATCTCAAGTGCCTCCTACCTTTCTTCCTCTGGCTCCAAAATAAGTCTTCAATTTTGATCCAATCCCTATTCAAATTTCAAACCTTAACTTCCTTTGATATCTAGCTTTGAAAATCTTAAATAAAACTTATACCGCTATTTTAATCGAGAGTTTTCATAGGAAATTCTAATTTCCTACGATGTAATTAACTACGAGGGCTTGTGCTCGTAGGAGATTTAGAAACTCAGATCTAATTTTTTTTTAAATTGAAATTTTCAAAAAATCTTTAATTAATTATTCTTGGAAAAATACAATGATCATTATCGTCATTTTCAAACGATCGATAATGATTGATATCTTCTTTCTTTAGAGAGATATATCAATTATTATCGTGATTTTGATTATGAAATTAATGATCTTTCATCCAAATTAGCATAGTCAAATAATTTTGAGTTTGACTACGATAATCCAGATAAATTTGAAATTCTAAAATTTGAACCCATTAGGGAACGATATGATCATCTCCCGAGGTGATATATTATTCATAATAACGCGTTCAATTTTAAAATTAAAAATTTAATCTTCCCAAAGAAAATTAATATATTTTTAAAACTATATATATAAATATATATTTTTAATCAAAATAAGGGCCTATGGCGAAGGTGAGGGCCTCAGATGAAGACGTCAGGCCTGAACGTCTGGCCTTGAGCAGAACGTTGGGCCTTCAGCAGAACGTTGAGACTTGAGCAGGATGTCGGGCCTGAACGTCGAGCCTGAACGTCGGGCCTTGAGCAAAATGTTGGGACTTCAGCAGAACGTCGGGACTTGAGCAGAATGTCGGGCATGAACATCGGGCCTGAACGTCAGGCCTTAATGTGAACGTCAGGCCTTAATGTCGAGCCTTGAGCAGAACGTTAGGCCTTCAATAGAACGTTGGGACTTGAGCAGAATGTTGGGCCTGAACGTCGGGCCTTAAGGTGGAGGTCCGGCAAGGCTCCAGTGGTGGTCCGGAGAGGCTCCGGCGGTGGTACAACGAGGCTCCGGCGGTGGTTCGGCGAGGCTCCGGTAGTGGTCCGACGAGGTTCCGGCGGTGGTCGAGGAAGAGCTTCTTCCTTCTCTTCCTTCTCTTCTTCTCTTCTTGCTTCTTGCTTGACCCCCCTCTTGTGAAGAATGAGGGCTCTATTTATAGATTTTCTGGAGTGGCATAGCTCGTAAATAGGCGTGAGATCAGGGGCGAATAAGGAGTGGTCGAATGGACGGCCGATATTGAATCCTACGATCATGCACTGTTCGTTGAACATTTGAAGGCCTTAATGATGTTGAAAATCTATGATCTTGAGCTCGTTGGATTCGTCTCGTCGAGCCGCTCGATTCGAGTATAAGCTCGTTAAAATCGAAGACTGTTTGGTAACTCAAATTGCGGTTTGAACCTTCCAACAGCGCTTCAGGTCCATGATTCGGACTCATTTGGGCTCGGATTGGGTTGAATTTGGTGTCGTTGGGTTCGTATTTCCGAGACGCTCAGTTCGACTATAAGTTTGCTGAAATCAGAGTTCGGATGGTCTCTGAATTAATTTTTGAAGTTTCCAATTTGATTTTGCATCGAGATTCACGCCCGATTAAGATAATTTTTTGAGGACGTATCAAGGATTATCTCTCTCTGATAATAAGCTCTAATATCACTTATAAAGAGAGTAAACCAAAGTGGACCAAATTCTTACAAAATACACTAGTTATCAAATTTATTTTTAATAAAAAAATTATTCTTGTAATTGGGTCAATTTAATCTGAATGTTTACATCAACATACCTTTTAAAATACCAAATATAGATTAAATATCACATTCTCATATATTATTAGAATATTTATAAAATCCCCAAACAATTTATTTAAAAATTTTATTTATAGCCCTTTTATTTGTGGCCCAATTAATTACAAATACTACAATGTAGGGGTGTCAATATTTGACACGACACGACAACCCGACCCGGACCCGACCCGGAAAATCCAGGTTGGACCCGACCCGTTTGATAAACGGGTCGGGTCCGGGTTCGCAGATTCAACCCGTTTGATAAAACGGGTCGGGTCGGGTTGACCCGGCGGGTTGCCGGGTCAACCCGAAAACCCGTTTATTTTAAAAAAATTTAAATTTCCTGCTGTTTTTGGGTTTTCACTTTTCAGGGAGAAACGGGTTCTCAAGCATAGGTTGTCACTTGTCAGTGCTTTCAAGTTGTCATCCAGCCCAAATCCATCATTACTTATTCTGCCTGTCCTTTCTTTGCTCCAATGGCAGCTTCGGTTGATTCTCCTCTCTGTACGTGGCTTGTGGCAGCGTGCATGTCGGTCTCGTGTGAAAAGGATCGGGCGGCGAGGTCGTCGGCGGGGAGGTGGGCGAGGAGGAGGACGGCGGTAGCTGCGAGGGGAGGAATTGGAATGGAAGGACGAGATTCTACTGGGAGTTTGATCTCTGCGTTTTGCTGATCAGGGATTCAGGGACTGATGAGTTCCTTAGAGTCGTGTCCGAAATTTTGCCCCGTGTGTCGTCGCCGAACCCGCGCCTTCGCCGCTGACGCGCTGCCGAACCCTCGCGCGTCGCCCATTGCCGGGTCGCGGGTCGGGTCGGGTCAACCCGGCAACCCGGTCGGGTCGGGTCCGGGTTGAAATGTCCAACCTGTTTGCAAAAACGGGTCGGGTTCGGGTTGACCTGTTTATATACGGGTCGGTCGGGTTTGACCCGAACCCGACGGGTTGACCCGAATTGACACCCCTACTACAATGTCATATATTTTTATTTGAAAAAAAAAAATATCAGCCTACTTAATCAAATAATTATGTGACATAAAATTTATAAATATTTTTTTAAGACTACAATTCTTCTTATATCCACGTACCATTGTTTTTGTTGTCGTGAGTTTGATGGAGCTAAAGCACCATTAATGATTCATGTTTGACTGCTTTGAGATGAATAAACTTTCATAAAAGTCTGTTTGCAAAAGAGGCCCCATGAGTCTCTCTCTATCTCTAGATATATTGCTAAATAAAAATGAGTCCTATTTAATTTAATAAATAATAATATTAATATTTTTATCAAAATTATTAATTTAGAATGACATTTATAATAAATTTGTACTTAGAAATATGGGAGTCAATAAATGATTTGACCAACCAATCCGATCTGATTTTTCTGCCTATTTAGAAATGAATCGGGTTCGGGTTGACCCGCGAACCCATTTTTGATCCGACAATGACCTGTTTAATATATTATTTTTACTTAATTTTTTTAGTTTATAGACATAATATATTTATTTTTTATCAAATATCTTAAATTTTATAATTATTTTCTTTTTTTATTGGAACAAATTTAAATAAAATAAAACAGATTTCAATCATTTAGATTGTTTTTTTTTTTTGGGAAAATTTTGGGCCTTGGCCCTTCTATAAATGAAGCAAAAAACCAATTACATAAGCAAAAAGCAAGAAAAAAACTATACCAAACATAAGCACAAACAAAAGTTTATGATGGTCAGAAAGACAGAAACCCCAACTATACCACCCTAATTACAAGAAATAAGAACAATAGTAGAAGAGGTAATCAAAAAAGCATCCCAGCAACGCCAAAAAAGTTGAAGCTTCTCAGCCAAAAAGAAATCGCCCCAGCAATCATTTAGATTGTTATCGATTCTAATTCGGATTATCTTTTTTTATTCATTTATTAAACAGATTAATTTCAAATTGATCTGACCGGACCTATTCAGACCCCTACTCATAGTCTTATTTTTAAATAAAATAAAACAAAATATAAATAGGATAAAAAAATCCCAAAGCCAGAGGCGAGCTTGGCGACGTAGCAGTCGGTCATTGGTTAGTCGGGTCGACGTTACATCCAACCGGCAAAATTTAAGCACATAGATATCGAATGACGTCATCTTCCAAACCAGTTATTTCCCGCACCGAATCTAAGGTAATATTCTCTGCTACACTGACGTGTCGGACCACCATAAGAAGATAATCCTCCGGTGTCCAATTACTGGTTGCCGCAATGCCACGTGGCTTTAACCTATTCAAGATATTTGAACCAAATTTTTTGGCATTTAGAACAATTAACAAACACAAACTCATCATATATATATAAGATTCAAATTCAAAACTCTCAACAAAGAGACCAAAGTGAGTTATGTAATTAGAGCAAATTAAAAAAAAAAGATTTAACTTAAGTTGACAGTATTCATTTGGGTATATTTAGATTACGGGGTTTTTACATACCTAACACCCAAAAGTTCTCTATTTATTTATCTACCATCTAAACTTTAATTTTTATTGTTATACCACCGTAGTGACCTACTCCTCGGTGTAATTAAATCAAACCAATTTCCGCACTCCGTCTACGAATGAATTTCCCGGTGGTCGGAAATTAAAAATTATTTAGATAGGATATTTTATATTTTAAATAGGATATTTTAATAAATTATAATTATAATTTAATTAATTAATAAAAAAAAGCTTAAATTCTAATAAAATTTTATAATTATTTATTTTGTTAAATTAAGTTAAATAATTTAATAAGTCAAATTAATTCTAATTTAATAATTAATTGTTAAATTAAATTATATTTTTTATACTTTTAAAATAATTTTCACTTTTAATATTTAGAAGTTATAAGTTAAATAAAATAAAGAAAACAATAGAGCGCGAAATTGCGCACGCGGGGGGAAAATGCGGGCGGGCTCGGCGGAGCTTTCGGTTTGTCCGGTTCGCTCTTGGAATAGCTCTCGCAGCTGGGTTGGCGGGCCTGCGTGGTGGCGGTTGGGTTGCCTGCAGCTTTGGTATTAATTTTTTTAATTATTTTTCTTGAAATTCTCACATGCGTCATTTTCTGCAACGCGCGGTGAAAACGAAATCCTGGAAAGTGTGACTCCGGTGCAACGTTTTTCCTGTATGTCCCGTCCGACTCCGGAAAACATTAACATTTCTTGCAAACATCCCGTAATTCTCTCACATCGTCATTTTCTGAGCACGTCTCGTCCGAACACGTCCTGTCTCTCGTCGGAGCAAACATCCGAATACATCTCCGAAATTATTTATGCAAGTTTTGTTTCTTGGGCTGGTGTAAGCGTCGCACTAGCTCATTTGATTGTCGTTCCTATTCAGGTAACATTTTTATTCATTTTGGCAACCGGTTAAGCAATCAAGTTGAAGGTTACAGAGAAACATTTGTTTGAACTTATCCAGTTATGCTTCATTTTCTCCCACCAGTTTGTTCCTGCTGGTTCTTTATTTATTTATGCTTATATTTGCCTATTTTTTGTTCATGTTTATTCTAATTGCTTGAGTTTTTTCATTAATAACTGTATTCGCAGAAAATGGAATGCAATAATTTGGGCTATATTATCTTTAAATATGGAGCATATTGGATTGATATGAAGGGCCAAAGCAGGTTGAAATATGTAGGTGGAAATAAAAAACTTTGAGGTTCAAGAAAGCTGATATTAATTTGTTACTATTGAAAGAACATACTGAGTCAATTTGTCGGTGGCTTCGGGGTCAAGCCTATGACCTATACTATCATGTTAATGGAACATCGCCTAAGAATTACATGCCGATTAGTAACGATGGAGATGTAATGAACATGCTTACATGTTCCTGTAATGACAATAAAGTTGAGGTGGTGGTTATAGTGAAAGATTTTGATGAAAGTTTGAATAATGTTGATAACATTCAATTTGGTAATATGCAGGATTTAAGTGAGAGCAGCAGAGTGAACAATGATATTATAATAGATGGGTTGTTTGATGGTGGCTTTGCGTCCCAGATTGAAGAGAAGAATTCTTTAAGTGTTGGTTAACATTATGAGAATTCATCAAGTTTTAAACAAGCTGTTCGTTCAAATGCAATTTTGCAGAACTTTGGTATCAAGATTAAAGCTAGTGACAAATCAAGAGTTATTGCTACATGCACATACAATAGATGTCCATGAAGAATTCGTGCTTCATTACGTTCAGATGGGTATTCATTCCAAGTTAGAAAATTATAAGGTTTACATTTATGTCCGGGGGTAAATAAAAGAGCTGGAAACAAGCAGACAACTGCAACATGGATTGCTCATGAAATCAAGGATCTTGTAAAACGAAATCTTGATATTACACCAAAATATATAAGCAATAACTTAGAGTGGTTTTTCTTTACCACATGAAAATATGGCATTCAAGGGAGTTAGCAAGAGAGCAAATATTTAGTTCAATAGATGAAAATTACAATTGGGTGCCCACACTAAAATCAGAGCTAATCAATAGGAATCCTGGCTCACATAAACATACCTATGTGACAACCAAAATAACTCATTTAAGAGATTTTTTGTTAGTTTCAAAGTTTGTATTGATAGGTCCTTCGCTGGATATCGCTCGATATTTGATCGACATTGATGCTTGCCATTTGAAGTAAAAGTACTTAGGTGTGCTAATGGCTACGAATTGTTTGGATGGTAACAATGGTCTTTACACTATTGCGTTTGCCGTTACAAAATCTGAATCATAGAGAAGTAGAAGGAAGTTTTGAGCGTCATGAGGTAGACATAGGAAACCATTTATGTAGCTTTGGTTTTCGGCAACTATCTGGACTACCATGTATTCATGTGGCTGCATTTGTTGGAACAAACTGTCACAATTTATGGCACACATACGTGGATAAGCACTATTACAGCTATAAGTTAGTTATTTGATTAAAGTAAATTTTATTTTAATGCATTTTGTATTAACTACAATATATTTCGTAGGTACAAAATAGCTTACGATGGACTTATTGCACCACTTTCGGGGAAGGAACAATGGTTCGTAGCGAGTGATGGCATGTTTGTTTTACCTCCCATCACACTCAGGCCTAGTGGCTGACTAAAGAAAAGACGAATTAAAAACTTTTTAGAAGTTACAAAGAAATTAGAAATAAGTCATAAATGTGGTCGTTATAACTCTTGTGGTCACCATAGAAGCACGCACTTGCAAGGAGCTGCTGAATATTCATGGAGAAGATATTCAATCTAATTTATAGGCAAAGACACCCATACGGCGGGCAGGCTTCAGTTCTGAGCATAATTAAATGTTGTTCTATAGAATGTTTTTTGATGTTCTCATAGTTTTTTTGCAAAGATAACCATACATTTTTTTGTTGTTCTGATTGTTTTTTTTTAATGTTCTACAATACGCTTTATTACAGATACACAATTGAATGCTCATGTTTTAAGTATTCTTTAAGCTTATATTATTCTGCACAATGCCTTCTCAGTTGTGAATAGTTTATTCTATGCCATCTTATGAATTTTGGTAAAACTGCATAAACGGAAATCTTATGAGTAAAATTTTTATTTTATTTAACATGCAGATATAATAGAGAATTGGTTGTGAAAAGAAAATTAGCATATCATATAGGCATGATCAAATAAGTCACCATAGGGCATTGAGGCATGCTTTGTCATGAACCTCACTTATCACTCATAAGGCATGATTTGTCATTCAAAAGTCATCTAAATTAAGACTCAATTAGTAAAAACTTTAGAATCAACTACAACAAATTGCATATCATGATAATTGATCCATAGACAACACATCTTTGAAGAGTTTCTACATAGATGACAGTAGCTTCATCTCCAAGAAATTGGGGCATAAATGATGCATCACCTGTACAAATATATATCATGCATATGCTCAAATTGTGCAGTAGTAATTGATTGGAGACTTTGTGCAGCAGTTATAAATTGGAGATATTGTACCCATATTGTAGACATTTCAATCACAGCTGAAGACATAAATAATGGTGAATATATTCAAATCTTCTCATAAAAGAACTTCATATTTTATATTTATAACAAAATTAAGAACAAAAGACAACATAACTTCAATTTTTTTCATTAAAACATAAGATACAAGTGCTTCTTAATAACATTCTAAGATACATTCATTTGAAATTACAAGTCTTCGATAGAGAATTGGTAGCAACAAGTAAAATCAGGATAATCAACAGTTTAATTTGAAGTAACTCAATTGTAATTGAGATTGCATGCTTTGAATGAACTTCTGATCCATTTGCACTCCTTAAGCGATTTATATCTTCCTCTTCATCAAACCACTTAAAAAATCTACAATCATATTCTGATCTATTTTGGTGGCATTTATAGAACTTTCTTCCATGATTATTAGCTTTGTAGCAAGTATAGATTTTACATTGTATATTGCAATGATAATAGATTAAATTATCTAGCATTCTCGGTGATGGATTGGAGTGCTCGAACTCATGTCAGAAATCTAAAATTACAAATCAAATTCAAATAGGTAAATGTAGTCAACTAAAGCATATACAAACTACAATACAAATTAATTAAGAGAAAACAAACTTTAAAAATGTCTACAAATTTGTTTTTTCATTTTAAACATAGCTTCCATTCTCCCAAAATTACCAATGACTAGTTTTGCCAGCACAACTAATTCAAACCAATCGGATAACCTTAATGGCCACATTAAAATGCAAATTTTATATGTAATACCAATTAAATAACAATTCTAAAACCCTTAATGCATCGCTGAAAAATCGTATCCTACAAACATGATAAATCATAGTTTGCTCTTGTGCACTTATAATTAAATTGTTATAACTATTCTATGGATTGCAAACCAATTAGATAACCTTAATCGGCACATTAAAGCATGTGAAGAGACAGCAAACCTAAAAATTAGGGCTAATTATGAAGAGTAAAACAAAGCAAACACATACTATTTTCCATAGATAAAATCATAATAGAAATGGAACAATTACTTGTTAATGATGAGTCTATTTGAAAAGAGATCATATGGAGAAGAATATGGATGAGGAAAAGAGAAGAATGGGGAGAGTTCACCTTGCAAAGAAGGAGATCCGGAGGCTAGGGCATGTCAGCGGTGTCGACTAGGGCATGTTGGCGGTGTCGACTAGGGTTGGCGATCGGTGGGAGAGAGGAAATGTGTTCGACACTCGAAACTTCTTGTGACAACTGAGAGCAATCGAAGATTAGTGTGGTCTCGGTAGGGTTTTGACGGAGAGAAAGACTATAGGGTATTTTAGAAAGCCAAATACTGTTTTAGGTGGTAGGTTTGTAAATAAGCAAGTTTAAATGTTAGATAAGTAAATAGAGAACTTTTGGGTGTTAGGTATGTAAAAACCCCTTATATTAATTATGTCAAACTCATATGTACATCACTTAAGTAAGATTCTACCCCAAAGCCTCTTATTTGTTAGCCAAATCTTTCAACCAGCGAACCAAGGTGAGCTGCGTAAGTAGGCAGTACTTAACAATAATCTTTAGTTTGTATTGTAATTGATGGGTTATTATAAAGTTTCATTTGATTAACCTAATTTTTTAAAGAAATTTTAGGGCTCAAAGCACTTATATGAGATCAATCATTTAAATAAATTTTAATAAATTAATTTTAAGATTAAACAAACTCTAAAATTTGTAAATTTAGGCTTCATTTATGATAACTATCTCATTATTTTCTGAAGTAGTTTTTTTATATAATTTTTTTTCGTTCAATAAATTTGTATGTTAAAAAACTAATTTAAAATGTAATAAGAAAGATATCCCAAAAGAAGCCTAATTTTTTAAAGGACCATCTATTCACTAGAAATATTAACGACAATAAGAATATGTTGATATGTATTGAGCTAATCTATTATTTCCTCTATCGCACAAAAAGAGTTGGATACATATGCAAGGATTGTTAGTAGGCTATTATGGTGTTGAGTTATAATAAGGGGCATTTGTTTTAGCTATCCACCTTGATAAGAATTTATTAGAGTTATCAACAGACTTTTTGATTCACTAGTCATTAATGACATTGAATTGTCCTAATGAAATCATTATTTTCAATAATATAATGGTCAACTATCATCATTTTTATTGACTATAAAATTCAACCATGTACATTCATGAAATTATTGTGACATTCATAATATTTAAATTCATAAAATATTTGTGATATTGTATTGATGTCAAATACTATGACATTTTTGTACCAAGATTATGATATTTAATCTTTTTATTTATTTATCATTTTTTTATTTTTTAAACTTGTTAGAATTATTCTAATCAATTTGATGGTTGAAATTTTGATCTCAAAACTCCATTGGACTTTATGGTTTTAAATGCTTCAAAAATATATGTAGTGTTCGCTATAGATAGTCTTTTAGTGGTAACTAGTTGTCATCATATCATTGCTTGTCTTTAGTCAGTTGCCTTATCTATATCTAAGAATATTATTTTGATTTCCCAAATGACATGATCAACAAGATGTTTTTTGATCAGAGGAGGCATAATCTGGTGCATATATTTTTTATTAGAATAAATAATATTTTGATATTATTTTAGATAATGATTAAAATACCCCCTCAAATATTATAAATAAACTCTATTTATATTTTTTATTTAAAAGGATAATTCTTGGGTCATAGATAATTTCAAAGCTTTAACTATTTTTAGAAGCTCTTATAAGTCCCCTCTATTCAAAAGAAGGATTGTTTGTATTACCTACAACCATATGTTATTGCTTGTGTTATTTAATCCATTCAGTCTCATTATATCCCCTAAGATTATATATAATTATATGGATTATATGTCCATCTTGCTTTATTTAGTACTTTATTTAGTAGAAGGATTTTCGTAATCACATATGATTGTATTTTGTTATTTGGCTTGTTTCATTCAACTTGTTGGTATTGTCATGAATACCTCTAGCACTCATCAACTCCTCATTACTTTTAAGAAATTGACCTTTTTTATGAATTCTAGCTAGATATATACACCCCATCATTCATTTTGCTTATCTTTTAGGGATATACAAGACTATCACAATTTCCTTCAATGCTTTTTGACTATGTCATTTATTAATAATTTTCTCATCTACATATTTATATCATATCTTTTCAACCTTGAGAGAAAGAACAATCTAACAATCTTCAGTGACTTTTATAATATTCCTACATTACCTTGTCATTTTTTTATATCTAGACTCTTTTAGCTCTATGAGATGACAAACCATGCCATCTTCAATGGCCTTCATAACCCTTATTGACCACCACATCATAGTATTTGTAACAGCTCAAACTTTTAACTATCAATATATTGTCTACTTTGGCCTAAGAGCCTAACAGTTTTACCCTATTGGTATAACTTTCTTGTAGGTCACCCATCCCAGAATTGCTCTAGGATGAGCACGCTTAACTACGAAGTTTCTTATAAAAATTCAATCCATTACACCAAAAGGTGCCTCGATGTTGAAGAGTTAGGCTTTATATTACTTAAGGGGTTTCACAGTCTCCCCCACTTAAGTAACTGGTGTCCTCATTAGAATCTGTATCCTAGAATCATCCACCAGGTAGATAGGACTCTAGAGGTGGCCCCTATAAGCTCAAGTGGTGGCTCCCATCATGTAGCACTTTATTCCACATAGGGTTCAAGAGGTGGCTCCTATGGCATTGTCCTTTGCCTTGTATGACACTTAGCTCCCATCTTCCGGCAGGTGTATTGATTTGATATCATTTGTAATATCACAAACTCTTAACTATTGAGATATTGTCCGCTTTGGCCTAAGAGTCTCACGATTTTGTCATGTTGGTGTAACTTCCCAATAGGTCACCCATCCCAGAATTATTCTAGGATGAGCACGCTTAACTACGGAGTTTCTTATATAAATTCTACCCATTACACCAAAAGGCGCCTCGATGTTTAAGAGTTTGGCTTTCTATTACTTAAGAGGTTTCACAGTATTTAAGCCGTGTCATTTTCATTTCCATAGGATAACCAATTGTGATTGGTAAAATCTTGTTATATCCCAGTTGAGAGAAAATATTGTATGCTCTAATTGAAAAGAAAAAAGAAAGTTGAAAGCAAGATAAACTTAAGTTACTCATCTCAGAGGTAAGTGTAAAGCAATCACAAATGCATCAAACATAAGAGGTTTATATATAACGGTTTATTCATATGACCTATATGCACTACAATAAGAACTAAAAGAATATATCCATTATATATTAAAATCATTAAAAATGTTCTTTATGAGCTTATATTACAATATATACATTCATACAATAAATTAAAATTAAGATAACATGATAGATAGAGAAAAAATGAGTAGTAGAGCAGGAAAATAGTTATAAGTAGAGAAAAAAAACTTTTTAATTAGAGAAGAACTCCTTCAGAACTGAACTATACTCTTTTGAACTCACTTTCTACTATTGGTAAAGGAAGCTCCAAGATCTAGAGAGTGAAAAGTTTGAAGTTGTAAGGATTACAAAAAAAACTTCTTTAAGATTAAAGCTAGAGTTTTTGTAGGCATGGGTGCTTGGTAATGTGCTAATAAGGATTATGTGAGTTTTAGGAATCTTGCTAACTATTGTGGCGAGAATATGACAAGTATATAAATATTGTAGGGTGATAGCCGCCATGAAAGGTAGAGGAATTCAAAAAAGTAATGTTGGCATTACCCCATCCATAATATGCATATTGTTATAGTGTATACAATCTTAGATCTTATAATCATGCATGCTAATATTGTTATAGTGTAGCTATATTGGCTTAGATCTTATGAAATCATGCCAATATGTTATGGCATGCTAATATTGAAGTCCCAAGATGGATGACATCGCTTAAATTATTGTGTGACTCAAGCTATGCGACACGATAAGAAGATTTGGCTAAGAGGTATTTATATGAGTAAATAATACGGGAAGTTTACGGCGCAAAATATGTGTTAAATCGGCAAAAGTACAATCGTCGTTTCCGGCAACAGGAATCTGTAGTATTGAAGATGAAGCTGAAATCGAACTCGACTGAAGATTGTTACAATGCCAATATACTTATGGTTGAAAGCTCTTCAACTGAAGATTTGAATGCAACTATTATTATTATAGCTAGCTTTAGGGCAATTATTTGTTATTATTATGGATAGCTGGATATTCAATCGTATGCCTATTATTAAACTCTTCCATTATTACGACCAGATTATTGACATTATTATCATAAATACCCCAGCGCCATTATGCACCGGTGGCCATACCATGCGACGAAAAGAAATGTTGTTTTTTGTGTAACTGACGTGTTTACCATAATTTTCCAACGCAACAATGCGCCTTGCGCCGTGCTAGGTATAGCCAGTGGAATAAATTAATATATGGAATGTGTTTGAGGCTAATAATATTTTGTGATGATTTAATAAGAGGGTAAAATAAAAATTATAAGGCCTAAAAAATTAAGTTACAAGCTACTACCACATGCAATTTATGAAACACACTACATAGACATTGGTTGAATTCTTGATGAGTAGTAGTGGATAATCTAAAAAAAATCATGATAATATTATAAGATTATTGGAAATGATAATTAATGATGCACGGATCTGCATTTGAAGAGTATTTTAATATAACTATGAGTTTTTGGGCAACCCCCAAAATGCATCCCTAGAGAGTCTCTAAGAGGTTTATAATAAGTAATAATGATATGAAAGATTAGAATAAGTGATAGTTTTGTGTTTATCCACATGTTTGGCATAGGTGATCCTAATAAATGTTATAATTTTTGGAGATAACACTGATCCAACAATCTTTAATTAGATAATTTAATGAATTTCTTACACCCTCTCTTCTTGAATTTAGGTTACACCATCTCCTTGTTTAAGGTTGGAAAGATATGGTTATCTTCAGTGATTTCGATGATCTTTTCATCCTTTCTTATCTTTCACTTAAGGTCAAAATTTTCTTTTATCTCTAAGAAAAGGAATAATACAATCACTTTCTTCTACCTCATTAATTTTATTATATTATCAACATTTAGGTAGTAGAGAAATCTAAATTACACTTATTTTATTGAAAATTTATTTAACTTTTGAGAAGGATTTGCTATAGAACTCATATTTAGTATTAGTCAGCTAGTTAAATCCAATCTTTTTTTTCTCTTTCATGATTTTTTTGTACAAACGTTTTGCAATCCATATTATTTATTTATCTAGTAATGTTTACGAGTAATCTTTCATAGCTAATGAGATCAAATTATCTCTCAATAAATTTGGCTTCTCACATATTGCAATAATTATCATGTGTCAAAAGTTATCTTTAGATGGGTCTACGAAGCCTGATATTGTAATGCATATATGATTAGTTAAAATAAGAGATAAGAAGGCCAACATAAGAATATTTTATCTCCAAAAAGATCTCGAGTTAGTGACTAAACTTAAATATGAATAAAAGCTAAAATGAATTTAGCTAAGTTTCACTTTTGAATTGAAAATTGAAAGCTCAAAGAAGAATTCGATGAAGCGTCCATTTACATTATCATTTTTTTTGGGGACTATTTATTTGTGTTTTAGAGAATGCTAATTCGGTCCTTGACATGTATGATGGATAGACAAGTCATGTCAAATTTGAGCTTTTTGTTATACGCAATGTCTTTTAATTGGAGACATTTTAGTCATCTAATCATTTAGAGCGGATAGAAACGAATCGCATCATGTGTTTCAGATTTATGTCAAGCCATAATTTCCTTCGTAAATATAAATAGAACAATTGTGATATGAAGATCTTAATTAGATGGCTAGATCATTTTTCTCGATGTTGATATGCTCGTTGAGAGCTTAGACTATCGACAAAACGGTCTTGTGTTATGTGTTAGCAAAAAGTTCCAACAAAAATAAATATATTACTCATAAATTAACACAGGCTAACACCACACATTGATTTCAGGTACTGAAAAAGCAGAATATGATAACACAATCATTAACATTGGTGGGGCCCATCTGCTAAATGGATAGCTAGGATGAACGGTTGGATGGGAGTCACACAGAAACAAACATAACAGAGAGAAATAGAAGCATAAAACTCATGACGTCGCAATGCAGTAAGGCTGCTCGAATATGAACAGCGGACGACGGAGCTCGCTACACCGCCGCATATCATGGAGCAATTCTTCCCTGCTCCTCCTCTTCGAAGTAAATAACAGCTTGGTTTCCGTCGTTGCGGACGTCGCCGGCGACTGCAGGCCCCACCTGCTGATGTGGCGGTCATGTAAGTAGTTGAATTGGAACCCCTCTGTGGTGGAAGTCAAAGTGCTCATTGAGGACGCCGCAACAGCCGCTGCCGCCGCCGTTGTGGCCGCGAAGCACGTTTTCTTGCCGGAGAATTCCGCTTCCTCCGGTGCCGGAGAACTGTACTCGGCTTCTCGCGAGCCAACTACGAACTTGTTGATGACGAGAGATGACCGGTGAACTTTGACGGCTGCCTGCGTGCTGACTTTGACTTCAACTGTAGTTCCCCTGTCCACCACTTCCACTTCCTCCTCCTCTTCATCCATTGTTTCTTCTTCATCTTCCTCTGTTTCCGTCATTGTTTCTTCGTCTTCTTCCTTCTTCTGTTGGGATTTTTCAATGGAGGTAAAAACAGGCGAGTTTGTTCTTGGGGAGGTGTCTACGAAAGAGAGGAGAAGGCGACCACCACGGCGCTCGGCGTGGAGGTAGTTAACAGATGGGACGGGGACGGCTTGGACGATGAGTCGGCCGTCCCGGCGGTGAGGCTGCATCTTCAAGCAGGGGCCATCGCGACGGGAGATTGAGGGGAGGGGGGGAGGGAATGATCGCAGTGGCGATCGACGCCCAATGGAACAGTGATAGTTCACATTAAAAACGTCTCTGTTTTCAGTCTCCCTACATTCGTACTCCCCTTCCTCCTCTGCTTCTTCCTCCTCATTCTCTGTTTCGCAGGAGAAGGAGTCTAATTCATCGCCGGAAGAGAATTCATCAGAGCCAGTTTCGGAGCCGAGGTTCTCAGTGCAGGTCTCCAGGCTCTTTTGGCTCATTAGGATTGAATAACGACGCACGAGTGGATGGATGTATGTCGGTGGCGTCGCCAAATTCATGTTCTCCCTGTTAGTCTGGATTGAGTTCCAGATATCGAACCTCGTCTTCTCCTCCTCCTTTTCTTTTGTCTGAATTTCTGATTTCGGAGGCTGCGCCAGTTTCACCATTTCTGACAACCAAGAGTTTGCCACAGGCAGAACTGGCTCAAGAAGAGCTGCACGGCAAACTGCCACCGACATCTTTTTGATAAAAAAAATCCGCCTTAGGAGTCGTAAATCTCTCAGTAAGTGGGTATCAAAATCAGTTTTTTTTGGTGGAGTATGGAGAGATAACTCTTGCAAGGCACAGTGTTTAGATCTTTTACCTTGGAAAATCTAAAACCAAAGAAGATTGACAGAGGCTGATTCTTCTTCTTCTAGGTCTCTTCCTTTATCCTTCGAAGAGAAAGAGGCCTAAGGGGAAGAAGAAGAGGAGGAAACAGAGAGAGGGGAAAGGGGAGTGGATTCTTGGGTGTGAAGTGAACGGCCTGTGTGGAGAAGAAGAAGGGTAAGGGGGGATATTTGTAGGAGAGCGGAAGGGAAGGACTGTGAAACTTTCTGCCGCGGCGGACCTACTTGCTTTCCCTCAGTCTCTCCCTCGTCTTGCTTTCCCTCAGTCTCTCCCTCGTCTTGCTTTCCTGCTTTATACCCCCTTATTCCGCCCCTTTGTTTTATTATATTATTCCTTGTCTAACTTTTAACTTTGCTTAGCTATGTAAGATTAGTACTGTTCTCCTCACTCAAATGATAAACACACAGAGGATATGAAAATGACTCTCTCCAATGTAATATGAAATAATAATTAACGTTTATATTAAGTGTGATTATGCATTAAATATTTACATTTTATTTGGGGCAATTTAAGCTTATATATGTAATTTCCCCGACATAGTTTAAAAAATGTTTTTAAAGATAACTTTTTTAAAGCAAAAATTTAAAATAGCGATAAAATAACTTTGTTCTAAACACATTATTTTTACTAGCAGTTGTTCTTATCACAAAAATAGTAAAATATGTGTTCCAAACAAAATCTTAGGTAGTTGTAGTATAACTACAATTTTTATGACATAAATTTTCTAGAGTATTGCTACATAATTTCAAAATTTTAACAATACTCATATGTAAAGTTATTATTATTAATGTTGTTGTTGTTGTTATTATTATAATCATCATCATCATTGTATATATATATATATATATATATATATATATATATATATACATAATGCGTAAATGTTAATGCCTTTATAGGTATCTTAATAGGTAGTGGTCGGGTCATGAAAAAGACACTCACCTTGATTTTTGGACACTCCTTGAACCCACCAGCCAACCTGTCATGCACAAGGCGATTTTAAGGGCAATGCATCTGACAAATCACTTGCTACTACCTCAATCATCAACTCTTGTTATAAAAACATTGCCCCTCACTCATGCTCGGTTGCAAGAGGGTTCTCATTGGGGCGCACCGCTTGACCCATCAACACTCATAACTGTATAAAACCTTAGCTTTCTCAAGCCCATCGAACTCAACGCTAGCTCACAATGTACAACCCGCCATGGAGGTCATCCTCTACGCCACTCGCCCGTACTAACTTAGCTTTGCTTCACTCGACCACAGATGAATCCTCCGCCTTAACTCACCCACCAATCATAGGGTAACACATATGTATAGTATGGTGTAGTATTGTACATGTAATTTATATAGCATTGTTTTTTTTTTTTTTAATCTATTTTCCATGTAGCCCCCAAGACCTCATAAATAAGAGGTGATGAGTGTCGAGGCAAAAGTTCTTAGAAGAGATCTCTAGGACTAGTATGTAATTTTTCTACTTGTTTGATATCTTTAGCATTCTCCTATTGTTCTTCTATACACTTTATTTTTGTTTATGGTTCCTTTGCACTAAGTAGATCTTCTAGTAAGATCAAGTATTATGAATCCAACACATAGCATACTTATTATAAGAAATTATTATTATCATAAAAAAGAATATATTATAATGTAAATGTCATTTTGATTAAAAAAAACAAACATATATATAATAATATTTTTCATCACATTTTTTTATTAATAAAGTAGCATACATTAATAAAAACATATTAAATAATTAATAAAACTGATATTCTAATTATCTTAATGACAATTTCATACACAACATTTAAATATTAATTATTTATAATATTATACTATTTAATCTATATTTTTAAATTATCAATCAAACATCAAAATGCACAACATTATTCTAACATGTATTTTATCTTTTTTAATCAAATATTATATAATTTAATTGTGACACACATTAATATATAAATTTAATTAAAAAAATAACTTGGAAATTAATTTAATTAAAAAAGCTTTATTATTATATGCATAATTATTTCTTAATTTTAGTTTATGAGGAACAAAAGTAATATAAAGAACTTGTCTAAAACTATCTTGTGAAAGTAGCATACATCATTTGATGGATATGATTAGAGTAAGTATAGAAATACATAAATAAGCAAGACAAAGATAATTGCTGAATTGATTTCTTGAATTCACTTGTATTGTATTACATGTTACATGTGTATATATATTCCAAATGAAGCCTTATTCTCATATAATTTTTTTGTATTTAATAAAATTTAAAATTTAATATAATTTATTTTAAAAATTGTAATAGAATTGGCATAGTTTGATAAACACATATTGTTTTATATTAAATTGTTAGTTAATTCAATGCGGATTTGCTAATTGGATTTTTTCCCGCACAAGCTTATCTAAGAATATTTTTGCATCCACATGGTAAGAGATTGGAACAAGAGAAAACATAGCATAAAAAAACATAAAATGCAACACAAACGAGATTAGTAATAATATTTATTAATATTTATTAATTTTTATAGGTATATCACTGTAAATTATCATATTTATTAATATATCACTATTTGGTTACAATTATTAGTGCATTATCTTATTCTAACTATTATTCACTTATATGCTCATACTAATTAAATGTGAAGATTGTAGACCCAAATATATAGTACTCGCAACACACAAGGCTTAGTTGAGTTTATCTTAGAGGAGCTCGATCAAGGGATGTAATCATCTAAGATGTGGCCCACTTTGATGGGGAACCACACCAACAAGATTTGATATGGTTAGATACTTTCCCTAGTGGAGCTTACTGTAAAGGAGCTCAACCAATGAAGCACATGTACATCTCGGACATGTTTGTCCGGGGAAGGAACTCCTCTTAATTGGCCTTGACCTTGTGATGTTCTCGCCTCATGACTCACTTAAGAGGAAAACTCACCATAACCAAGAAGACTTGTCCTTTAAAGAACCTTTCATTTAAACTATTAGTGCATAAAGACAAATAACACCTATATTATTATTGCTTATGTTCTTTAGTTGTACTTATATAAAGAGGTGGCATTAGTTAATAGGTTCTCATGTATAGGGGCTGCTCTCTACTCTCTATATGTACTCGGGTTCTCTTTGTATTAAGGACAATTCTTTAATCTCATAATACTCCTTTCTCTCTTTCTATCTTGCATTCAAGATCATGCTCAAGATCTTCTTATTCAACATGGTATCAAAGAAGGTCTAACAGATCCTCTTCCATGGCTAACTCAGTCTCATCTCAGCTAGATGAACACCTAGATCCTGTAACTCCGGAAGATTCATTTATTCAATCAACTTTGAAGTTCATTATTTCCAATCTCAAGAACATCATCGCCACTCAACTTGCCATAGATAACTACTCCCTTTGGAGACTTAGATTATTAAAATTTTTCATGCCAATGGATTTGACAAGCTTCTTGACCCAACTTCACCCTCTTCTGCGCGGCTTTTACAACAACCTGACGGCTCCTCTATTCCTAACTATCTATACACTCAATGAATCCTCATGAATAAAAACATGGCTGTAGCTATCTGATCTACAATCTCTCTGTCGCTTCTACCTTATGTCGTCAAGCTCGAATCCACTGCGGCTATTTGGGTAACTCTAGAAACCAGATTTCAATCCACCAACAGATCCAAGTTGATTCAACCCAAGAATAAACTTCATAATGTCTCCCTCAAGAACTCGACAATGACGTAATATCTCTTTGAAATCAAATCTTTGGTGGATCAAATCGCTCCAATTGGGTCTATGGTCGATATTAAAGACATAATCCTTTACATCCTCAAAGGTCTTCCCAGTTCCTATCAATTTTTAGAACCGTGATCCGAACAATACTAACTCTGATCATTATTGATCATCTTTTTCCTTTACATCTACATGAGGAAATCCATTTAGCATCGGACGCAGCTCTTGCCGCTTATCTTAGCAAACCCAATACCGCTCTCTTTAGGGGACGTAGGCATCACAACAGAGGTAGACATTCACAAAATTTCCCTAACACCACTCGATCAACAATGGCATCATCTACTATCTAAGAAATTTGTTACAAGAAAGGTCACTCAGCGCAAACTTGCTGGCATCAATTAAATCCTCAGTATATACCATCATTTATAGATACTCAGAATAAAGCTTTTGATACTAGTTCTAACAATTTGTATACAAATTGGTACCTCGACTCGAGCTCCTCATCGTAACTCACTAACTCGCTCAACAATCTATACATATCCACTATGTATCAAAAATTTGATACCATCACTATTGGTGACGGACGCTCGGTTAACATTGCTAATTCTAGGGCGGGGTTGTTACCGACCCCATATTGTAAGCTTTATCTATCCCAAATTCGTCACAGACCATCTCTTTATTATAGTCTTTTATCCATCTCTAAACTCACTAAAGATAACAATATTTCTATTATCTTTGATCCTTCTAGCTTTACTTCTAAGGATCTGATGATGCAGCAAGTTCTTCTTCGCATACCATATAATGGTGGCTTATACTCCATTCAGACCAGTTCCTCACACTCTTAGCAGCAGGCGCTTTTTGCTACCATAACTCGACAAAATTCTTAGAATCATAGGCTTGGTCACCCTTATAAGAGGGTCCTCTATCTTATATCACAATGTAGTCCTTATCTTCATATAGATGTGCATTCTATTTTGTGTCAATATTATAAAGTTTCCAAAGGTCATAAATCTCTTTTGAAACATTTGTAACTCATCAACAATCTATTCTTGCTTTAATTTATTCTGACATCTAGGGCCCTACTTTGGTTGTATCAATTCAAGGGTACAAGTACTTTGTAATCTTCGTCAATGATTTATCTAGATTTACATGGTTATTTCTAATGCGACACAAATTAGAGGCCACTAACATTTTTATTGATTTTAAGTCTCAAGTCAAAAAGTATACCTCGCATCAAGTTAAAACTTTACGCACTGATGGTGGTGCTAAATACATTAACTACTCCCTTAATTAATATCTTTGAACTCACGGTATCTCCCATCAAATTTCCAATCCTTGGACACCAGAACAAAATAGTGTAGCTGAGCAAAAACACAAACACATTATCAAAACTACTATAACTTTACTTCTAACTGCTTATGTTCTCTACACACACTAGCCAGATGCAATTTTGACTTTGGTTTATCTCATTAACCGAATGCCATCACCCATGACATCCAACATATCACCCCTTGAACTTTTACATCACACTATACCTTCCTACATTTATCTCTGCACGTTTGGCTATGAATGCTTTCACCTTACTCCCTTTCATAATCATCATAAACTTCAATTGTGAGCAAATTCATTTGTTTTTATGGGTTATTTTGACACCTGTAAAGGTTATAAAAGTATGTATATTTCCACTATTAAAATCATCATATCTAGACACACTAGCTTCGATGAACAATCTTTTTCATTTTCTAAGATTTCCTCATCAACTAGTACTCCTGCTGGTGCTATCCCCCCGTCTCTCCTAACTCCTCTATCTTCGCATTCTGCTGCTCAATCTACCAGTTAGCACCAAATTCATAATTTAGAGCAGCTGTTCCAGCTCAACACTCTTCTCCTCCATCTTCTCACTCTAATTAGGTTGCACAAACCAAACCTTCCTAGCCCCCACCTCAACCTATAGTGCCTTCTCATCCGATGGTCACTCAATAGAAAATGGGTTCACTCAAAACGCAACTTAGATTAAGCCTTATTCATCATCAAACCCCTCATAACTTTTCTCTGGATCATACAACATATATTAAAGAAGTCAAACACTTTAAACGACGTCAAGCAATGGCTACAAAATTTCTTACTCTTCAAAAGTAAGCAATATGGAGCCTAGTTCAGCCACCTACTGACTCATCAGTTCGATCTAGACTGTAAGTAGACTTATCGAACCAAACTTCATGCAGATGGCTCGGTGACAAAACACAAATCAAGGCTTGTTTCTTAGGGAAATCATCAAAAATATGGTCTTGTCTATTCAGAGATGTTCATCCCTGTTGCTAAGCTACCTACAATCCACATATTTCTTACACTTGCTCTTTACAATGACTGGCCTCTTCAACAACTAGACTTGGACAATGCATTTCTACATGGGACTCTCTCAGAAATAATCTACATGGCCCAACTGAAAGGGTTTGAAGACTCCTCTCGTCTAGATTACGCATGCCTTCTTCACAAAGTCATCTATGAGATAAAATAAGCTCCAAGATAGTAGTACAACACGTTCAAGTCATACCTGGTGTCGCTAGGATTCTCGCATAATTGCTTCGATCCCTCACTCCTAATTTTTAAATAGTCGAAGGTTCAAATCTTTCTACTTATGTATTTAGATGACCTTCTTATAACTAGTAACGATCAAAATATTATCACAAAAAATTTGGGTCAGCTCAACTATGAATTCTCCATGAAACATTTAGGGGCAGCAAACGACTTTCTTGGCATCAAGATTGATCACAACAATCAATAGTATTTTCTATCTCAAAAGAATAACGCATATCACATTCTTCAGCAATTGCATTTGACGCAATGCAACCTTTGTCGAATCCTACATGCATAAATGATAAATCTCCCTTTAGTTTTCCCAGTAGAATCTATGCTCGTTGATCCAACCCTCTACTAGAGACTCACGAGCTCTCTCCAATATTTGACGCTCACTCGTACGGACATCGCCTACAGTTTCAACCTCTTATCTCAGCACATGCACAATCCTCTTCCTCAACATATATACCTTCTCAAACGACTTCTATGCTACATCAAATGTATGCTTTATTATGGTATATTCATTACAAAAACTAATCTAGTTCTTAAATCTTTTTCAGATGCGGACTAGGTTGGATATCCAATTTTCAGGAAATCAACATCTGGTTATTATTCCTTTCTAGGAGACATGCTTATATCATAGACTATTAAAAAGTAGCAAACAGTTGCAAGATCTTTAATGAAATTTGAATATCGTGCACTCGCAGCACTCACATAGGACTTCATTTGGCTTCACAGGCTTCTCACAGACTTCAGTGTGTCACAAGAGTACTACTCAACCAAAATGTATTGTGACAATACTTCTGCTATTGCACTGGCCAATAACCCGATCTTTCATGCTAGCATGAAGCACATTGAAATTGATCAGAAGTTCATCTAGGATCACATACAAAACACAACTTATGTCTTCTTCTTATCAACACGATTGATTAAGTGGCTGATATCTTCACTAAATCTCTATCTACACCTAGGTTCCATCAACTCAAACTCAAACTGACAGTCATCCAGGATCCATCAATTTGCAGGGGCGCATTAATGCATTAAGATAAATAACACCTGTATTGTTATTGCTTATGTTATGTAGTTGTAATTATCTATTGAGGTGGCATTAGTTAATAGTTCTCATGTATAGGGGCCACTCTCTACTCTCTATATTTACTTGGGTTCTCTTTCTATTAAGGACAAACTTTTAATCTCATTATACTCCTTTCTCTCCTTCTATTTTGCATTCAAGTTCATGCTCAAGATCTTCTTTCTCAACATAACCTACAAGAGATTCAAATATACTAATCTCTCATAGTAATAGCTGCATTAGTCACACCAATCCCTAGAAAAAAAAAAAAACTTGCAGGGTACTTGCTTGGGAAGCATACATCTAGAGCCTTGTTAAGATGACCGTCCATGTGTAGCTATGAAGTCCTGTGCACGTGCGTGTGACAGTAAAATAATAAATTGTTTATTATTTATTAGGGTTAACCTCTTATATAATATTTCCAATGCTATAAAAATGAGTTGAAAGGTTTTTTTTTTTTAATTATTTTTTATATTTTTTCTATTTTTTCTACTTGTAGAGATTAGTGTAATATAAAGCTTATTTCCTTAGTGCTTATTTTCTTCTTTCCATTGTCCATTTTTTTGATAAAGTTGCTAGTAGGGTCAAAGTGGCACCCACAAACAAATTTGTGCCCGACAAAGATGGTATGTGAGAATTTGTGGCTAGCTGCCTGATTGCTAAACTGGTTGAGGATTCGACTTTCCTTCGCGAGATTATAGATTCGAGATCATATATGTAGGTAATAAATTTCCACTTAATATTAAAAAAAATATTATTGTCATATAATAGAGTGATATATATATATATATATATATATATATATATATATATATATATATATATATATATATATATATATATATATATATATATATATATATATATATATATATATATATATATATATATATATATATATATATATAAAATTAATTAATCAATATATTTACAACTATGAAAGTTTATAATGTTATATCATTAAGAGATCTTAATATTTAATGCATATCTGTTTGGAATGAACTTCTAATTGCTTAATGCGATGAGTTGGTCAACTTACATTCAATTCATATCCCTTAAATCTCTAGAAATCTCATTAGCATGTTAAGTGAACCCTATTTCATAGACCACTATGTGGTAATAATGCCCAAATCCTAGTGTTGATCAAGGTCTTTGTGCTCATTCCTAATCAACTATTGGATTTAACGAATGCATTTCCTAAATAATGTGACTCTTCTTATTTTACTCAATTTTAATTGATAGTTATTACACTTAGACAGTGTTGCGTCCTGGAATATTCGCGGCGGTAGAGAAATATATGGTTTAACGTCTTAGCATTGTACGAAGATCCAGCACACAAGCAGATAAGAGAGGGGGTGAAACATTCATAAGAGACACCAGAGTTTTTACGTGGAAAACTCCTAAAAAGGGGGAAAAACCACAGGGCCTGACCCAGTTTGAATGAATCCCCTAGTATTTGCAGTCGATTACAAATGAGGTCTTTCTTTGAAGAAGGCCTTGTATTGATGTACCAAATATACATCATATAGATTGCATTACATGGTAGGAGTTACATATACATGTTTGTTTGGTCGGAAGGACCGTAGTCGGTAGGAGACCGGGGTTAGATAGACCGTTGTCTGTTGATGGAGGTCAGACGGACCGTAGTAGGCGATGGAGGTCGAAAGAACCGTAGTCGGCAGGAGACTGGGGTTAGAAAGACCGTTGTTTGTTGATGGAGGTCGGAAGGACCATAGTAGGCGACGAAGGTCGGAAGGACTGTAGTCGGCAGGAGACCTGGGTCAGAAAGACGGTTGTCTGGTGATGGAGGTCGGACGGACCACAGAAGACGACGGAGGTCGAAAGGACCGTAGTTTGCAGGAGACCGGGGTCAAAAAGATCGTTGTTTGGTGATGAAGTCGGACGGACCGCAGTAGGCGACGGAGGTCGAAAGGACCATAGTCGGCAGGAGACCTGGGTCAGAAAGACCGTTGTCTAGTGATGGAGGTCGGATGGGCCGCAGTAGGCGACAGAGGTCGAAAGGACCGTAGTCGGCAGGAGACCAGGGTCAGAAAGGCCGTTGTTTATTGATGGAGGTCGGAAGGACCATAGTAGGCGACGGAGGTCAAAATGACCGTAGTCGGCAGTATTCTGGGAGAACTATGGGCATCAGGTGGTGGCCTGGTGGAGCTCAAGGCCTCAAGTAGTGGTCCGGTAGAAGTCTGGGCCTCATGTGATGTTCTGGTGGAGCACATGGCCTTTGATGATGATCTAGCAAAGACAAGGGCCTCTGTCAAAGGTGAGGGCCTCTGGCGAAGGTGAAGGCCACTGGTAAAAGTAAGGGTCTCTGGCGAAGGTGAGGGCCTAAGATAAAGACGTCGGGTCTGAACGTCGGGCCTGAACATCGGGCCTGAACATCGGGCCTGAACGTCAGGCCTTGAGGTGGTTGTGCGGCGAAACTCCGGCGGTAGTCCGGCGAGGCTCCGACGGTGGTTCGGCGGTGGTACGGCGAGTCTCTGTCGGTGGTCCGGCGAGGCTCCTGCGGTGGTTCGGCGAGGTTCCGGCGGTGGTCGAGGAGGAGCTTCTTCCTTCTCCTCTTCCTTCTCTTCTCCTCTTCTCTTCTTGCTTGGACCACTCTCTTGTGAAGAATGAGGGCTCTATTTATAAATTTTTTGGAATGGCATAGTTCGTAAATAGGCGTGAGATCAGGGGCGAATAGGGAGTGGTCGAATGGACGGCCGATATTGAATCCTACGATCGTGCACCGTTTGTTGGACATTTGAAGACCTTAATGATGTCGGAATTCTATGATCTTGGGCTTGTTGGATTCGTCTCATCGAGTCGCTCGATTCGAGTATAATCTCTTTAAAATTGGAGACTGTTTGGTAACTCAAATTGCGGTTTGAACCTTCCAACAGCGCTTAGGGTACATGATTCGGACCCATTTGGGCTCGGATTGGGTTGAATTTAGTGTCGTTGGGTTCGTATTTCCGAGACGCTCAGTTCGACTATAAAATCGGAGTTTGGATGGTCTCCGAATTAATTTTTGAAGTTTCCAATTTGATTTTGCATCAAGATTCGCACCCGATTAAGATAATTTTTTGAGGACGTATCAGACAGAATGTGAGATGAGTATATACATGAAAATGTTGAAGTAGCTCCAATGGTAGATAAAATCACAGAGAATATTCATCTTAGATGGTTTGGTCAAATAAAACACCGACCTTCTAATACTCTGGTTGGGAGAGCAGATATATTAGATCTGGCCTATGTTAAGAAAGACAGAGATAGACTTAAAAAGACTTGATTAAAAAGTATTTGACATACATTTTTTATTAGAATTAAATAAGATTTGACTATTAATAGGACTTAGAGAAAAAATAAAATTCATGTAGCTGACTCCATGTTGTAACATAATGGCTTGATGTTATTGTTGCTGCAATTGAGAGTGATTAATAAGCATGATTTTGTGAACATGATTGTAAGAAAAAAAATCTAAGGATATATTTTCATCAAGAAGGCGAAAATGGTGGCCATAATAAAGTCTATTGCCATAATTCTAATCTTCATAATTTTCATATCTTATAATATATCCAACTTTGTTAATTAAACTTAGGATGGCTATTATTTTTATGGCTAAGATTTCGTTTGGGACGACTTTTTTATTGCTTCTTAAAATAATTTTTTAGTAAAAAAATAAAATTTTTGTACTAAATAACTGCTTTAAGAAGCAGTAAGAAAGCCATCTCAAACAAGGCCTAAGGCTTCATTTGGAATGACTTTCTTACTATTTCTTAAAGGAACTTTTTAGTACAAAAAATTAAAATTTTTATAATAAAAATAGCTTTAAGAATTAGTAATAAAATCATCTCAAATAAAATCTAAAATTAAAAGGACATCAGTGAAGATAATATGAGTACTTAATCCAACAAGTCTATATTTTACTAAACATGTTTGCTTTGGGAATCAGAAGGCAGTACATTGTTTATTGGGCATGCTTCTTCAGTCTTCCTATTTTTGTAATAGGATGAAGAACAGTATGTATCAGTGGCCCTTTCATGTTCTGTAGTGTTGAAAGGAATCTTAATTAGGTATGCTTATTGCTTCCTCAGGCTGTTCAAAAGCCACATTCTCAATTTTACCTACTTGAAGACAGCGGCCCCCCCTAAAATATTAGGATCATCTTTATAAAAAATTAATTTACTCATAATATCTTTACAATCATCTTCATAAAATATTACGATCATCCCAAACAAACCTTTACTCTATTAAAATGATATAAAAAACATTCAAAATTAATATCACCACTTGACCAAGTTCTAGATCTTACTTATATTCCTTTAGAGTATCATTCATGGATTATCCTCAGAGGTACGCTTAAGTTGTCAAGGAATCGGAGTCCACTGGCCAATCTTAGGTCAGTGACATCATGCATGGAGAACGATAGCCACCACAGAAAGCCATAACAAGATGGAGACCAATAAAAAATAAACAAAAATAAAAACACAGAGAATAAAAACTTTGATTATTTATTAAACAAATAAGCACTGCAAAATAAAATAAAATTTAATCCATTCAAAAAAATTAGTTAAAAAATAATATGTATTTGTAAAATAGTTTTGAAATTAAAAAGTTGGTTTTGAAGAAGCTATTTTAAAATTAGGGAAGAAAAAGTAGTTTTAAAAAGCAAAAATAGAAAAAATTAAACTATTATATTTTTAATAATAATCATAATTACATAGCATCTAAAATTATTATATTTACGTACATATTTGACAGCTATAATTTATTATTTACTAAATATGTCATTTTTTAAAATTTTTGTAACACATGCTCCTATTCAAAATCTGTTTGAAAGATGCTCTGCAAATTTTTGATGATGAAGACGGGTGAAGGTACCATCAATGACGAAGTAGATGTTTGCCACGAGGAATGAGATATTGAGAAGAAGATGCTCTTTGATGGGAACTTTTATTTGGTTCGGTTGACCGGATGCAAGAAACATCCGGTCGTAGGCAAAATACCGCCTATACTCAAAAAACTCGGTACACCTCGGTATAGGCGGTATTTTGCCTACGACCGGATGTTCCTCTGCATCCGGTCGGAGGACGTAATAACGGCTCCTTTGATGGAAGCTAAAGCGAGCACAAGAAAGTTGATATATATTTTTTATGTTATTAATTTTTTTAAGTATTATATGAGTAAACATAAAGTCTTAGAAATTAAATATATAAATAAAATATATAATACTACGGAGCTGTATACTCTATATAATACTACGGAGCTGTATACTCTCGTGTTGCAGCACCATAGTGCTACAAATTTGCTCAGAGATAGAGAGTAGAGCATCGTAGAACTGTACTATTTAAAACTATTTTTTGCCCAACATTATGCACAAAAATCTCCAAAAGTTCAAACAATCCCACGCCCTCCTTAAGAATTAAAAAAGAAAGGTAATTTCTAAAAGCTTTGTACTATAACAAAACATGAATGTGCCCCTTACCTAAAATTTGTCAACTTTTGATCATTATGTTTGTGCAAACAATGCACAAATTTCTAACTTACATCTCCTAAATGCAGCAACTATTAAATCAAATCCATTGTAAGTATCAAATGACACTGAACCACACTTTTTTTAGCAGATTTTCAGCACAAAAGACTTGGCCAAATCAAAAATCCATTGATGTTGTCGGTGCCGGCCTCTTTTAGGATTAGTCAGACAAATTAAGCATCTAACAGGCTTACTTAGCCCATATTCTGCTGCTCGGTGTCTCCCCTACCGCCTACTCTTCTCACTTTACATTAGCCTTTCTATATCTGCACGTCTAATCCATCCATTAGAAAGGAAACACAGTGTTAAAATAGTCTTTCATTTCATTTAATGAGAGATTAATCAGCTTTGCTGCGTAAAATTAGGTAAAGGAACTTGTGCGCAGTTGCTGAGGCCATGTGCTAAGAAGAGGAAGGAAGGCAAAAAGCATTGGGGTTCTTTGCTTCTTTCAGATGTCTCCCACTTAGTTCTTTCCATTTCTTATTGCCTTTGAGAGTTGGGACTCCAGATAAGACTCTTATTTTAATCAAGGGATTAACGAGTTTGTTTAACGACGATTATCTTTTCGTTTCAGTGGAGTGATAAATTCTTCAGTGGATTTGAGTAAATGCCAGCTTTGAGTACCGACATTGTACGTCAGGAAAAATTATTCTGTGCGAAATTCGAACGTGTTCGAAGGCGAACTCGGGCATGCCACATCATCGGGGCCTAGTGCATCCGGTGATATGGTGCGTATGGATTCGTCTCTGAATACATTCGGATTTCACACAGAATAATCTCTTGTACGCCAGTGGCTTTCTATTTTATAACAGGCGTTAATTAGCAAGCTCTGTTCAGTCTATAGTGTCATCTAGCAGGAAACCCTCGTTTCACTTTGCATTGAGCTTTTGTTATTTATCTGGTATTTATGCAGTTCTACTTTGTTAAATCGAGTCATCAGTGTTTGCTCACATTTGTGCTTATATTTGATCATGGAAAATCCTGTTGCTCTCTAGGGGCTCATTCGATTATGCAAAAAGAAATTTCATTCATGAAAATGATAATTTGATTTTTACTCATTATATGTGAATGAAAAAAAATATTATATTTGTAGAAGTCTTAAAAGGATTTGTGAGCTTAAATTTATTGATGATTGATGACGAGTAATTACATAATAATCAAATTGGAGGTCTAATTAATTTCTGTTTGATTAAAAACATTTAATATACTTGGTGTTGCTTCTTGGAATATTCGCGGCGGTAGAGACAGAGGCGGAACCAGCCCTAATTTTCAGGGGGGGGGGGGGGGGGGGCAAACTTATAAGGCTAAGGCATATATGTCTGGGGTCCAAGGGGGGCAGTGCCCCCTGGTGGGGTTCAACCTACCCGGTCAGATTGTGGGGTCAAGAGGCAGCGCCCCTAGGGGGTTTCAGGGGGCGCTGCCCCCGGAACAAGTTTTGATTTGAAGGATATTTTTGGAATTCAATGATGAATTCTCTTTATTATTTGTTGGGGGTAATTACCTAAAGACCATAGTATTTTAAAATTTTTAGGGGGGGGGGGGGGGGGGGGGGGGCATGTAAGAAAGACTACAAATTGAATGAAAATGGATAAATTACCTTAAAAATCATATAAAAATTTGTTTTTAAAATTTTTGAGGGGGGTTCCGCCCCTGAGTAGAGAAGTATAAACTTTAACGTCTTAGCATTGTATGAAGATCTAACACACAAACAGATGAAAGAGAGGGTGCAACATTTGTCAGCGACACCAGATTTTTTATGTGAAAAACCCTGAATCATGGAAAAACCACAAGGCCTGAGTGCAAGAATTTCTACTACTATGCTATTCACAATGAAATTAAACCTACTCAAAATGAAATCAAACAAAAATTTGTCCACTTGTCTTGTTGAGGAGAATCTAAAAATTGAGGATGAAAACAATCAAAATACTTTAATTTGAATGGATGGACAAACAATACGAGATGGGGGGCAGCAGAATTCCAAAATTTCTCCTCTTCTATATTAATTTTTTTTGGGTCACCTAAGTGGGAATTCGCCCATGTAGTTAGGTGACGGTGGTTGAAAAGATCGTAGTCGACGGGCGACGGAGGTCAGAAGTCCGACAATGGGTGGAAGTTCGGCATCAAATAAAAGTTCAATAATGGACGAAAGTTCGGGGGGGGGGGGGGGGGGGGGGGGGGGGGGGGCAGATATAAGTCCGACGACTAGCACAATCCAGGCAACAGGCGGAAGTTTGATGTCGGGTAGAAATCCGACGACGAACAGAAGTCAGGTGTTGGCTAGAACTTCGATGAAAGTTCAACGACGGGTAGAGGTTCGACGATGGGTGGAAGTCCAATATCGGGTAGAAATCTGTCGACGGGCAAAAGTTTGACGTTGGGTAGAAGCCCGACAAAAGTCCGATGATGGGTGAAAGTTCAGCTTCTGGTAAAAGTTTGATGAAAGTCCGGCGACGAACAGAAGTTTGATGATAGGTGGAAGTCCGGCGTCGAGTAGAAATCTGATGACTAGCAGAAGTTTAACGTTGGAAAGAAGTCCAACGACGAGCAGAAGTCCAATAACGGGTGGAACTCCGACGTTGGATAAAAATTTAATGACAGGCGAAAGTTTGGTGTCAGGTAGAAGTCCGACAAAAGTCTGGCAACGGGCAGTGGCTGGGAGGTAGTCAAGGAGGAGTTTAGTGGCAAGAGAACTCTTCCTTTTCTTTCTTCTCTTCTTATGTGAGCCTCCCACTCTTCCTCCCCCTACAAAGAAGAATTAGGGGTCTATTTATATCTTTTTGAGAGTGTCATGACTAGTAAATAAAGAGGAGATCAAGGGCAAGTTGGGAGTATTTTGAATGGACGGCCGAAGTTGATTCTCGTGATCATAGACCATTTACTGGACATTTAAATATCTTAATGAAATTAGAATTTGACAATCTTGGGCTCGTTGGATTCATCACATCGAGCTGCTCAATTCGACTATTAGCATGTTATGTTTGGAAACTATTTGTTAATACAAATTATGGTTTGAACCTTCCAAATGCACTTCAGGTCTTTAATTTGAACCTATTTGAGCTCAGATTGGGTTTAATTTGTTGTCGTTGGGTTCGTATTTCCGAAACATTCAATTCGACTATAAGATTGTTGAATTTCGAATTTAGATGGTCTAGGATTTAATTTTGAAGTTTTCAACTTGATTTTACCTCAAGATTTGTGCTCGATCAATATAATTTTCCGATGAGTTGCCCCCTAGTTTTGGATGTCAAAGTTCAAGAAGTCCAAAAATATATATCACAATATTTTAAATAACTCAAATTATAAATGTCTAAAAATTTCTATTTCAAAATATTTAAAATGGTTTAAAATTGATCATAAAAACTTCGTTGAGCTCCGAAAGTGTCAAAATTATAAATGGAATGTCAAAAAATAGTATTGGGGACCCAAAAATGTCTTATTTGGACTGTCCGAGTCAAAATTTCAGACTCAGATGCATATTGGTGTTCGAATCGCTAGCTGGCCGGCCGGCTAGCTGCCGTTTGCAGCCACCAGAGGTGTCGTTCGCTTGCGACTGGAAAGGTGCGTCCCAAGGGGCACACGGTATTCACTTGCAGCTGGTTATAATAACCAGTTGCAGTTAATACACACTAATTTTTTATTTCATTTCTCATTATTGCTACAATAATCCGCACTGCTACGGTAATCCGCTACAGTACCATATATTCTCTTTTATTATCGTAACTTGCTATAGTACTTTCAACAATATGATTTTGCTGCAGCAATATCATTTTTATTTCACATTATTATCGTAACTTGCTACGGTAATCCACCAATGATGTATGACATATCCAAGATTGTATATGTCAGACCACTACTCGATGATGTTAACCTATATAGAAAAGGTTGAGAGAATCCACTCAGGAGATAAAGATGTATAACATATCCAAAGTTAAATGTCGTCAGAGCATTCCTCGTTGACGTTAACCTATATGAAAGAGGTCAAAAGAATTTACCAAGGATGTATGATCTATTCGAGGTTGTATATAAGAGCAATATTCAATGACGTTATCCTATACAGAAGAGGTCGAGAGCATCCACCACGAATATATGACCTATCTGAGATTGTATGTTAGAGAACTGTTCGATGATGTTAATATATATAGAAGAGGTCGAATCGAATCTCCTTCGAATCAAATTTGCTTTGATTAGGAGGGGAGAATGTCGCGTGTATCCCAAATCAAATATGAAGAATGATCTATCTTTAAATCATTTCTGTATTTTTAAGGTCTAGATTAAGACCTTGCCTAAGGAGTATAAGTCCAGTTATAGACCGTATAAAGCTTAAAATTTATTGAAAGCATTATAGCATTTGCTAGAATCTTTAAGATCCCAATATATCATTTTGGATATTAGAAGAGTTGGAGGAATCTTCTTGACTATGAATATAGTCAAGGTTACTCCCAATCCACATTTAATCCTCATGAAATTAATGCAGCAATAGTTGATGCTAGGACATTGACATGAATAACCTTTTAAGGTTGGAGAAAAAATTATCCCCTTATCAGGAACCGTGTTCCCACAAACGGCGTCAAACTGTTACATTCAAAAATATTTATGATGTCAGAGAAGTATAAAGTTTAACTTTTTAATATTGTATGAAAATCCAACACACAAATATATAAGAGATAGGGTGCAATATTTATAAGAGACACCAGAATTTTTACGTGGAAAACCTTGAATAGGGGAAAAACCATTGGGGCACAAGTAGTTGATTATAAATGAGGTTCTTCCTTAGGGGCTGTCCTTGGATTGATTTAAAAATATACATCATATGGAGAGCATTACATGGTGGGAATATAAAGAATCACTATAAGCATGTTCATTTGACCGAAAAGGTCATATTTGGAGGACAATAGAGGTTAGAAATTAAAGTCCATACTCATGTGACGGTGGTCAAAAATACCATAGTAGGTGGGCGATGGAGGTCTGAAGTTTGATGATTGGTGGAAGTTCAGTGTTAGGTAGAAGTTTAACGATGGATGGAAGTGCGGCGTTAGATAGTAGTTCGATGGAAGTACAACAATAGGTAGAAGCCCGGTGATAGGCGGAAGTCTGGTATCGGATAGAAATTCGATGGGTAGAAGTACGATGATGGGTGGAAGTCTGGCATCTGGTAGAAATATGATGACAGGTAAAAATTTGGCATCAAGTAAAAGTCTAATGAAATTCTTGTGATAGGTGGAAGTTCAATGTTGGGCAGAAGTCTGACAAAAAATTGACAACGAGCAGAAGTCTGGCGATAGGTAGAAGTCCGGCGACGAGTTAAAATTTGGTGATAGGTGAATGTTCAGAGTAGGGTAGAAGTATGACTAAAGTTCGACAATAGGCAGAAGTCCGGCGACTGGTAGAAATTTAATTAAGGGTGGAAGTTCAGCGTCGGGTAGAAGTTCGACAAATGTCTGGTAACGGGCGGTGGATGGGAGGTGGTTAAGAAGGAATTTGATGGCAAGAACTCTTCCTTCTCTTCTTACTTGGGCATCCCACTCTTCCTGCCGCTAGACAATGGTTTTGTTAGTGTTCTTCTAGTGAGATTCTCTAGTCAACTAGTGAGTGTTGAGTTTTTAAGGCTGTTAATGATCTTGGTGAATTTGTGACTTCACAAGTCCTTTGGGTCGTAGGCGATCAATCAAGTTAGTTTACACTCAGTGATTTGTTGAATATGATTCATGTTCTCATAATAACTTAATTAATAAGTATGCATAATTGCATGCCATTTTCCTTATTTATCATTTATTTACCTTATTTATCATATTTAATTTTTAATATATATGTAAATTATACTCATAACTTGATTGCTTACATTGTATTTATTTGGCATCACAGCATCTTAAAAAAAAAAATTTGTTTAAAACGGCTTCCTTCTCTTCTTGCTTGGGCACTTCCCCCCCCATGCCCCCCCCCCCCCCACTCTTCCCCCCCCCCCCCCCCCCCCCCCCCCCCCCCCCCCCCCCCTCAATGAAGAATGATGAGTCTATTTATAGTTTTCTGAGAGTGGCATGACTAATAAATAAGGAGGAGATCAAGACCAAGTTGGGAGTTGTTTGAATGAATGACCAATTTTGATTCCCCCGATCATAGACTATTTACTGGTATTTGAATATCTTAATGATATCAGAGTTTGATGATCATGGGCTCATTAGATTATGGGCTCATTAGATTCATCTCTTTGAGCCGCTCTATTCGACTATAAGCATGTCACGTTTGGAAACTATTTGGTAATCCAAACTATTGTTCGAACCTTCTAAATGCCCTTCAGGACTTTTATTTGGACATATTTGAGCTCAGATTGGGTTGAATTTAGTGTCGTTGGGTTCGTATTTCCGAAACGATTAATTCAACTGTATGTTAGCTAAAATCAGAGTTCAGATGGTGCTCGATTTAATTTTTGTAGTTTCTAACTTGATTTTGCCTCGACATTCGAGCCCGATCAAGATAATTTTCTAATGGTATATCACTTGGAATCTGACATCTCAAACTTAAAAAACAAAAGAAGAGAAAATAATTACCATATCAGCATACAAGGATTTGTTTGAACCTTCTAAATGCCCTTCAGGATATATATATATATATATATATATCAGATGTGACATGTTTGATATGAAATAGTAATTGATAACAAGCATAGACAAAATCACAAAAATGGATTAAAAAAAACAAAAACAAATCTAAAACACTTTGCATAAAAATTTAAACACATTGAATTTACAATAACTTTCTATTATAAACCTAAATATATAACAAAATTCGAAAAAATAACTCTTAAATAATCAGACCTTATTTTCTACGCACATTCACAAAATAAAATCTCTCAAACTTTTAATTTGAGCGAATGAAAAATAAAATCACAAAAACGTATAAAAAAACAAAAAAAAAAAAAACAAATCTAATAGTAAAACTTCACTAAAATATTTGCTAACAATGCTAAACTACTAAATCAACACAAGCACAACACAAAAATATCTAATTTAATTTAAAGAACTAATTTAAAATATTTTAATTTCGTTGATTAAATACCTAATTTAATCTTAAATAATATTTAGTTTAAAAATTTATCCCGGAAAGTCTTCCAATCACGAACTTTTATTTGGTCCGGTGAACGTACACAACTCTATGTTCGGCCGCCAGTAGAATCGCGCCACGGGTTTTCATTATTTACCGCGCGCCTCGACAACCAGACCCGGAACGGACCCAAGATTGCTCGGTATTGCTAGGTATTGGTCAATTTTGCTCGGTAATAACCAATACCGAGCAAATACCTAGCAATACCGAGCAAATATCGAGTTGTACCGAGTTTTTTCTAGCAATACCTAGCAATACCGAGCAAATCCCTAGCAATACCGAGCAAATCCCGAGCAAATACTGAGTTGTACCGAGTTGTAGAAAAACTCGGTACAACTCGGTATTTGCATGGTATTGGTCTTCACAGAGCGGTATTTCTCGTTTTTGCAAAGCACACCGAGCAATACCGAGCAAATACCGAGCAATATCGAGAAAATCGCAAAAATAGCATTCTCGGGTTCAGCTCCGGGTCAAGTCGTCGGGCCGCACGGTAAAGAGTAAGAGCATGTGACGACATGTTATTAGCGGCCGAACGTAGCTCTACGTCCGATAAGAGGACGTAATAATTGTTCTACAATCACTCAGTCTTTTTAAATTTAGAAAAAGTCATGTCAAAAAATTAAATACTATTTACTCTTTTCATCTCCGAAGCATATGAGCCACCAAAATATTCTTACGTTGCGCTTGGTGGTCCCACATCCCATCATCTTCCGTATTTTTCTAATATTCTGTGGGCCCCACAGGCAAAGAAGAAATTAGGTCGCTGTTTGCCACTTTTAGTCAGTCAGTTGTGCAGCGATGGGCCACCACCTAAACTAATGGATAGGAAGGAGGAAACCTAGAAGACTATTACCAGTGCTCAATCTAATCTCAAGTATTAATTAGCCTATTGAGTGCCTTTTAATTTCATATTATCATGTAAATTATGATTAGAGCTGTAAGTGAGCCCAATTAGCTCTTGAACTTGCATGGCGAGCTTATCAAGCCATGTATTTAAATTCGAGCTCATATATTATACGAGCATGAGCTCGAACTTGACCTGACTCGACTCGACTTGTTGGCTCATTAACCTGACTCAACTTGTTGGCTTATCGAGTATGCTTGATTAATATTATTTAACACATTAATATTTATATAAGGGTTTCTCTTTCTAGATTCAAAATAAGAACTCAAGCTTCGAAATGAGTCAATTTTCAGCTTTCATTATGAGCTAGAGATTCGAGCCGAGATCGAACCTAATATTTTTTGCTCAAGTCGAGCTCGAACTCAGAAAATGAAATTGAGGTCGAGCTCGATTTTGAGCTCAAAATAAATTAAAAGTGTGACGCTCAATTAACCTAGAACCCAACTCGCTTACCATCCTAATTTTGATTGACTATATTAGTACATTAATAATAAAATAATATGAAAATCAACTTGAAGCATCGAGCTGGGGCAATGACAAATTATTTAATCTGCATGAGTAAAATTATTTTCATATGTGATACAATTTTTGTTTGTTGCGTGATTATAATAATGAATTATTGGTGATTATTGTTTGATGGTCAGATACAATAGACAATAATTTCTCAATAAGTCAGAATAAGCTAACCAAACATTTCTTCTTTTTTTTTTTTTTTGCCTTATAGTAATTTGAAATCATGTACAAAGTTTATGACAACATTGTTCAGGCATAGCCAATTTGATATCAAAATTTGATAAAACTTTATATAAAGTATTTATTTTTTGTTGCATATTGCAATATTTATAATTGTAGAGAGAGATTATCATCTTAGCATTATACGAAGCTCTTGCGCTAGATAGGTGAGACAAGTCGAGAAGATCGAGGCATGAGATTTTTTATGCACGGATGCTTGAAGTCCAATATAATTGAAATGGTTTCATTAATTTCATCTTAGCTTACAAAAGATACTCTTCCAAATAATTAGGATAGGTGTTTATAAATTTTAGTGTACATGAATTATGGAGGATGGCTTATAAAGATGAAAGTTTATGGCCTTTGGAATTATAGTTGTTTTCAGTAAATTATTAGTGATTTGTTTGGTCATTGTCCTTAGAAGAGGGGAGACCATACCCGAAATAATAGATCGACCATCAGCCTTGGTGTCAATGTTGGGTGTCAATAATGATGTCGATGGAGGATGTCATCTTGTTTGGAGATGAAATGCATTAAAATTGGTGTTGACACAGCTTGCAATGACTTTATTGGCAATTGTGTACATAGATGTTTATATTGACAATACATCTAAAATATTAGTAATGTTATATGTTAAAATGATTGTTGATGACATGTATTGGCCTTCTTAGTGATAACATGTGTTGGTATTGTTATTAATGGCTAGCATTGACCTTGTTAAGGATTGTGGTTTCTATGCTATTAACAGTTGGGTAATGGTGGTCAATTAATAATAGTCTCGTAACGGTAGTCAAGCGACAATGGTTAAGTGAAAATAGTCGAGCAAAAATGGTTGAGTGATAGTTTGAGTGAAAGTACTTGGGAAACTGTGGTTGGGAAATTATTGTTAGGAAATGGTATTCGAGTAACTATCATTGAAGGATGCTAGTTAGGTGACTAGGGTTGGAAGATCTTTATCTAGCAACGAGGGTTGTGTTAAGGTATCGAGCAATGATGATCAAGTGATACTGGTGGTTGGACAATGCTGGTCGAGAGACTATGGTTAGACCATACATAGTAGTCAAAGCGATAGTACTACTTAGAGAAATTGTGATCAAGTGATAGTAGTCAGAGCAAATGTGATCAAATGGCTATAGTCATGCAACTTTAGTCAGGTGATGGTAGTAGGGAAATTCACTACATGAAATTCAGGCATTACGAACGATTTTTTTCAGCTATTCATGTTAGATTTCCAACCGTTTTGGAATATACCGGCGATTTCCAGTGGTTAGTAAACCGCCATAATAAATGGCATAGAAAATAATTTATGGCAGTCCATTTCCGACGGTTATACTTACCAGCATCTTAAACGATCAATAATTCCAATGGTCATAGCACCGCTGACCGCCAGTTAATCACGGACAGCTTACTGACCTTCAAAACTGTCGGTGTTACCGCCAGGTCGCCTTCGGATGACCGCTAGCGACCGCCGGTAAACTGTTGATATTTTTTGGCGACTTTATTAAACTTTCGGTGGCTATAATAAGCCATATGGTATCAAAGTTTCTGATGGCCAAACTGTAGGTTGGCTGCAGGAAATCTGTAGTATTTAAAAAAAAAAAAATAATAGCCACTCCTTTATTTACTCAATTTTCCACAAACTTGCACAGAATTGAGAACATTTATCACAAATATGGGAAACACGTCACTATAATCAATCCACAAATATAATCCAAAATCAACATATATAGCATTCAAATGAAATCCATAATAAGCAAATAAAGTCTATAAAGTTCATCAAACCAAATAAAGTCATCAAACCAAATAAAGTCTGCAATGAACATAACATAGAAATCCACAATAAGATGTCCATGTCCTCGCTTTCATATAATAAGTTCATCAAACTAATATTTTAACTAAAAGTTCATCAAATAAATAATAGTACTAATTATCCTCCGTGTCCTTGCTGTCTAGTGATGTATGTGTCTGCTCTTGTTCTTTTTTCTTTTAATTTTCATTTCTATAAGATCACAGCTCTGCTTACATCTCATTTTGAATCTTTCTCATCTCTTCCATCTCTCTCATCAGGGTTGCGACCCTCTAGGTTATAATTTCTTCAGCTCCACTGGGATCTTAAAATACTGATGTGGATGAGCTGCTCTCATAAGCATAGCCTTGCGGACCTAAGCCATATACCCTCATCCTCTGCCTTCCTTTAATAATATCTTACCATAAATGATACTCAGAATACTGGGTCAATCTTAAAGATGATCACTCACTAATAGACTGACGACTTTTTCGAACTCATACAAAATCATCCTGCGAGAATAAATTCTCAAAATAAATTGATATTATAATGATATTTTATTAAATTTATATTCTCAAACTTTAAAAATTATACTCACAAGAATGTTTTTAGGCTTTTCATCAACCCACTAAAAGTCAACTTGATGTTGGTGAGTCATCATATGTAACTCCAATGGTGTCGGCTCCCCACTAAGAAACTCTTTTTAAAAATAGAAGATATAGTTAAAATTATATATATAACTAATTTAAAGCTTTTACTAGTCATTGTCTATGTTCAGTATGAGGAAAAGATCCACCAGTATGAAGGGAGCTTCCTAAACCCCCATAATCAGATGATATGTTCTACTTATTTTAGTCTCTTATTTTGTGAACTCAAAGCTCGCTCTAGCTCTACTCAGATCTACCTATACGCCCTCTCTAATCCATAATGGATACTACCCGGACTTTCTAATATCCATGAACATATCCCTAAGACGGGTCGATGCTCTCATCTCAAAATTTATTTTGATCATCGTGCTATGCTCAGGCACCTACCTAAAATATTTTTATAAAAAAATATAAACATAATAAATTATATTAATATAAATTAAAAATAAAATATTTTAATTCATGTAAAATAAATATACCTAAAATTCTCTAAACTATATATCCCTAATTTCTTTTGGGATCTTCTTCTATGATAAGTAAGGAGCATCATATTTGCTCCTTATGATATCCTGAATCTTGTGGGTAGGTGGCCTTGAGGGATTGAAGCTGGGGGTTAAATTTTTTTTAATAACATATAATATATTAAATTATAATAAACTTAACAAAATAAATTGAACTTACATGTCTCCCTTAGGCTCTATATATAAACGCTTATCTGCTACAGCTACAGGATCCCTAGCACTAACCACTACTAGTATAGATGGTCCACCGTGTTTTGGATGCACTAGATATGGGTAATAATATGAGTGGGGATAAGGAGGGTAAGGAATAGTGGATGGACCAGTTTGTGATATTGGTGGAGGGTAATATGGATAGAATAGAGCTTCATGTGTCTGATCTAGAGAGATAAATCGAGCACTCATTGACATAAGAGGAAGTACCCAGGAAAGGATGGTGGTACACCAACGACATATGAATTTGACTGACCCTGATCCTGTTCACTGGGGGACTACTGCTGACTCTTGGGTGGTGATGGTGATAGTGTAACTGGTGGAACTAATCTCTGCCCCTCACTTTCATCAGGTTGATTAGGTCTACTAGGCCTAATACTCAACTTTTTTCGAGAAAACTTTGAAGTAAAGGATCTATAAGGAGGATTGTCACATAAAGCTATATGTATTAAAAGAAATAATTAGTAAATCATTATAACATATAAAAATTAAATTGTAAGTGTTTCAGAGATTTGCATAAGTAAAAATAAAAAAATAGAATATGGATAAACTAGTTATAACAAATATAAAAAATTATATAATGCACAATAATGACTAACATTCAAAACAGATTTGATAAGAGATATTTAGCAAGAGAATGATATTTTACTAACTTAATTAAAAAATATATATATATAATTCAATAAGTAGATTATAATAAATTTAGTCAATTAATTAAAAAAACTACTCAGAATCAGAAATATTTTCATTGCTCTCTAGGGTATCTTCACTTTTATCATCGTTCTCACTTGATGAGCTAGTTGAACTATTCACATATTCTAACTGCATTTCAATATTATGGGTTGTAGTTGGGATCTCCTCAATTTCAACAGACCTATAATTTGATATCACATCATCTTGATATACAATTGCTATAATGTATTATTGATTAATTATCCTCTGTGCTTTTATTTTTATGATAGTTAGCCAATATTATTTATCCCTACGATCATTGAGATATTTGCTGAAAGAAACTTAAATAGCTTGAGTTGCTAATATAAATGGATCAAACTTCTCACATCTTCTACTATATTTTACATCTACTAAAACATACGCAGGATGAACCCTTGTGCCTTTATTCTATACTAGATCATATCATTAACAGTTAAATAAATATACAAAGTTCTTATCTTTGTCTAGGTACTCCAAGTCAAGAACCTCATTCAGAATATCATAATAATGACACTCATCTTCTTCATGAGTATTCCCTCTAACACATACTACATAATTTTTAGTTTTTCTTCCTTCACTCCATTAACTTAGAATGAAACTTGAACCCATTCACTATATATATTGGTCAGGTCTTTATTTTTCATATTATGCCCTATGCTGGTGCTTGCAGACCTTTATTAAAACACTTATTATTAGCATTATGTACCTAAGAAAATTTTTAAATATTAAAATTTTTAGTATTAAATAAGATGTAATTCAAATAAAAATTTTAAAATTTATGGGCTCACATAAGATATAAATCAAGTTGGGAATTCATTTGTAATAACTTGCTCAATATCCATAGTATTTGTCAGAGACAAATTACTTACAAAATATCTGGTGACAAATCATCCAAATAATACTTTAGTATTTCAAATAAATATTAATCATTATTTATATTATGGAAGAATTTACTCAAAGATTGGTTGGACTTCTTCATATTTCAGTAATATATATAAAGTCGTTATTTTGATTTCTAAATCATTGAGAAATCTTTAAACACATTTACCCCTGAGCTTTCCATGACTTTTAAAGACTGATTGTGCAGCCTGTGATTATTCTTCTACATCAAAGTTCATGTTACGACCAATCTTTATTCTTGTATCCCTTACATGGGGCTCAAGGTAGTATGAGCAGAAGTGAGTGATTTCTTAAGAAAAATATACTTCATATATCGACCCTTCTTGATGGATTTATTCTTAATATATTTTTTAAATTGCTTAAATATCTATTAAATAATTACAATTATCAAGTTAGTAAATATATATTTTTAACTTGGTCAAAAATATTTAAAGCAACTTAATAAAAATATATTTTACCTCTCAAAAGGGTACATCCAATAATATTATATATGTCCACTAACTCTAACTTCGTAAGGTAGATAGACTAGAAGATGTTCTATATAATCAAAAAATTTCGAGGGGAATTTTTTCCTAACTTGTAGAGGATGATTCGTATGTTCTCTTCGCTCCTCCGTAAAGCATCTTCGCTTAGTTTAGATGCATATAGGTCTTTGAAGAAAATGCTAAGCTCAATCAATGGATTCGATATATAATCTGGTAATATACATATTATGGTTGAAAGGAGAACCTCTATAATTATGTGATAGTCATGACTCTTTAGTTCAAATAATCTAGCAGATTAAAGGTCAACACATCATCTTAAGTTTGATATATAGCCATCAGACATTTTTAAACCCTTAAACCACTGATATATTGATCTTTTTTGCTATAACGTGAAAGAATAAGGTGCTTTGGGCTTCATTATTTCATCGTTAATGGTTGTTACTAATTCTAAATTTTTTTTACCAACAATACTCTTTAATATCCATCCTATCTTTAAAATTATCCTTTCTCTAATCTTTAACATCAATAATTATATTAAAAATATTATCCATGAAGTTCTTCTTAATATGCATAACATTCAGATTATGCATTATCAAATTTATTGGAAAATCAATAATTTATAAAAAGTCAGAAAGTCTCTATAGTACATCATCACCACTTAATCTAGGTGAAGGAGGTGATCTCTCAATTCTATTTTTAACAAATACTTTCTTATTCCTTCTAAATGGATGATCAGCAGGTAGGAATATACGATGACAGTTAAACTAAGTATTTTTCCTTCATATTTTACTGTGAAAGCTTTAATATTCTCCATGCAGTAAGGATAAGCTAATTTTCCTACTGTGCTCCAATAAGATAAACATACCATAAGCTGAAAAATTGCCAATGGTCTAAAATAATGCAGCTCGAAGGAGAAAATTTTATTTGGTTGAGATGTCATATGTGAGGATACATTCTACCCATAATAACTTGAGATCATTAATTAATGGTTGAAAAAAATCAATTTTTGCTTTTGGATTATGTCGTCCAAGTATTATAAGTGTTAAAAATATGTACGGGGTAGTCATACACATCTTTGGTGGAAGATTATATAGTGTTAGTATAACTGGTCAATAAGAGTACAATGAAATTACTTGACTATATGGGGTAAATTTATCAGCACATAATCTCAATCTTATATTATATGGTTTAGCAGTAAATGAAGTATGTACTTGATCAAAATATTTCCACACTTCAACATCTGTTGGATGAGAAAGAAGACCATTGTTTGCTAATTTCTCTTTATGTCATCTCATATAATATGTTGAACTCATTGATGCATAGAGCCACTGAAGTTTAGAAATAATCAGTAAATAAAATAAACAGGAATAAGGAACATCTTTCTTTTGACGATGTTATTTTTCTAAGTTTGGCTTAAATCAAAGGCACTTTGCATGTATAATAATAAACTTTGTTGCATCATCCTTATAGTATAACATACATCTATTGATACAACAATCAATTTTTGTAGCAATAAGACCTAATTTGGATACAAATTTCTTTATTCGGTATAAATCTAAGAGAATTAAATTATCCGTTGGATTAGTTACCTTGGGAAGACTAATGAAGTCATTGAAATAATCAAGAGAAATGTTATATTTTGTTTTGATACTTAGCATTCTCATTGTAATTAATAATTTTGAATGAGTTTTACAACCATCCTAAATTATTAGCTACATGTAGTGACTCAAAAATTTTTTAATTTATGCATTTGGTGGCTCTTCCACACTAACCCTTAAATTAGGACCTACTATATCAAAAATAATTTTTTCATATGGTCTAGTCATTTGATATTCATTAAATATTTCAAAAGCTATGAATTGATTGGTATGAGTATCTCTGTGTGGCTTGTACTCGTCATATGAGGTTCAAATCCAATAGTCTGAAATAAATCCCCTACAATGTAAATCAACCTTCATATTATCGGTCTTGAGGAATGTTTATGCTTCAAATATGTACATCTAAACATTCCATCAAACTTAAAGGAATGTAGTTATGATGCAACTTGAATAAAAGTCTCAACTTCCTATATAAATTTATCTGTCCATGCTCTTTGACCAGGTAACAATATGTTATACATCAAATATCTTTCTTATTGGATAATCAGTTAGATGTTAAAGTAAACATTTCCCTACATAGTTTTGAATTTAATTATTAGAAGATATGCAGCCTGAAAAAATGTATGTGTTTTATTTTTAAACAAGTGTACTTTACTTGAATTAGAATGCATTCACCAATCATCCAATAAATACAATAATACAAGATAAATAATTTATGTGATAAAATTGAAAACTCGGCTAATAACTCGTATCTTATCTCTAAGGGTAAAGCACTCATCCACCTGAGCATCCTCGTCTCTTAAACACTTAGCTTAGTATTATGTTTCTCATTTAATGGCCAACATTTGGCACCATAAAGCATTGTAGGTCTCACCACCATCTTATAGAATTTTCTTGTAAGTTTGAGGGGGACTTTTTTATCGCACAGTAAGCTCGATGAAATAGAACCAAGAAATCTAAAATGTGTACTCTTATTAATGACTTGATCGCCCAAAGTCATAATCCCCTTACTAGGATCTATTGCTACTAAAATTACACTATGTAAATTCAATTATAGATATACTCAAGAGAACCTTTAAACTTTAATGTTGACCTCCATAATTCAAGTTTACCTTACGGCTTTATTAAACTTCTAGTGGCTATAATAAGCCATTTGGTATCTATTGCTACTAAAATTACACTCCATATATTCAGTTTTAGATATACTCAAGTGAAAACCTTTAGACTCTAAGGTTGACCTCCATAATTCAAGTTTACCTTGAACACCCTCTCTAGTCTTATCAACAAGAAGAATATCATGAGCAAAAAGAAAACATAAAGGTACATTCTCTAAGGAAAAGCAAACAACAAGATATATACTCTTAACAAAGAGACTCAAGCATATACTCATTTGCTTGCAAAATATAACACAACTTTATTTCAAAACTAATACAAGCAAAAGGAAAGCCTGTAGTCATCATCCATTACAGTCCACTACATAAACTAGTATGAAAGGTCATAGATTTACTCTCACAATCAATGTATAACTTGCAAATGCATACTTAAAAGTATTGTACCTCAAAAGAATATATGATTAAAACATCTACTAGGTACAAGAGACCCAATACTAGTTAGTTATAATCATGAAGCATTTGAAAAGCCATAGGGATCATTTATATGACATGCAAATACATAAGTTCTAACCAAAAACTCATGAGTTCGTTAGGGATATGGAAGAAATGAGATGTAACTACACTTGCTCAATATCTTTGCTTGGTTAAAGTGTATGCCACTTCTTAACAGGCATTACTACAAACACATGGTATGCATGTTTGAAACAAAGAATGACACAACAATCTCATAGTCCTCCAAAACTCACACCTAAATCTTTAAGTTATGCAACAAAAATCAAGAGAAAGATGTTGAAACTCATTCACTATGAATTAGGTTGTTAAACCTAAGTTTATGTCCCAACGGCTAACCAAGAGTGGGGTGAATTGGTAATTAAAAATTAATCCCTCTTTTTAATTTTTTAAATCAAAAAATAAACTTTAATGAGTTTTGTAGAAAACATTTTCAATCACAATTTTAAAAGTAAAAACACAAAAATAAAAAAGGCAGCGGAAAAATAAAGACACGAGGTTTATAGGGGTTCGATCAAAACCAGACCTATATCCACTCCCCGGAGGCACCCTCCGAGTATTGTACTAATACCAATATAGACTCTCCTTTTGCACCCACAATAAGGTGAAGAAGCCTTTACAAACACTCTTTCCACCACTACCCGCTGCGGCAGAGAACCATCGTCCTTTTACACTATTCTCAGTGCTGGTAGAGAACCATCATTATTTTACACTATCCCCAGTATTGGTAGAGTACCATCGTCCTTTCACACTCTCTTAGTGTGGGCCGAGAACCCTTCTTCCTTTCACACTCTCCAAGTATGAGCAAAGAACCCTTCATCCTTTCACACTCTCCTAATGTGGGAAGAGAACCCTTCGGCTGTTCACACTCTCCAAGTGTGGGCAGAGAATCCTTCGGCTGTTCACACTCTCCAAGTGTCGACATAGAACCAGATCTCCTTGACAGATCTTCTCGCAAGAAATCTAGAAGGAAGAAAGAAAAGAGTGAAGTAAATCCAAATAACCCAAATCACAAGTAGAGATTCTTACATTTGAATTCCAAGTAAAGCCTTCACGCTCCAGTAGTAGGAATCCTCCTTCGAACACTCTCTTACACTCTCTCATTGACTCTTCTTTCAATAGGCACGAAGATCAATGAACAAAAAGATTATGTGGCAGTTTAGTTTAGACTATTTATAGGAAAGACACAAAAAACCATCCAAAAACTATAAATATTCAAGTCAATACGAATTGGATCGTCCCGTACGATCGTGGATCATCCTGGATGACTTAAATGCGTTGGAAACGAACTTAATGGATATGGGTACGAAATGACTTCACTTCGTACACACACATCATCCCGTACGAACTAGGTTCGTCCAGTATGAATGGTAATTCCATAGGCCGACTCCTAAAAACTGCAGAATGACACTTAATTTTCAGAGTTGGTTCACTTCATCCTAGGATGAATTATGGATTCGTCTGGATGAAATTTTTCCATAAAGCAAATCGTCTTGGGATGAATACACTTCATCCTGGGACGAATACACTTTGTCCTGGATGATAGTACTCTAGAGAGCAACTTGTCCTGGAACGAATACATTTCGTCTGAATGAAAATTTTCCAGAGAACATTTCGTCCTGAGTTGAATACACTTCGTCTTGGACGATCAGGACTTAAAAAAATTTCTTCAATTTCTGTTCGTTCTATTGCTCTTACAAGGAGATAACTAACCTGATCGCCCTTACAAACTATATTCGTCCCGTACGATCAGTACAAATTTCTCAAGATCTCCTAAGGTATGTGTGTGTGTATTCACTCAATTACAATTACTCTCTCTCAAACTTAATTCAAATAAAAATACAAGTTTTAAATACATAAAGTATCTCATGCTGAATTTGATTTAAAGTCTTTATAGTCTGGAGTTTGATTTGTTTAAAATGATAGTACACACAAGAGCGAAAACAACTCTACCATAAAGTGTTAGGAGATAACTATATATAAAACAATAATATTTGAAATCATCAAAACTATACAAGTTGCAAGAATGTAAAACATGCAAATAACAACTCTCTTAACAATCTCCCCCTTTTTTATGATGATAAAACAATTATTATTTTTATAATTTTCAAATAAAAAAATCTCCTAAACTCCCCCTGAATTGATGAACACGTGTAAATAAGGATGCATTTTTAGAAATATACATATACCAAAATAAAACAAACACACACAACGTATACAACAAACACAAAACAAAAAACAAAAAACAAAAACAGATCAAACAAAACCAAAAAACACGATACAAACAATTTCTCCCTCTTTTTGACAACAACAAAAAGTAAAGAAGAAAAAGACTTGAAATGAAAGCAGACATATGAAAATCATTTGATAATTCAATCTTGAAAGTGATTAAAATATGTTATGCAAATAAAATTAAAATATTAGGTAAATCATATTAATTCATAGAATTTAAGAAAAGATAGAACATTGATAATATAAAGAATATATCAAAAGAACGAGTCAATTTAGACACTAAGATAGAGAAAATCATTGCAAAAAGGAAGAATAGAAAATTTGTATATTTCAAATTTCAATACAGAATATAAATGTACAGTTGATCAATTTAAATTAAGAGATTAAAAGATAACGGAAAGAAATAATTATCACATGTGGTGCTTTGCGCATCTTTTTTAAATTATTGGCACATTTTTATGCATCTTTTTACTTTTGGGCTTATTTTGTGCCTCTTTTTCTACTTGCAAACCATTGCGCATTCCTTTTATTTTTTGTACATTTGTACATTTTTTTAAGAGTAATTTTGATCTTTCCAAAATCAATAATAAAAAATTTTAAATTTTTCTAAGTGCATAAATATTTATTGAAAAGTGAAATATAAAATAAGAAAACATCATAGTTGCAATAATAATATTAGAATTAATGTAGTCTAAATAAGAGACTTGAAATTGACAATCCTAATTATATCAAGTTATAAGAAAAACTTAAATTTAGAAAAAAATTTAGATTTTCTAATGAATTTAATTTAGACTTACACTTCAAAATATAACACTATTAAAATAAAAATCTAATGATTGTCATAAAGGCTAACACACATTTCAATACAAATCCAAAACACAAGAACATATATTGATATAACTATATAGATATTACAATCTAAGGTCAGGATATTAATACAGAAACAATATATCTAAAGAAAAGAAAATACAACAAACTTACTTAAAACAACATCTAATACACAAACTACATAAAATACATAAAATTAAGTGCAACTATCACTAAGAAAGACCCTGATCTAGAGAAAGAGGAGGTGCAGCACCAAAGATGTTAAAGTAAGTACTCATCATAAGCATATTGGTACTGATATCACTCATCTGATCCCTCATAAAATTCATGTCATACTGATATTGTGCGGCCTAGTGGTGAAGATGAGTCTCAATTTGATCAAAGCATTGATCAAAATGAGTTTCTAAATGATCAAATCTTTGAACCAAATCCTGATAATTTGGTTCATTGGCGGGTGCCGGTGCAGCTTCTGGTTCTTCCTCTGTATCACTAATGACATGAGTTTTACTTGGTTCTTCTTTGAAGATTGCTCTAAATGATCCATCATTATAGTAGAGCGGTTCTTCAAACTCTTGATCAGGATGAACCAAATTATATTTCTTCTCCAGAATGTAGGCAATAAGATGTCCTAAGGTGATGTTCTTCTTTCTCCTATGCTCTATATGTCCAATTTCAGATAGCCCATAAAGATAGTCAAGGATAAGTTGGGCTTCATCTATAGGTTCTTTAGTCATGATCAAAATGGTCACCATAGAAAGAAGAGGGGTAATGTTGATTCTATCACCAACTTTAGGAATTATAGAAGTTCTAAGAGCATGCTGGATGATACGTGCATTTCGAACGAGATCGAAAACTCTAGCCACATGTTCATTCATAATGTTTCCTCTAATCACATTATTAATTTCATACCATGCATAATTATGAGTATTGATCAAGTGATGGGCTCTGGCTCCCTCTGTCCTTAAATTCAAAAAGGCTTCTAAGTCAATCTTGGTGATTTCAACTTTTTGTTTGAAGATAAAGGAACGGATTATAGAGTGGTCAGAATTAAAGGACATGTTGGCGAGGAAGAAGTGGAAGGTTTCCTTATTATAGATATAGACGAGAGTAAGGATAAAACTAAACTGTGTTGAGGCAAAGAAGTTCATTACCTAAAAGGTAAATTGTTCTTGGATTAGGATTCGGGAGGGTGTGATCTTCGCTGAGGCGAACCTAGGAAAAGATTCCTCATTTGCTTTGAAAAGGAAGTTTTCAGAAGAATTTCTATGTGGTTTCTTTGCCAGAACCTTTTGTCTCTTACTTGAACTCGCCATTTGGAAGAAGATCTAGAGTACGAAAGAGATTGAAAGTGAAGTTTTGAGTGTGATTGTTGAGTTCAAAAGCCCTTCTATTTATTGAAAATGACACGTTCATACCAGAAAAAAATATTCCATTCCGTACGAATTTTTCGATTCGTCCTGTACGAAAAATTTCCGTATGGACGAACCAATGCGTCAAAATGAAACGGCTTTTCGTAATCAACATAACTTATGAAGCGTCCTTTCGTACAGACTGATCGTACAGACGAACACGTGTTCGTCCTGAGACGATCAGATCTTATATCATTTTAATGGCAGTTAAAATCGTCCCCTTCATCCAAATGACATGTGTTCGTCCAAATGAACCAAAGGTTCGTACGTACGAAGTTCGTATTACAAACTACCTTATCCATTCAATCTCTTTATACATTCGTCCCGTCGTTTGAAAAACATTTCGTCTCAGAAGATTGTAATTATCGTACAGACGAAGTAACACTAAAACATTGAAAACTGTACTCAAACGGTTCAAAATCCGACAGTTTGTCACACTACATAAATCATCCCGTACAAAGAAATTTCGTCCCGGACGATTGTCACTCAACATTTTCAAATTTTTGAACTCAATTGAAAAACTAAAACACAAACGCACTAAAAACACAGAACAATGAAAAAACACAAACTCTAAATAAAGAAAATCATATATACAAGTTCATAAACACATAAAACACACAAACACATTAACTAGTAAACAAACATCAATGTTCCAAAAACATTTTTATTTAAGCATTTAAATAAATCACACCAAGTCTTGTTCTTAATGCATTGAAAGTATCAAAGGCTAAAAATTTTGTAAAAATATTTGCAAGTTGATTTTCAGTAGAACATGAGTGAGTTCAATTTCTCCTTTGGATACATGATCCCTTATGAAATGATGTCTTATGTCTATATGTTTGGTTCTTGAATGATGAATAGGATTTTTAGAAATATAAATAGCACTAGTGTTATCATAATAAATTGGAATAGTGCCTGAAAGTGCTCAGATGACACTAGAAAGTGCTCTGATTCCACTTAAAAGTTCGTTAGGGATGTTAAGCTCTATAAAACTGGCCCAAGCTAACCAAGAGGGGGGGGGGGGGTGAATTCGTATTTTAAAATTTTTTTTTCACAAAGAATAAAAATCACATAAACCAAAATCACACCACAAAAATAAATGCGGAAATAAAAGTGCCGAAGCAAAGAAAATAAGAACACATAAATTTATAGTGGTTCAGTCAACTCGACCTACGTCCACTCCCTGGAGGCGCCCTTCGAGTATTGCACTACAAACGTGACTCTTCTTTAGCCCCCACAGCTAGGCGGAAAAGTCTTTACAAAGCACCTCTTTTTTGCCACCCCGGCAAGGCAGAGAACATACCTCCTTTTGCTTCCTCCTGAAGCTGGCAGAGAACCATAACCAAAAGCTAACTCCTTACCTCTACCGACCCTTCCACGGACGAGAAAATCTAGACGAAGAACAAGTAGAGTGATCCTTGAAGCAACCCTTGTGAATCCCCTCATAAGCTCCCCTTCACAAGATCCTCTCTCTCTCCCTCTCTCTCTTTCTCTTCTCAAGGCCTTCTCAGGTCAAGGCAGCAACCAAAGGTCTTTAAAACGTTGAACAATAGTTCTTACATAGAAGAGCTTCAAAGGAGCTCATTAATTGCAAGTTGCCGACAATATCGTCCAGGCCGATATGGACATCGACCTGGCCGATCAGTACAAATCTCAGAAGATTGGCCAGAGCATTGCCCTGAATGCAAATCGGACAATATAAAATTGGCTTGATCATCCAGGCCGATCTTACGATCATCCCGGCCAATTAGTTCAAATTAGAGGTAAATCATCCAGAGCATCGCCCTGAATACGAGCTGGCCGATATTTATCGTCCTGAAGTAACTTAAGGTTTTTGAATGAATCGTCCTGGCCGATCCTGCGATCGTCCAGGACGATATGATCGTATCAATCATCCTTAATTACTCCCTTGATTTCCTGATCAATTAAGGCATTATTTGAGAATTTCATCCAGGCCGATTAATGATCATCCTGGTCGATAATTTAAAAATACAGTATACCTTATTTGTCTATGGAGGCAACTTCTTTCTGTTTTGAGCTTATCGTCCTGGACGATAAATGTATCGTCCAGGCCGATATGTTAATGACGGCTGCCTTAATTAAGAATCCTTATTTACTTTCTGTTTTAAGCCTGATCGTCCAGGACGATGAAAATATCGTCCTGGCCGATATGAGTAAAAACAGATATTCTAAGTCTCTCAAGTGTGTGTGTGTGTGTAGGGTTACTTAGCATCAGTCTCTTTGACCATTACAAGTAGACTCAAAAAGTGAAAAACAAAAGTACAGACTAACTCAACCCTAAACCTACGCAATCCTGAACTGGCTTCATCTGTTCGTCCGATCTTCGATTCCTGAAAAAGTTAGAAGCAACAAGTAGTCCAAGAGAAATATTGTTTGTCAATCATCAAAACATAAGCCATGAAAATAGATTTGTAATAGTGCCTATAGTTAATCCTAAATTAATTAACTATTATTTCAACCAAAGTACTTGTGCCACATAACTTCCTAATGTAATGTATTCAGCTTCTACAGTAGATAGGGCTGCTAAATTTTGTTTTCTACTAGACTATGAGATTAGAGAATTTTTAATAATTTAACATATTCTAGAAGTGCTCTTTTTATCCACCCTACAACCTGCAAAGTCATAATCTGAATAACCAATTATTTCAAATGAAGAGCTAAACTTAGGATACTAAATTCCTAAGTTCTGAGTTCCTAACAGATATCATAAAATCTTTTTCACTGCTGTCAAATGTGAATCTTTTGAATCTGATTGAAATCTAGCATATAAGCAAACACTAAATATGATATTGGGTCGGCTAGCAGTCAAGTAAGGTAAAGATCTAATTATCCCTCTAAATTTCTTTTGATTAACAGATTTTTTCTTAGGGTCCTTATCCAACTAAACTGAGAAACTCATTGGTGCACTAATAGGTTTAGCATTATCCATTTTATACTTTTTGAGAATGTACTTAACATATTTTGACTGACTAAGAAATGTATCTTCCTCAATTTGATTAATGCTAAATCCTAGAAAGTAACTTAAATCTCCCATTAGACTCATCTCAAATTCACTACTCATTATTTTAGAGAAATCATCACAAAGATTTTTATTTGAAGATTCAAAAATGATATCATCCACATAAATTTGAATAATGAGTATATCCTTTCCACATTTCTTTAAAAAAAGAGTTGTATCCACACTTCCTTTTTCAAAAGATTTTTCAAGTAAGAAGGTGCCCAACCTCTCATACCAAGCCCTAGGTATATGTTTCAATCCATATAATGTCTTTTTCAACTTGAAAACATGATTTAAGTATTTAGAATTTTCAAAACCTGGTGGTTATTCTACAAAAATATCTTCTTGAATTATCCCATTTAAAAATGCATTTTTTACATTCATTTGATTCAATTTGAATCTTCTAAAACAGGCAAAAGCTAACAAAATCCTAATTTCTTCAAGTCTAGCTACAGGGGCAAAAGTCTCCTCAAAATCAATCCCTTCAATCTGATTATACCCCTTAGCAACTAATCTAGCCTTATTTCTAATGACTACTCCTGAGTCATTCATTTTGTTTTTGAATACCCACTTAGTTTCAACTACACTTTGATCCTTTGGCCTTATAGTTAATTACCAAACTTTATTTCTTACAAATTGATTCAACTCTTCTTGTATGGCCAAAATCCAAAATTCATCCGAAAGTGCTTGATAAATATTTGTGGGTTCTATAGTTGAAATGAAGGCTGAATGATTGACTTCTTTGTTTAATCCACACCTAGTCCTTACACCCTCACTTGGTTCACCTATAATCAATTTCCTTAGGTGATTTTAGAAAATCTCAAATCTCCAGGCAAAGGGTTTTCTATCTCCAAATTTTCTTCCAAAATTTCTTCCAAATTTATTTTATCAATCTTTTGGGAGTTAATCTCAATCTCATCTTCTACAACATTTTGCTCTTCCATATTTTAAGATTCATCAAATACAACATGTGTGGTCTTCTCAATTACCAAAGTTCTTCTATTGAATACTCTATAATATTTTTCAATACTTGAGTATCCAACAAAAATTCCTTCATCAGATTTTGGAACAAATTTTCCTAAGGAAGATTTTCCATTGTTCTGAATGAACACCTTGCAATAAAAAACATGCAAATGAGATAAATTAGGTGTTCTTCTGTTTAGCAACTCATATGATATTTTATTTAGTTTAGATCTCATATTCACCATATTCAGAACATAACATGTAGTGCTAACCGCCTCAGCCCAAAAATATTTAGGAAGTGAGTATTCTGCCAATATTGCTCGGACGGCTTCTATTAATGTTTTATTTTTCTTTTCAACTACCCCATTCTGCTGAGAGGGTCTAGGTGCAGAAAAATTGTGATCAATTCCTTTCTCCTTATAAAATTCTTCAAATTTCTCATTCTCAAATTCTCCTTCATGAACACTTTGTATAGAAATAATTTCACACCCTAGTTTTCTTTGAATCTAAGTCTAAAAGTTTTTAAATTCCTCAAATGATTCACTCTTATGAAATAGAAATCTAACCCATGTGAATCTTGAGTAATCATCCACAATCATAATCCGTATACCTTCCCTTCTAGACTCGCAGTTCCAACTGATCCAAAAAGATCCATATGCAAAATTTTTAAAGGTTTACTAGTTCTAAGATCCTTATTGGATTAAAAAGAGGACTTCACTTGCTTTCCTAATTGACATGCATCACAAAGGTGGTCTTTAGTAAAGTCTAGTTTTTGTATACCTCTCACTAAGTTTATTTGGGTAATCCTTCTAAGGTTTTTCATGCTAGAGTGGTAAAGTCTCCTATGCCAAAGTCATGACTCATCAGATACAGTTTTCAAATAAAAAGTAGTAGGAGATTGAATATAATTCAAGTCTAGCATATAAATATTATTTACCCTTTTACCATTCAAAACATCTTTACCATTTAGGCTTAATATGTAACTAGTAGGAAAAAATTTCACACAATATCCTTTATCATATAGTTGGTTTATACTTAACAAGTTATGCTTTAAGTCTTCTACTAATAACACATTCTCAATATAAAATTTATTAAGATTTCCAATCATACCTGATCCAACTACTTTTCTTATGGTGTTATCTCCAAGTGTAACCTTGCCTCCACTCCTGGCTTCCAGCGATATGAATTATGTGGTATCTCCAGTCATATGTTTTGAGCATCCGCTATCTAGGTACCATATGCTCTCACGAGGTCTTGAGTGAGAGAGACCCTCTTCTTGATCTAACTGATCAAGATTATTGGCCATTAAGCACAGATTAGTGACTTCCTCTTCCTTCTAAGTCTCTGATGAATCTGAAGCTGAATCCGCCCAGAAAACTCTTTGAAACTTCTTATTGCCCTTCTTTGCAATTGGTTTCTCCTCAACCTTCTCCTTTCTAGGAGTAGCTTTGAGTTTTGGACATTCAGTCTTGATATGACCAGGTTTCCTACACTCATAGAAAATCACATCATTTGAAACATTGGCATTTTTATTAAATTTATCTCTATTCCAATGCTGGCGTCTCTTCTGCTTCCTCTTCAAAAAGCTTCTGAATTTTTTAGTCATCAATGTGATGTTGTCTTCATCCTCAGGTTGTGAGTGTTCACTCTCAGACTCTTCCACATTTAGTGCTATATTTTTATCCCTTCGTGGTTCACCTGCATCAATCTTTCTTTGACTAACTCCTTGATCGTAAGCAATTAGCGAATCAAGAAGATTATCAATAGAGTAAATGTTTAAATCATTAGACTCTATAATTGCAATAATTTTAGTATCATAAGTAGTAGACAAACAACGAAGAATCTTATTAACCATTTCAGCATTCGTTAATTTCCTACCCAGTGCATGCAAAGAGGTGACTATTTGTATGAATCTTCTGTACATATTAGAAATGGATTCATTTGATTTCATGTAAAATAGTTCATAATCATGCAACAAGATATTAAGTCTATATTGCTTAACCTCATTAGTCCCCTCATAAGTTATACAAAGTCTATCACATATGTCCTTTCCACTTTTGCAAGTGGAAACCCGCTTGTAATCTTCTGATTTTAAAGCACAAAAGAAACTATTCAAGCATTTGGCATTTAGTTGTACTAAGTCACGTTCTTCTACTGTCCATTCCGCAAAAGTTGTTTCAACTCTAACTCCGTCAACTAATCTAGTTGGTTTTGTATACCCTTCTTGAACTAAGTTCCACATACAATAATCAAGTGTTTGTAAAAATGCAGACATGCGTGTTTTTCAAAAATCAAAAGGTATATTGTCGAACAGTGGAGGTCTAGTTATAGAGTAACCCTCGAGTGTATTTCGGTTTCCAAATGTATCCATCTACGTTAATAAAAAAGTAGTCTAAATTTATGATTTTGAAACAAAGCTCTGATACCACTTGTTGAAACTCGTTCACTATGAATTAGGTTGTTAAACCTAAGTTTATATCCCAGCAGCTAACCAAGAGGATGTGTGAATTGGTAATTAAAAATTAATCACTCTTTTTAATTGTTTAAACTAAAAAATAAACTTTAATGAGTTTTATAGAAAATATTTTTCAATTACAGTTTTAAAAGTAAAAACACAAAAATAAAAAAGGCAGCTGAAAAATAAAGACATGAGGTTTATAGTGGTTCGGTCAAAACCAGGCCTACATCCACTCCCTGGAGGCACCCTCCAAGTATTGCACTAATACCAATAGTGACTCTCCTTTTGCACCCACAGCAAGGTGGAGAAGCTTTTACAAACACTCCTTCCACCACTATCTGGTGCAGTAGAGAACCATCATCCTTTTATACTATTCCATGTGCTGGCAGAGAACCATCATCCTTTTACACTATCCTCAGTGTTGGCAGAGAACCATCATCCTTTCACACTCTCCTAGTTTGGGCAGAGAACCCTTCTTTCTTTTACACTCTCCAAATATGGGCAGAGAACTCTTCGTCCTTTCACATTCTGCTAGAGTGAGCAGAGAACCCTTTGGCTGTTCACACTCTCCAAGTGTGGGAAGAGAACCCTTCGGCTGTTCACACTCTTCAAGTGTCGGCAGAGAACCCTTCGGCTGTTCACACTCTCCAAGTGTCGGCAGAAAATTGGATCTCCTTGACAGATCTTCTCACAAGAAATCTAGAAGGAAGAAATAAAAGAGTGAAGTAAACCCAAATCACAAGTAGAGATTCTTATCTTTGAATACCAAGTGAAGCCTTCACGCTCCAATAGTAGGAATCCTCCTTCGAACACTCTTTTACACTCTCTCCTTGACTCTTCTTTCAATAGGCATGAAGATCAGTGGATAAAAAGATTATGTGGCAGTTTAGTTTGGACTATTTATAGGAAAGACACAAAAAATAGTCCAAAAATTGCAAATATTCAAGTCAATACGAATTGGATCATCCCGTACGATCGTGGATCATCCTGGATGATTTTACTTAAATGCGTTGGAAACGAACCTAATGTATATGGATACGAAATGACTTCGAATAAAAATACAAGTTTTAAATACACAAAATATCTTATGCTGAATTTGATTTGAAATCTTTGTAGTCTGTAGTTTGATTTTCTTGAAATGTTAGTACACATAAGAGCAAAAACAACTCTTCCATAAAGTTTTAGGAGATAACTATACATAAAATAATAATATTTGAAATCATCAAAATTATACAAGTTGCAAGAATGTAAAACATACAAATAACAACTCTCTTAACAAAAGACTCACATGCCAACCATTCATTTTTTAACCAATATAAGCCAACAAAAAGAAACTCCATCCACATCTTATGAAATCATTCATTATACCATTGGCCATCACTATTTTTAGGGAAATAAATAATATTAGTAAGTACTTTCAAACAAAAAGAAAAGAAGAACAAATAGTGGAAGAGAAAGAGAAGGAAAGATTGGGAAGAAAAGAAGGATTAAAAGAAGAATAAGAATAAGAAGAAGAAGAAGAAGGATAAAGGAGAAGTGGATGTTACCTACAACAAAAAGGAGAGCTGGCGACTAGGGTAGAGGAGGTGGATGAGTTTAGTGGCTAGAGCAGAAGTTTGACCTCTTCTGAGTTGTGCGACTCAAGGTGATCGAAGAGGACAAGGGTTCAACTTGGGTTCCTATAGCGGGTAGACTAAAGGCTTGCTCAATTACTGGAGTGGGGGCGAGATCATCGGCCAGAGACAGGTTGTCAGCAGCTAGATTCTTGCGTAGTCACTCGAAGGCGCTCTCACGAGATTATCGACGGTTTCCCTAATTTCACCGCCAGTATTATCGGTGGCTATAAGAATGTTGATAATGGCCGCCGATAATATCTGAATTTCTTATAGTGATTGCGTTGGTAATCATTATCATCAATCAATGAGTAGAGCTCCATCTAACTCCATTTTTAGGTCCAACTAGCTCCAAGTTTCTCTTCATGTGAAGAATGAGACCTATTAACATATTTTTGTAGCAATATTTGTATTAATTTGGCTAAAATCTCTAAATACTCTACTTGAAGACCCATATTGATCTCTTTGATCATAATACCTTAAAAGCATTGGAGTTGATAAATTTTGTTCCACTTTGATTTGTCTCATCGAGTGGATCATTATGGCTACGAAGGCATTAGATTTGAAGATTATTTGATCCCTTGAATAATGTCATGAAATTTTCAATTATATTTTAAGTGCTTAATTTTGAATCATTTTGAAAGTTTGTTATTGATGTTAAGCCCTCATAAACTAGCCTGAGGCTAACCAAAGGGGGGGGGGGGGGGGGGGGGGGGGGGGGGTAAATTGGTGTTTTAAAAATTCTCAATTAGAAATCATGATTTAAATCAAATAATTATTCACCATAAAATAAAATTTAGAAATTAAATGAGAAAAGGTAATAAGAAAGAGCACACCAAATTTTATAGTGGTTTGGTTAACTTAACCTACATCCATTCTCAAGAGCATCTCATCCGAGTATTATACTAACTCAGTGTCTCTCCTTTTACCCCCACATCATGACGAAGAAACATGTACAAAAACTCTTTTCCACCAACCCCGGTGAGGCATAGAACCCAACTCCTTTCGGTTCCTCCTAAAACAGGCAGAGAACCTGACTCCTTTCACTTCCTCCTGAAGCAAGCAGAGAGCCTCAATCAACTACTGAAGTAAACCTCTTTAGGATCTCCAATGAATTAGGGATGACGTCTGGAGAAGATGACTTAGATCCTTTCTTGAAGGAACCTTTGTGAAACCCCTCACAAACTCCCCCTCACAAGAACCTCTCTCTCTCTCTCACTCTCTCTCCCAAGCTCTCTCTCTTCTCTTGGCTCTCTCAGGTCAGGATAGTAGCAAAAGTATAATCTTAAGTAAAAAAGAGGTCTTATATAGAAGGGCTTCAAATTTTCCATAAATTGCAATAAACCGATAAAGAACATTTAGGATAATCGACAGATCATCCTATATGCTTGGTACAAATTTAGCTCAATTAGCCAAGAAGATATGGTGGAGGATAAACGATTATATGATATTTTTGTTCTGATCGTCCAGGATGATAGGACATCATCATGTACGATTAGTTTAAAGACGTCAAGAATTGTCTAGACCATCTCTCTGTTCGACCAGACTTTTCATCTTGGATGATGAAAAAATAACTGATCATCTAGGATGATTCTTGGATCATCCCGTATGATTAGTTCAAATGAGTACATATCATCTAAAACATCATTATGGTCATCTAAGAAGACACTAAGGTTTGTTTAGCTGATCGTCCAGGGCGATCATGTGATCATCCGGAACGATATGATCGATCAATCAAACTCTAATTACTTTTCTTAATCATCTGACTAATTTAGGCATAATTATAGTGTATCATCCAGGATGATGTCCAAAAATAATAACATGTCTAAAAGAGTTTGCGGCTAATTCTTTTTTATTTAAGCAAATTGTTCAGGATGATTTGCTTAATTTTGGCTGTCTTAACCAGGATGTCCTAATTAGGATTTATATTTTTAACTAATCATCTAGGACTATTTGGGATCATCCTGGATGATATGATCAAAAATAAAAAAAACTCTAAAAACATACATAATTTTTCCCCCTGAGTGTGTGTGTGTAAGGTTACTTAGCATAAGGACCCACTTTATTATATTTGACTCAAGAAAAAATAAAAACACTTAACGTACGCTTACAGACTGACTCAGTCTTAATCTACCCAATTTTAAGCTGGCTTGATTTATAATTGACCTTGTGGACCTGAAACGTTAGTAGGCAGGGAAATCGTAGGAAATAGAAGTGTCAGAAATGTTTGCTATCATCAAAATTATACTCTGAATCCAGATTTGCAACACATTTGTCCCCAAATCAATGCACTCTTAGCATTGTTGGGTCCATCTCCTCGAAATATTTTCTTTGACTACAATATTTAATAAACCAAAGTTTAAAAGACCCCAAATTTATTTTTAAACACATTTATTATGTCAATATTTATATTTTATCATACTAATTTTATAGTAATGTATTGATTTAGCCATGTTTTTCATTGATTTTTTAATGATATTTAAATATGTAAAAGATGATACATATAACACTCCAAGATTTTTTTATATAATAAATTTATGTATTTTAATATGTATTAAGTTAATTATTGCAATTTTGAAAAAAAAAAGTTATCTTAAGAGAATATTAAGTCAGACAAAATATAAAACAAACAAATATTGTTTACAATATAAAATAATTTTAGCATCATTTTTCTTCATTTATTAAAATTTCCTGCCAATTTTTTTATGCCCAAAAGCATCCCACTTTCAAGTGTGAAGCCAACATGAAGATTTGAACACAAAAGAGAAATTGAGGGCCTGAAATTCTCTTGTATCCAAATTAATTTTGTTTTTATTTGAAAGCATTGTGACAATTTGAATAATTGTTAATTATATGCACTCATTGTCACACAATTATGCAATAAAAAAATTCATCCTTTTGTTGACCACTGAATAAACAAAAGATCACCATTATTGCACCACAAACATCATTGGGTTAAGGCATCTTTTTTTTTCTAATATATAAGTATATTTTTAGAAATTAATGTATATATGATGAAAGTCTTACATTTTTATGAAAAAAGAACTATTTAAGTTCTAGTTGAACCATCAACTCCAATATCATGTTAGTTTAGGACTTTTAACATTTTTAAGTTCTAGTTTAGGACAACATTTTAATTTAAGTTCTAGTTAGAGAAATTGATCAAAGAAATGTAAGGCTTCATTTAGGACAACATTTTTATTGCTTCTTAAATCAGCATTTTAGAACAAAAATTAAAATTTTTGTACTAAAAGCTGCTTTAAGAAGCAATAAGAAAGCCATCCCAAACGAAGCCTAAATCTCTCTCATAGGAGTTGGTAGAGTACTTCCATCAATACGTTCATCAAATTATGTGAAGTGAAACAATATTCTTTTTTACACACAATCACATTGGATTGATAGGTTATTAAGCTTAAGATGCTGAGATAATTTAGTGAAGATTAATGTTTCTTTTATCAAAATTTCAATACAATGTCAACCAATAAGAACAAAATAAAATAATAACTATAAAGTTCATTTAAATAGAATTTTCATTTATTTCTTGTATGCTAGCTAACTATTAAATTTTTGGATGGTTAAAGCATTACCTTTAGTGGAATTTACATCTTACATGTTTATGCTAAATTTATTTTCTTAGTTGATTGACAATTGAATAAAAAACCCAAATATTCCGAAAACAAATATTGACGATAATCTAAATCATTCATCATTTAAGATGCTTACATATGACTAATACTTAAAATTGTAAGCAATTACCAAACCATTGTGGTTGTGGGGTTACTAATCATGAAACTTGAGCAAGATGACTGAATGATTATGAACTTCACCAACTAAAATGATAAGTGTGGAGTACACATTATCTTAATCTTCTTAAATAAATTTTTTTGATATAATTTTAAGATTGGTGTAAATAAATCTCTTCTATTTACACTTGTTATCCAAAATTTTGGTTGCCAACTAACTTTTCATGTCCACAAGATCGAGTGCAACTCAAGCCAGCTCAAGATTGGGTAGATTTAATTTGAGTCAGTGTGTATATTTTCCCTTTCTTGAGTCTATTATAAACAATGTGATTCCTGATGCTAAGTAACCTTGCACACACACACCTTAGGAGAATTTCTGACTGTTTCCTAGAGTTTACTGTTTTTAGTAACATCGTTCGGGATGATATTTATATCGGCCTGGATGATCAGTTCAAAAATAGAAATCCTAATTAGGGCATCCTTATTAAGGCAACCATCATTAAGCACATCGTCCTGGATGATTTTGTATAGGCCAGGACGATAGGCTCAAATCAGAAAGAATCAGCCACCAGCTCTATTTAGGTATTACTTATTTTTAGACATCGTCTCGAGCATCAACCTAACCGATCCAGTATAATTTTTCCTAAATTAATCTGGTATGTAAGGAAAACAATTAAAATTTGATTACACAATCACATCATCCTGGATGATTGCATGATCAGCCAGGACGATCCTCTGGACAATTGGACATCGTACAGCTCTTATTCAGGGAAATGTTCAGGACGATATTCCATGATTTGTACTGATCGGCTAGGATGATATATTATTATCCTGGAAGATATGAACAAATTTTTTTTTATCGTCCTAAATCATCCTGGCTGATTAGGCTTAATTTACACTGATCGGCCAGGACGATATATATATATATATCAGCCTGGATGATAAAGTTGACAAGTTGCAATTAATAAGCTCATTTTGAGCTCTTCTATTTAAGTTTTGACAGGGCACTTAGTAAGTGTCTTTGACAACCATTGAAGCTTCATTCATCTGGAGGAAACTTGAAGAGAGAGCTTGAAAGGAAGAGAGGAAAGGGTGGAGTTTGAGAGAGGGAGAAGATCCTTGGAGGGTGTTTCAAGGGAGTGTGGACGGGGTTCCACACGGTTGCTCTGGCGAGCTTACACCTTAGTACCACTGAATTCAAGGCTCGTCTTGAGGGAAGTTTTGGGAAGAAGAAGATATCTTTGGTGTCAAAGGGCCTGGCTACTTTGCCACACCGGAGGAAGTTGAAGTGATTTTTTAAGGGCTTCTCCGCCTAGCTGTGGGGGCTAAAGGAGAGACACTAAGTTTAGTGCAATACTTGGAGGGTACCTCTGAGGAGTGGACGTAGGTAAAAGTTTGATCTAACCACTATAAATCTATTGTGTTCTTTCCTTTATTATTTCCGCATTTATTTTCCACATTTTGATTTCTTTGTGGTGAATCTTGGTTTTGGATGTGATTGTGTTTTTAGTTTTAAAATACAAATTCTCCCCCCTCTTGGTTAGCCTTGGGATTAGTTCTTAAGGGCTTAAAATCCTTAACAAACTTTCACGAATGTGGGCATATACATATCTTATTGAATCCCGAAAACTTACAGTTCAAGTGTTCATGATCTAAGGTATGTTTTTTTCTTTATATTCATTTGGTTTTAATGAAAGTTCTATTACTATCCCAATCATTAATAATTATGAAAAATTATAAGGAGTACGATAAACAAGAAGCTTGGGATTGACATTCTTCATAGTTCATAGAGCATTAAGCTCTGGAGAAAAAAGCAACTAATTGTTCTAATCTATTAAAGTTTAGTAAAAGAACAAATGGGGCATTCAAAGTACCTATAAAAATAGTTGAAGAAGATAAATAGAGTTTGATGAGAAGACTCTTTTAGCGATTAAGTGTTATTCTATACTTGTGGTATTAATAAAGTTTCTAAGAAAATTATTGTAAAATATTTATGGCTCTAACTAGTGTCTTTATACAGATGAAGATCATCTCTAACAAATTATATCATAAGAAAATATTATATTTTCCTCACATGAAGGAAAGTACATTAACAAAAGAACATTTGATAAGCTAGTTCTATTATTTAAGACTTAAGAAATATTACTATGATTGTTAATAATGAATGACACTAGTTATTATTATTGTGTGATTTTTTTTTATTCGCAAGCATTTTAAGATATCGTGTTATATGATCATGATATTATAAGATAAATAATTAAAGATTCACATCTTTCAAAAGAGATGGGTTATGCCTCAATAGAGGTAATAAGTTAGCTAAAAACTTAATATAAATGATAGAGAGATCCTATGACTAGGGGTTCTCTTTTGATCATGAAAGGAATAAATCTGATATTATATTTAAAGGGGATTATGTGTTCCTACATAAGAAGAAAGTGCAAAAAAAGAGTAATAATTTTTTTAATAGAAAATAGAGCAAAAGATAAGGAAAATTATAAAGAGAATAAATTAAATGAAGAAAATGTCACTTAAAAAAATTCTAGTTATGAAATTAATGAGGCTCTTTGATGACTAAAAATATGTGTGTAAAGAGTAGTGGATTTTAGGCTTAACTTATTCTTAAAATAACCCTTTTGATTTAGATATATCTTTCATGTGTAAGGTAAGTTCTAACGAATGTGTTTATGTAGAAAATGATGCTATATATAAGTCTAGAGGATCTTAGATTATAAAATTGAATATATATATATATATATATATATATATATATATATATATATATATATATATATATATATAGTGGACTCTATTTGTTAAAGAATGTAATATCACATGATTTATTAGATTAAAGAACTGTTGTGATATCTCATGAAAACATTAATGGTGCCTAGTAAATTATGTAAAGTACCCAAAAAATTGGAGCTACCATAAAATTCATTACTAATAATTTTAGCAGTGTTAAACATAATAAACTTTATGTCAAGTTATACTCTCTAAAGAATAAATGGACATTATAGGGCAGTCAAAGATTTAGAATTATGGAGCAACACTTTACTAAGGGAAAATGCATAGTAAAAGAATCAATTAATGAACTAGGACATTATTAATTAACCTTATGATATATGAATGAAGGGGTCACATAGATAAGTGTATATATATACACAACCATTAAATAGGTATATCATAAATTCAAACTATTAAGTGGGATATTATCAAACGTGTAATTAAATTCTCTTAATTATATTGGATAAATTTTTATTTTTATTTTTAGGAGGGGTGGCTACTAATTTAGATCCATTCATTCTTTATTTTCAAGATTGGGGGAGATTAAACTCAATAATAATTTGTATTTAATTTTTTAAGAATGATGGACACAAAACTATAGATTCATTCACTCCTAAAACCTCATGTTCAACTATTAAAGGAGAATAATTAAATGATTTTAAAGCAACCATAATCATAAGAAAATAGAGAAAAAATGGTGAGAGATGTAGAGAAGAGTGTCAACCTAGAGATAATGGAGTGTAGTTGTGATAATACCATGTCCTTCTCTATGTGCAATCTTCTTCTTCTTAGTAGGTGGTTATGTTTTCCTTAAATCAATGGTATAACTAAAGTGATTTATCTATCTTTTCTTATACAATATTTAATCTCTCTATGCACTCTTTTTGAAATCTAATGAGCATTTGATCTTTGTGCAGTCATGGATGCACATAAATCTTCTTGTAAACTTGCAATATAGGAATACGGACTATTTGTGATGTGCAATCCAAAATGCAAACTTGAAATTATATTATTCGATGTATTTGTTTAAGTATTCATCATCAAATCCAAATAAATTTTTATAACTATCCTCAATTTTATGTTAATTGGTACTTATAAGTCTTAGAATGTGGAATGGAGTAGAGAGTAACAAAGATTTAATATTAAAATGGTGAAAATCTAATTTTAAATTTTTGTTTTGTTGGCGCCACGACACTAGGGGATATTACACCCCAACATTGTGCTTTCTAGTTTTATGGAGAAAAAAATAGGTTTAGGCAAAAACCGTTGCACTGGAAGAACTATTGTGGAGTTGCGTCTCTGTTGAGAATATTTAGGAAGCATATATAAGATTTTTTAGATCGCTACAGTTCTGGAAAAGTTGGCAGGCAGAACGAGAGGAAGATGGGTTGTAGGCTCGTATATGGCTGGAGCTTCACATACACGGAGAGCGGTTTACTGGATTGGATTTATGGACCAAGAAGGTTTAGATGGACTAGGTAGATCGACGGAGGATCTGGTTGGCTCGACGGGTGGAAGAGTTTGAACGACATAGCAGATCTTCAACTGAGAAAGAAGAAGCGGGTTTGAAACTATATTTATGCGAAGAAGAGAAGACCCGAGAGCCTTGTTATCTCTCATTTTAATCAATAAAAGTAGAGTCTGATCGAGGTGAGTGAATCTTCGTCTGCTTTGAAGTCAATCGGCACGAGTTTTTTTAGGGGGATTTATGCTTAAATCTCAAAGATTTGAGTGGATACGAGGTATCTTTAATTTTTATTTTAATAATGGTAAAATTATTATTATTATTATTATTATATTGAAATAATGTAACAATGCAAAATAGCAGTTTTTTGCTTCAATTTGCGAATCATTTCCTCGATTTGAGTGCCCTCGCCTCGAGATCTACTATGTTCTCCTCGCTCGACTTCAATTGAACAAATTTATAATAATTTTTGGGTAATGACAATGTTCCGAACATAATGACGAAATCCGTTTTGTGATCACACATCGTTTAGGCAACATCGCACGTTAATTTTTGGTGTTGGGCATCCAGTTCATATGTTTTTACTTGATTTGATTGCAAGTGGTTCTCACTTAGGGGAATTTGGTGCTTTGATTGCAACGATACTGCACATTTGTCGATAGGAGGTTCTTTGACCTTTCAAGTGACGCATCATGCATCAATTTTGCTCATTTTGCATGGTTTTGCATATAATAAGGGCCAATAATTGACTCTTATTCTCTCACTTGTAAGCATTAAGTTTATTTATTTTCTTAGTTGCATGAAGCAAAATATTATTATATACCTCTTATATTGAATTTTAGGTAGGAAAAATATGAGGAAGCTATAACCTTGAAATATAGAGAGGGTCCTAATTGCATGACTTAAATCTCGATTCATGGCCGGATTGAAGCAGGTGGATTACGATGGGGCGCATGTGTGAATTTGAAGGGTGTTATAAACACATAGGTTGATATCCATGGAGAACATAAATATCAAAAGGGAGACGATATCAAGGGCAACCATTCACACAATAAGGGTTTGTTAAGATTTTGAGATTTTGTGTTCTATGCTGAGAGAGCAACATAATAAGGTGCTCTAGGTGGGATTCATAATTATGAATAAGATGATGATGATTATGACAATGATCATGATGCTGGACAATATAAATTTTTCTAGCTTCATACGAAGGATTTTTTTTTTATTGTATATAATTCTTATGAGAAATAGATGCAAGCAGACAATTGTATAAGCTTATTTGTGAAATGAAAAATAAGTGTATATGGTTGAGCATTGCTTAGATTTGAAACTTCAGTTAAATTATATGGTTGACAATTTATCTGAAATTATCATAACCATCGAACTAATTCAAATGTATATCAGTTGAAATTGTATGTTCGCAAATTAGAAATTGCACCAAATACCATATCTACTATTTAGGACGTTGCAATTAACCAGATTTTTGATCAGTGACAACCACAAAAATATTGCCCGGGCATGAATGGAAATGCCTATTTGCGACAATAACTTGTTACATGTAAAATCTATGATCGAACTAATCGGTCATAAGTAGCTTGTGACAATAATTTTTGGAACCAATTTTGGGGCGTCAAGATTGATTTGCTAAAACTTGTTTGTGACAAGCTTTGCTATAGATTTGACTCATAAAAAAAAAACATTATTTTACATATAGTGATGTTTTGACTTTAGTGGCGGAGTCTATACTTCTCCCATGAGATTTAATAAATACATTCAAAATGGATAAGATTTATACAATAATAATAACCATCTAATCCCACTTCTTTCCCTACAGCTCACCCACTAAAGTTTTTGTAAATCAAATATGAAAGTAATAAAAATAACCAAAGTATTTATAATATAATTACATCAAATTTAAAGTAATAAGAAAAGAATATCATAGTGTTATTCCTTGAAACATACAAAATGGAATTATTTAGATCCTAGTCACCGTAGGATAGAAATTGAACATACATCACTAATGTTGTGGATAGGCTTGCAAAGCTTTTTATAGCACTTGACCAACTATGGGAGACAAAGCAAGCATCATTAGTGTTGGATTGTCTCTATTAGGCAACTCACTTTTCTCCATTAGGCTCTCTAAAAGCATGAGAAAACTTTGAACTAAAGAATATTTAAGCTCTATAATGTTGCATATTGTATGCGCAAGAATGCCTTAAAGTAGGTCATGCTCCACAAACCATTTATTTACTATACAAAGTGAATCCTACTCAAACCTATGCTTATTTGAGTTTGTGGGTCTCTTATATCAAATAGAAAATATATTTCTTAAATATAGTAGAGCACTTAGACAAGTGACAAGTCATCACTTGTCTTGTCATTTGGATAATGAAGGCAATCAATTGCTATGTTGGTCGGTCCCTTTTTTATCATTGCAAATACTTTCTACTGTTCACTCATTATTGAATAATTGGCCAAGCCGCTTGAAAGACCGATTTTTTCAAGTCCTTTTCATATTAAATTTGGGAAAGTTGTAGATGTTTACTATTATCTTATTTCAATAGTGCATTGCATTAATAAAATAAAAAATGTTATATTTCAGTGTATGCTTATGTATATATATAGGTGAAAAAATATAAGTAAATCGTATAATTATTATGTATTTATAAATCTAACACTTAAATTTAATATTTATTTATATAACACTCAAAATCATCAATCACATTAAAAATATTACAAACATAAAATATAACTTTTCATATATATATATATATATATATATATATATATATATATATATATATATATATATATATATATATATATATATATATATATGAGATTGACACGTTAAAGTTCGATATTAACGGTTCATTTGGGTTAACTGTTGCTACGTCATCACAAAATTAGCTTGATCGGGCACGAATCTCGAGGCAAAAGCTAGTTGGAAACTTCAAAAATTAATTTTGGGAGCACCCGAACTCTGATTTTAGTGAGCTTACAGTCAAACTGAGCGTCTCGGAAATACGAACTCGACGACACCAAGATCAACCCAATCCGAGCCCAAATGAGTCCGAATCAAGGGCTCAAAGCGCTGTTGGAAAGTTCAAACCACAATTTGAGTTACCAAACGGTCTCTGATTTTTATGAGCTTATACTCGAATCGAACGGCTCGATGAGACGAATCCAACGAGCCCAAGATCGCCAAATTCCAACATCCTTAAGGCCTTCAAATACCCAACGAACGGTGCATGATCAAAGGATTCGATATCGGCCGTCCATTCAAACCACTCCTAATTCGCCCATGATCTCACGCCTATTTACGGGCTATGCCACTCCAGAAAAACTATAAATAGTGTCCTCATTCTACACCAAGGGGACTCAAGTGAAGAGAGAGAAGAAGAAGAGGAAAAAGGGGAAAAGGAGATTCCTCACCTCCTCGACCACCACCGGAGCTCTTCCTGACGCCTGAAGACGCCGAAACTCTGCCCGATATTTTGGAGAACGCCAGAATTCTACCCAACTTTCATGGGATGCTAAAATTCTACCCAATTTATAAGAGAGTTCCCTCCTGACGCCGAAACTCCGCCCAAGTGAAGCCGGAGTTCTCCTCTGCTACCAAAGACGTTGGACTTCTACTCGACGTCGGACCTTCACACTTCGCCAAGTTTCTACCCGACACCGGACTTCTACCAGTTATCGAACTTCGCTGGACGTCTATGCGAAGATGCATTTCTTTCCATTGCTGAACTTCTACCTGACGTTGTCCTACTGATCTTCGTCGTCAGACTACAGTCCTTCCGACCCCCGTCGCCAGCCGACTACGGTCCTCCTGACTTACGTCGCCCGCCAACTACAGTCTTTCAGACATCCGTCGCCCGTTGAATACGGTCCTCCTGAATTATGTCACCCGCCGACTACAGTCTTTCCGACCTTCGTCGCCCGCGGACTACGGTCCTCCTGACTTACGTCACCCGCCGACTACAGTCCTCCGTCGCCAGCTGACTACGGTCCTCCTGACCTACGTCGCCCGCCGACTGCAGTCCTTCTAACAAAGCGAATACGTCGTAGTAGCTCTTTGTATTTACATCATGTAATGTACTCCATAAGATGTACATCAAGCTAAGGCCTTCTCCCAAGGAAGAAACTCATTTGTAATCGACTGCAAATACTAGTGGATTCGTTCAAACTGGGCTAGGCCCAGTGGTTTTTCCCCCTTTTACAGGGGTTTTCCACGTAAAAATCTTGGTGTCTCATAAATGCTAGACCCTCTCTCCTTATCTGATTGCATGCCAGATTTTCGTACAACGCTAAGACGTTAAATCTTATATTTCTCTACCGCCGCGAATACTCCTAGACGCAACAGTTTGACGCCGTCTGTGGGAATCGAACCCACGACTACATGGTTCCCGACTGGGGGGCAACTTTTGCTCCAATCTCAAAATATCACACATAACATCAATATCATAAGAAGCAGATGCGAACTGGGGGCAACTTTGACTCAAACCATGGTCAAATAGATCATCCAATACCTTCAACATCAAGTTAATATTTCAGGAATATCCGAGCAAATGTAAGGATACTTCAAATCAATTGCAAGCTTTATACAGTCCCTTGTTGGACTTCTACTCATTGGGCAAGGTCTTAACCTCAACCTCAAAAAGGCAGCAACGGTCTAAAGATAGACTTTCTTCACTTTTGATTCGGGATATACGTGGCGTTCGCCCCCTCCCAATCAAAGCAAAATCAATCCCAGGGGGATTCGATTCGACCTCTTCCACACAGGTTAACGTCGTCGAGTAAAGGCTCCGACATACAACCTCGGATAGGTTTTACATCCTTGGTGGATTCTCCCGACTTCTTCCACACAGGTTAACATCGTCGAGCAAAGGCTCCGACATACCACCTCGGAAAGGTCTCACATCCTTGGTGGATTCTCTCGACCTCTTCCACACAGGTTAACGTCGTTGAGCAAAGGCTACGACATACAACCTCGAAAATGTCTCAAATCTTTGGTGGATTCTCTCGACCTCTTCCACACAGGTTAACGTCGTCGAGCAAAGGCTCCGATATACAACCTCGGAAAGGTCTCACATCCTTGATGGATTCTCTCGACCTCTTCCATATAAGATAACATCATCGAGCAAAGGCTCTAACATATAACCTCAGATAGGTCTTACATCCTTGGTTAACGTCGCCAGAATGTCGTCAAGGGACTTCCATTTAACTTCTCTACAAAGTTAAATTTCTACCTGATGTTGAATTTCCTCCTGTCGCTGAACTTTTTTCTTGCAGGACTTTCAATGGATTAATACCCAACATTGAACTTCTACCCGACGTCGGACTTCTGCTCGTAAGCGGACTTCTACTCATCGTCGGACTCCTGCTCGTTGACAAATTTTCGTCGGTCTTCTACCCGACGTTGAACTTCTACCTGATGTCAGACTTCTGCTCGTCAGCGGACTCCTACTCGGCGTCGGACTTCTGCTCGTAAGCGGACTTCTACTCGTCGTCAGACTCCTGCTCGTCGATGAATTTTCGTCGGTCTTCTACCTGACGTTAAACTTCTACCCGACATCGGACTTCTGCTCGTAAGCGGACTCCTACTCGTCTCGGACTTCTGCTCGTAATCGGACTTCTACTCGTCGTTAGACTTCTGCTCGTCGACGAATTTTCGTTGGTTTTTTACCCGACGTTGAACTTCTACCCGACGTCGGACTTCTGCTCGTCAGCAGACTCCTACTCTTCGTCGGACTTCTGCCCGTCAGCAGACTCCCACTCATCGTCGGACTTCTGCTCGTAAGCGGACTTCTACTCATCGTCAGACTCCTGCTCGTCGACGAATTTTTGTCAATTTTCTACCCGATGTTGAACTTTTACCCGACGTCGTACTTCTGCTCGTCAGCGGACTCTTACTCATCATCAGACTTCTGCTCGTAAGCGGACTTCTACTCGTCGGCAGACTCCTGCTCGTCGATGAATTTTCGTCGGTCTTCTACCAGATGTTGAACTTTTACCCGACGTCGGACTTCTGCTCGTCAGCGGACTCCTACTCGTCGTCCGACTTCTGCTCGTAAGAGGACTTCTACTTGTCGTCAGACTCCTGCTCGTCGACGAATTTTTGTCGGTCTTCTACCCGACGTTGAACTTCTACCCGACGTCGGACTTCTACTCGTCAGTAGACTCCTACTCGTCGTCGGACTTCTGCTCGTTAGCAGACTCCTACTCGTCATCGAACTTCTGCTCGTAAGCGAACTTCTACTCGTCGTCAGACTCCTGCTCGTCGACGAATTTTTGTCGGTCTTCTACCCGACGTCAGACTTTTGCTCTTCAGCGGACTCCTACTCGTCGTCAGAATTTTGCTCGTAAGAGGGCTTCTACTCGTCGTCAAACTCCTGCTCGTCAACAAATTTTTGTCGGTCTTCTACTCGACGTTGAACATCTACCCGACGTCGGACTTCTGCTCGTCAGCAGACTCCTACTCGTCGTCAGACTTCTTCTCGTCAGCAGACTCCTACTCGTCGTTGGACTTCTGCTCGTAAGCGAACTTCTACTCGTCGTCATATTTCTGCTCGTTGACAAACTTTCGTTAGTCTTCTACCCGACGTTGAACTTCCACCCGACGTTAGACTTCTCCTTGTCGTCGGACTTCTGCTCGTCAGCGGACTCCTACTCGTCGTCAGACTTCTACTCGTCGACGAACGTTCGTCGGTCTTCTACACGACATTAAACTTCTACCCGACATCGAACTTCTCCTTGTCGTCGAGCTTCTGCTCGTCAAAGGACTACTACTAGTCATCGGCTTCTCGCTCGACTGCTACTTGCAACGCACACTCGAACTCTCTCCTTTGGCTCCACACTCGATCGTTGACTGCTAGTGGGCTTCAACTCGATCGTCCATCGTCAGTAAACTTCCGCTCAAATGGCATTAGAAATCCCGTAACTTCTGCACGAGAGGAGGGATGCTAATTCGAGCAGGAGAAATTTCTCGCTCGCAAATAGCGGAAGCCTCAACCGCCAGAAAGTCGTGGGGGAAGGAAGAGAATTCCCGTAACTCCTGCGCGCGAGGAGGTGCGGTAATTCGAGCAGGGGAAATTTTTCGCTCGCAAATAGCAAAAAACAACTATTTTTGGCTAGTGGGACCCACCTAAGGCGGTGTAGTGAACCGGCCACGTGAAAGGACGCGACCAGCGCGGCAATCCATGGACACTGCACGCGGATTGCGGCTGGCCGCACACGGCCAGCGGCCGGCATCTGCCGGCGGCAGGCCCAGGCGCACGGCTAGCCTAGGCACGAGCGCGGTCCAGCCACTGTGGCACGCAGGCGATTCCGCGCGCGGGCAGTTCCGCGGGCAGGCGGTTCCGCCGCGGCGGCGGCCGTCCGGTCGGTTCGGCTGCCCGGTCCATTTCGGGTTCGATTTTAGCCCCGACAAGTCCAAATTCGACACATTCTTCGATGTTCCGGACTCAATTTTGACACTTTCAGAGCCTTTCGGAGCTCCTACACATAAGATTAATTCTGACTCACTCTGAAGAATTTTCAAAAAAAATTTTACGCTTATTTTCGGACTTCTGAAGCTACAACGTTCGAAAATAGGGGGGCAACTGATACGTCATCACAAAATTAGCTTGATCGAGCACGAATCTCGAGGCAAAAGCTAGTTGGAAACTTCAAAAATTTATTTTGGGAGCACCCGAACTCTGATTTCAGTGAGCTTACAGTCAAACTGAGCTTCTCGAAAATACGAACCCGACGACACCACGATCAACTCAATCCGAGCCCAAATGAGTCCGAATCAAGGGTTCAAAGAGTTGTGGGAAGGTTCAAACCATAATTTGAGTTACCAAATGACCTCCGATTTTGACGAGCTTATACTCGAATCGAACGGCTCAACGAGACGAATCCAACAAGCTCAAGATCGCCAAATTCCAACATCACTAAGGCCTTCAAATATCCAACGAACAATGCATGATCAAAGGATTCGATATCGGCCGTCCATTCAAACCACTCCTAATTCGCCCATGATCTCACGCCTATTTACGGGCTATGCCACTCCAAAAAAACTATAAATACAGCCCTCATTCTACACCAAGGGGACTCAAGTGAAGAGAGAGAAGCAGAAGAGGAGAAAGGGGAAAAGGAGATTCCTCACCTCCTCGACCACCGCCGGAGCTCTTCCTGCCGCCTGAAGACGCCGGAACTCTGCCCGATATTTGGGAGAATGCCAGAATTCTGCCCAACTTCCATGGGATGCTGAAATTCTTCCCAATTTACAATAGAGTTCCCTCCTGACCCTGAAACTCTGCCCAAGTGAAGCCGGAGTTCTCCTCTGCTACCAAAGACGTTGGACTTCTACCCGACGTCGGACCTTCACTCTTCGCCAAGTTTCTACCCGACGCCGGACTTCTACCGGTTATCAGACTTCGCTGGACGTCTATGCGAAGATGCATTTCTTTCCATTGCTGGAATTCTACCTGACGCTGTCCTACTGATCTTCGTTGTCAGACTACAGTCCTTCCGACCCCCGTCGCCAGCCGACTACGGTCCTCCTGATTTACGTCGCCCGATGACTACAGTCTTTCCGACATCCGTCGTCCGTTGAATACGGTCCTCCTGACTTATGTCGCCCGCCGACTATAGTCTTTCCGACCTCCGTCGCCCGCCGACTACGGTCCTCCTGACTTACGTCGCCCGCCGACTACAGTCCTCGGTCGCCAGCTGACTACGGTCCTCCTGACCTACGTCGCCCGCCGACTGCAGTCCTTCTAACAAAGTGAATATGTCGATAGTAGCTCTTTGTATTTACATCATGTAATGTACTCCATAAGATGTACATCAAGCTAAGGCCTTCTCCCAAGGAAGGGCCTCATTTGTAATCGACTGCAAATACTAGTGGATTCGTTCAAACTGGGCTAGGCCCCGTGGTTTTCCCCCCTTTTATAGGGGTTTTCCACGTAAAAATCTTGGTGTCTCATAAATGCTAGACCCTCTCTCCTTATCTGATTGCGTGCCGGATTTTCGTACAACGCTAAGACGTTAAATCTTATATTTTTCTATCGCCGCGAATACTCCTGGACGCAACAATTATAATTTTTATAAATGTGGTTATAAAACTAATATGAGAAAAATAACTTTTTTAAAGTTATTGTAAAAAGTAGCTTTCAAGCACACATATTTCTTAAAAGCATACTGAAAAAGCAATATCCAAACAAAAATAATGATTGTAGTATAAAAAGTAAAAAAATAAGAAAACTATCTCAAAGGAAGCTTAAATAAAAATTAATGCTAAGATGTTAGTCACATAAATATGTAAAAAGTATGTGGTAAATATGCAAAATCTCCCTTTCATTTTTGTGATGGGACATTGAGGCAATGTGAAGAGCTTTAATGTCTAATTTTCATTCGAAATAGAGATAATCTATTGTTTCTTCAAAGCTATCCTCCACTCAAATAGGAAAACTTCGAAGCTAAGCTTACTTAGACATAAACTAAATTACAAACAGATAGTGTACCTCTGAGTGCAAGCAAGTGTGAGGTAATGTGATGCAATCTCTGCCCATTAAATAGAAATATGAGCAGGAATAAATATGCATTTCCTTCGTGCAAGTCCAATGTAGCTATCACGTCGGGGGGAAAGAAATCTGCACTTTTGTTAGTGCTCGCAAGTGCTCCCACGCCTAGCATGCATTCACCATTTCATTCGCTCTGCAAGCTCCATAAAAAAGAAACATTTATGCTTCATTTGAGACGACTTTTTTACTATAAAAAATAATTTGAAGAAGCAGTAAGAAAATCATTCCAAACGAAACCTTGAGTACAGTTTTTACAATTTTAGTTTATATTTAGTAAATATGTAATTCATGTTTTGATGTTTTGGTTTGAAAATGAAATAATTGAAACTGCTACAGCAAAGGACATAAAATCAAACTGACGTTTGTAGAGTGTGCTGCACAACAATATATTATTACACGTATAGTTTCATTACAAATAAAGAAAATTTTAAAATTACAACATGCTTGATTTGGAGACATGAAGCAACTAAAATATTACAAGTGGAGGTCTAAGTTGGAGAAACTAGTAATAGAGAAGAGAGAATGCTTATCTGCTATTAAAGTTGGAATAATTTTCTTATCTCTACAAAACGGGTGTGCATGCCAGTCTTGCTGAAATGAACTCTCAATCTTTAAAAAAACAACTGTTTTCTATAAAGATTGGGCTACATATCCCTTCTCAAATTGATCATATTTTGCATGTTGCATGCATTTACTTAATTTTATAGGGCTTTTAAGTTTTTTTTTTTTTTTTTGTTAAGAAAAAGTGTTGGCCATTAAATTAAAGAGAAACATAATACTAAGTTAAGTGTTGCAGAGATGAGGATGCTCAGGTGGATGAGTGGCTTTACCATTAGAGCTAGGATACGAAATGAGCATATATAAATATGTGAAAAAGTTGGAGTAGCGCCAATGGAATATAAGATTAAAGAGATTCGCTTTAGATGGTTTGGTCACATAAAACGGCGGCCTTCCGATGACCCGGTTAGGAAAGTAGAGGTATTAGGATTTGACTTATGTTAAAAAAAGTAGATGTACACCTAAAAAGACATGGTTAGAAAATATTAGAAATGATTCATTTTTATTAGATTTAAATAAAAATTTGACTTTTTACATGACACAATAGAGAAAAATTATTCATGTAGTCGATCCCATATAGTGGGACAAAGACTTGATGTTGTTATTGTTGTTGTTGTTGATCAGGGAAAAAGTAAATCAAAAGTTTTTTCAAAAACCACATAAATCCAACATGCAAACTGCAACCTCGATGGTGAAGCAAGACCTTACAAGTGTAATCCAAATTGACTACATCCAGTGATGTCGATAAGCCCCGAATTGCAACCTCCTAACCCCAATAATTTTTTTCTCTAGAAAAAAGATTAGAACAAAAAATATTAGAAATTTGATTTACTTTACAACAATTCAAAGATAAACTTATTTTACAATCAATCAAACAATTTCCTTAAAATACATTGAATTTACTTTAGACAACAACAAACTTATTTTCAATCACATCAAATCATATAGCTGAGCTTTCTAAGTGTGGCATCAATCAGTCTACTCTGAATTTTTTTACCAGCGCATGACAGGTCTACAGTAAATCGAAATTATTAAAGCAGCTGACCCTCCATTTCATGATTGTATGTCAACCAAAGATTTATATTTAAGTATTACAAACTTGAGTGGCTTCAAAATAATTCCCAACTGAGATTTCAGTTAATTATTTCACCATGAAAAATTTCGAATTTGTTAGTCCGCGTTGGTCTGCATTTGTCATAAGGAAAATAGAGATCACCGAAAGGGTAGGATTCAATGTTATTTGTTAAAAAAAAATTACATATTAAAGATATTATAGTTTACAAAGAGCATAAAAGAAGAGAAAGAGAGAGAGTCTTGGGGATTCTCTTTAAGGGATTTTCTCTATAAGAAATCAAGTTAAGGTTTTGTTTGGGACGGCTTTCTTACTAGTTCTTAAAAAAATTTTTAGTACAAAAATTTTAATTTTTATATTAAAAAATATCCTTAAGACGAAGTAGGAAAGTCATTCCAAACAAAATCTAAATCTCTTAAAAAAGGAAGGATTATAACTTCCTTGATCGATTTACCCAATAGTCTTCATAAAAAAGATGGCAAGTTGGGGGAAAACTCATCCCGGTGAGAAAGTTCTCGGGGATTTTTTAAGTTTATCATACATCAAATAATTTAGAGTAACAATTTCCTTAGTGAGTCACTCTTGAAGTGTGCTTTTTGTTGCATACTAGGACTAGCTTTATATATTTTTGTTTTTTTGGACAATTAGGGGATTCAAAAATGAGCTGTGTGAGAGAAAAAGCTTCACTCAACCAGCGAGTTGCATGCACGATCTCATAAAATGCTTTCAATGTTATTGTATGAAGAGTTAAAACCTACAGGTCCAACAATTTATTTTTTCAGAAAATGATTTTTTTTTTTTTTGCTTTGATATATCTCATAAAAAATAGAATTGTAGGAAAAAGTTATAGATATAAGGGTTCTACTTTTATTTGCTTAATGTAATATACTTTAAATGAAATGAAAGCTCATTTCTTAAGAAATTGGATGAGCTTACAATATTGAGTTTAGATCTTAATTATTTCTATTTTTCTCTAATAAATCTCCTTTTTTTGTGAAGTTATTTCTTTATCTTGTCAGTATTTGAAATCAGTTCTCTACCTTGAAGACCTTTGTTATGATGTTGGAAGTAGCTCTTTTATTCTGAAGTCATATTCGATTATAATATTGGCACTTAATGATGAAGTCGTTATTCAATTCAGTGTGAATTCATCTGACCATATGAAGTCGGCTTTTAAAATGAAGTAAAAAAATTTATCATGACATCAACGTTTGATTAAGTTAAAGGTGATGTGTCAGTTGGGTTTCTGAATAAATAGGAAATTATAAAATTAGCTTAGTATTTGGTAGTCACATCAATGATTGTGATAACATTTTAAGTGAAATGATATCAATTGGGAGTTCAATGTTTCAGATCTTCCACGCTCTTTCTTATAAAAAGTGCTCCTCTCTATTCTATATCATCACACACTTTCTTTGTATTTTTGGTCCTTTGGTTTGTCTTGTTTTTTTTTTTTTTTTTTTGCTTCCTTAAGCTTCTTTGAGGTCAATCTTCTTCTCCTGCTTCATTATTCTTCTCCAAAGCTCCTACTACAATGATAGCCTCTTTAATGATAAACTACCCAGAATGTTTTCCCAAATCAAAATGGATGTTAACTTCTTCCTTTAAGAAGAAGAATGTAAAGCTCTTTCTACAAGAATTGTGTTTCAGTGAGGAATTCAGTATGAGACTCCTAATTTCCTTGGCATTCATCATTTCCTTCTTCATCTTCTTTCTTCACGTTAAAATGATAAAACGAACATTAAGTCTCTTTAGGAATATGTTCAATGTGAAGCTTGATACAAAGGGTGTGATTCTCTTCTCCTCCACGTACAGCAACATGGAGGATTAGAGAGAAAAGTAAAAGGGTGAAGGAATAAATATTTCTTCATTAAGTCAACAATGTGCCTGATAGCATCGACATGGCATAGTAGAAGATGCTTGATGATGTTGACAAGGAATGAAATCTTGCCCTTAAGGTTAAGAACCTGATGAAGAGGCAAAAATTTATACTTAGAGTCGAGGCAGAGGAATACACTAAGAGGGTTACTCCTTATGATGTGATAACACCTACTTTTGTTATTGCGGCACCGTTAACCTCTATTTGATTGATGACTTCTTCTATAGAAGTAGGTATAAAGAAGGTTATTCATGGTTTGAGTGCCAAGTTGACAGAAGGGCCAACATAATGGAAGAGAACTATTATCCTTATTAAAATTGATGTGATCATGAGGAACAACCCATTGATTTCAAAAAGCAAGGACATCATTATTTTAGAAGTTGGAATTCAATTGAGAAGTGTGCTTCTAAGAAGGGATCAAATGTTTGTAGAGATAACGAGGGGGGGGAATCTGAATTAGCCATTTGTGCAGCCACCGTATGCCTTTAGGATATTTATTCACAGTAAAGTGGATATCAATTACTTTGAAGAATGCAACAGCTTAGGGAGCTTCCTTAGTAATTACAACCAATCAAATAGAGAATTCACAGAAGACTGGAGAAATCGTATACAAGTCTGAAATAAAAGATCATGAAATCTTCAGTATTGTATAAATGAAAATGATAAGAATTTGGAGCACCAAAGTACCACGAATAACTTTGAGTCATCCCTCACATAGGCTGAGTTATGAACCAAGAATCTTGCTTATCAGTTCAAGAACTACAATGACTGATTGTTAAAGACTAAAGTTTTGATTAATAAGTATCAAGTTGAGTGTTGAGTTGAAAATCAAGTTGGCCAAGGTCTAGATGAGGTGAACTTGATCAACAAGTTCATCAAGTTCCAAAATTATTTTGACTAAGTCCTATAGAAGTACATAGAAAAAATTGGCAACATTAATAACTTTGTTAAGAGAAGATGCCTTAGCACTAGAATGGATTCATATTGAAAAGCATTCTAAAGATGATGATGATGGGGAGGCTGAGTAGGGGAGTATTGTGTATTTTTGGCTTCTCCTTTTTTTTATTATTATCTAATATAAGTCTTGCAAGCTAAACCCTATAGGTGACTTGTAATTATTATTTTGTGAAATAAAATATAAGTTTCCTTAGCTTTGTTGTGTGATGTTTTGGATGAATATAACTATCATCTATTTCTTTTCTAATAGTAACCTAGAAAATTTTTCATTGTGTACAAGATAGAATATCCCAAGACTTGATCTTGTATACTTAGTAAATCAATTTAAAATAAACTTTGCCTTATTAAATAGACCTCAGCTTTCGATAGAGATTTTGTCTTCATAGGAGTAACTATGTTTAAGTCTCGCCATTAGAGTGGACTTCTTTCTCATAATCTTACCACAAGGGGAGGTGGCAACTTCCAATCCTTCAAATTTCAGTCCTTCAATAGTTTTAAAATCTAGCATGATGGTACAAAGTGTTGAGAAATTAAATTCATTGATCAACTTATAGTGAATAAACAATATGTTGAAACTTGTAGATAACAACAAAAAGAAAATAATTATATATAATTCAAAGATTTGAGAGAAAAACAGAGAGTAAATTCTACTCTTAAAATTAAAACAAAAATTTTCATGCATTATAAATTGTTTGACATAAGTGATTTGAGTGATTCAAATTTTTTGTAACTCGAAGTAGTATTGAATATGATACTATATTAAGATTATTAAATTTACTTTTTTTTTTAATGAAATTCATGCTAGGTTTAAGAGAGCTATTTTGTCAAGTATAGATTTCCTAGCCACATGTGAGATTTAGCTCGCTTACTTGGAATAGCCTTATACTTTTTTACTTTCCCTAAGGAAGAACTTCATTAGCCTTATACTTTTTTACTTTCCCTAAGGAAGAACTTCATTAGTCCCCTACAAAATTTAGTTAACCTTTTTCTTACCAAGTTAAGTAAGTATTCAGAAATTTGGTTCATCTTAATTATTTTGATAAAATTCATTCACATCTTCATTACCATATCTTCAAATTTGATTGAATCAAGTAGAAAATTAAGCATTGACTCATAAATCAAACTCATTAATAATTCCTCCAAGTATGCAGAGATTTATTAACTTAGAGTTCTTTGAATTGTAATGAATTTCTCTCATGATGAGTTCTTCAAGATTAAAACTTAACAATTTTCTTGAGTCAATTATTTTCACATTGTGAATTATTAACTTCTTTATAAACTATAAATTTTTAAATTCGTTAGGAACAGTGAATTAATGTGTTCATTGGGTACTTTAAATTATCAATTTCCTTGGCAATAGGTTTTCTAAGTGTGGTTAGTTTTCTAGTTTATCATACATAAGAAAGTTATAAAAATGTGAAATATTCTAAGAACAATTCCTTGAATTTTTAGGGCTAATGTACTGAAGTCATATTAAATATAATATATTTTATTTAATATATTTATGTTTTGAATTTGAATGAACATAAAGATTTCTTTAGCAAAAAAAAAAAAAAAAAGATAAAAAAAGACGCATGAGTTAATCTTGTTTATTTTTCATTAATTGAGAAAATAAATTTACAATATTAATAAGAAACACTTTCCTTTTGTAAATAAAATATTTTTAGGTCTCTACTCCAATTAAGTTCATGGAATAACTTCATATATGTGTATGTTTTTAAAGTTGATCACTACAGAAAAAATGCCTATTACCAGCGGTTCTAACCGGCGGTTTATGGACCGCCGGGGTTACCGGCGGTGTAGCCGGCGGTTTGACTGCCGGCTTTTAACGGCGGCCTAACCGATGATTTTGGTACGTTAAGCCGCCGGTACTAGCGGTGGTCCATAAACCGCCGGACATCAATATGAACCGGCGGTTTAACGGCGGCCTGAACCGTCGTTGATAAGTTATTTTTTACCGGCGGTCCGGACCGCCGGAAAACTGCCGGTAAATGCCCTAATACGACCAGACCCGTGTTGACCTCGATTTTGGCTCGAATGTGCTCGAGCCCTTTCGTTCGATCTAATTAAACCCCGTCGAGCCCAATTCGAGCTCGAATCGACCCGATTCAAGCCGGATCGGACTCGAACATGTTTGATTAGACTCGAATAGTTGGTTTTCATCGCGTCGTACCTGATTTGATTTAAATTGATCGTTATTTTAAACTCAATTTCGTATGATTAATTTCGTCGCGCCAGCTCGAACCAAATTCGACTTGAATCGAGCCAAATTTGGACTCGAGCTTAGCCCGATTTTAGCCAAACATGTCCTGATTCAGCCCAATTTGATCCTAATTAAATGCCGTTTGACTTTATATGCATTTTGAATTTATTTTCTAAATCAAGAAATCATCCCAACGGCTACGATTGAACGAGATCGTTGTTTCAGCCAAAATCCCGCTCCTCAGTTGATTTTCTGTATCTCGGACAGACGTTGAGCAGAGAGCGGAGCTGCAAAAGGAAATTTCGGAGGCTGGAGTAGGACGAGGCGATTTGGCGGGCTTCCTCCTTCGTCGATGGGCTCGACTTACTCAGAGAAACGTTCTCGACTACGGCAGAAACGATCTCACTCTTTCCCTCTCTCGGTTTCACAAAGGAACCGAAGATTTCTGGCTCCCTTCCCAGTTCGTGAATCCTGAACCCGTGCCCAGCTCTCCCTCTTCGCTCTCTGCTCTTCACGCTCCAGAAGTCGGACTTCCTCCGCCCCTTCTCCGTTCGGATCAAAACAGGGAAGGCCGGAGCTCCCCTTCTCTCCGATCTCTGTGTTTGCGAAACCTCTGCCGACGCCGAAGCTCCTCTCCCGCTCGTGACTCCGACCTCCAGACTGAACCCGCCGCCAGCCCTCCGACTCCCCTGCGTGCGACCGATCCAGACTCGTCGCCGAACTCGCCCGCCTTCCACGACTCGACTGGAGCTTCCTATTCTTCTTCCCCAAGGCAGGTAACCTCTTCTTCTCCTTCTCCTCCTACTTCTTTCTCTTCTTCTTCTTCTTCTTCTTCTTTTTAATCTCCTCCTTCCTCTACCTTAACTGCCATAATTTCTTCTCATGTGAATCTAGAATTTTGCATCTATGAGAAGTTTTATTCTTTTACTAAAACTTGAATGTGGATTGAAGCATCATGGTGTGTATGTCATCACACCATTAGTTCATTTGATTTCTAAAGTAAACTATACACTCTAAGTTTCATGATAGTTTGAGTAGTTGTTTTTGGTGCCATATAATGGCTTGTTTACTTCTCTTATGTGATGATTGGCATTGGAAACTTAGTTTTGTTCATGACATTTAGTTTAGAGTTTTAGGTGTGAACTCTAGAATTTGTAAAAGGGCATTTTGAGTTTCTATCAAAGCATACATGTTAGGTGTTTGTGATAATGCCTATTAAGAATTGATAGAATTTTTTTCTTTGATAAAAGTGGGAGTTCCATGGATTTCTTTGGAAAGTTCACATTGTTTTGCCATGCCTTCTTCAATACATACATGTAAGCATATATAAAAGAGGGATTTGGATGGTGGTTATAGTGGATTGAGCAATGTGTTTCTTACCATAGCTTTTGCTTAATTTTGTTATCTCTACTTGTTTATTGAGTGGTGTTTAAATTCCCTTGAGTAGTGGTCATGATTATTGCTAACCATGAGAGATTTTGTAAGGCATGAACAAAAGGAGGGTTAATTTGTATTATTTTGATATTAAATAAGTAGTGTAAATCATACCATATAGCCTAAAGCTCTATGTGTGAGTGTTGGAAAATCTTGAGAGGCCATGTTATTCCTTGCCAAAATGCACATGAAATGTTTGTGATTATACCCAAAAGAGAAGCCATGGTTGTTTGGCTTATATTAAAGCTCTATGCAATGATCTCCTTCATGTTAAGGTTTCCTCAATGCGTTGTCTAGAAATTTATTAACCAAAATCTGAGAATAAATGTGATTATTAAATGAAATATGCATGGTGTTAAGGTCATTCTTTCATGAACTATGCTCATTTTATTCAATGCTTATGGATGAATATCATGCACCTTAAAGTATGATGGTTGTCATAGTTTATCATTCTAATAGAAGTTGGCCTTGATGTGTACATGTTATTTTTAAATGTTGAGATTTGTTGCTTCATGGCTTTAAAATCTTGTGTGTGGCATGTATACTTTTGCGATCCATAACTAGTTGGAGACATGTTTAAAAAAAAAAAGAGAGAGAGCTTTTACCATAGATATTAAAGGCAAAGTTTAGTAAGTCAAGTTAGATCACATGAGGTGTTTCATGTTTAACTAAAAACATGAATCATGTTGGAAGGCCAAGTGAGTCTAGGCATCGATATCATTATTACATCCGATAGCAAGTTTTGTGTATTCATTATGGAATTTATATACATGCTTATAATCATATGGGTGGTTGGAGAATTCATTTTGCTTGTCAAATATACGTATATATGTGTGACTCAACATATTCATTGGAAAGTTTGTTGGCTATGTGAGAAGTCACTTGGCAATACCTTTTGGATATGATGGAGCGTTATTCTTCTTCTTAATAAAATATGAAAGCTCTCTCCTTTTCTTAACGAATTACTATTGGCAAGCGTCGCTTCCTTGTAGAAATTCTTACTGTTTTATGAAGAGCTTTTCCCATTCCTCTTGAAAGAAATAACATGCAGATTTTCGTTGTTTTGAGCTTTCGGATCGTTGTGGGTATGAGATATGTGCAGGATTTTTACTGTTTTAGCCTTTAAACTTTTTTCTAAAATAATGAAGTGCAGATTTTTAATTGTTTTGTGCTTCAAATTGATGCGTATACAAGTTAGGTGCAAATTTTCATTAGTTTCTTGCCCTGTATTGATATGGAGAAAGATTAGATGCATATGCTCACTTGCTTCATGCTTTAGACTATTTGTGTAAGATAAATTTTAGAGAACATTCTCGTTGGAATTATTAAGACGGATATTCCTTGAATATATATATTGTTCTTGAAGTAAGAAATGGATTTTATGTTTCATTTATGTTAGCAAATCAAATATTTGTTTAGTCTCTTCTTCCCTATTATTTGTAGTTCTTTGTTGGAAAGATAAAAAATGTTTTAGAAGGCTTTAAGAATTATTTCTGCATTGTAGAATTTTGTGAATGTCTTTATGGTTGAAAAGTTTTAGAAAACGTTTGGTAGTAAAGGGTTTTATGGATGTTTTGTTTTGCTAATTATTTTTGCATTGAAAGGTTTTAGTGAAGATTTTTGTGAATGTTTTGTGAGGAATGCTTTGCAATGAGAGGTCTTTATAAAACCTTCTTGTTGGAAAGCTTTGGGTTCTTCTACCCCACTCCAAATGAGAGGAGGCACTTGATTTGTGGGTTGTTGGGTAGAATTTTGTGTCAAAAAAGAGAGATTTTGGTAAAAGATTTTGTAGGGCTTTTGTGGAGTTTTTGTTCTAGAACAAAATGAAAAGGAAAAGAGATTTTAGTAGATAACTTTTGGGAGGTTTTGTTGTAGTTCTTGCAAATCGTTTTGGGATCTATGATTTTATAATTAAACTCGTTTAGTAAAGATCTTTTAGTAGCTTTTGGAGAAGTGGGTAGTGCTTTCCTATTGGAGTTAAAATCTCTTAGTGGTTATGGCTAGAGATAAGTTTTGAGGTTTTGAAACTTTAGTAGTAGTTTTGCGTTAGAAGACCTTTAGTGTCTTCCTGGAGTTAGATGATCCTTGCTTATTGGAGTCTGTTTTCTTTAGTATTAGCTTCTATAGAGAAGAGGAATAGAATTTTGGGAGAGATACAAGATAAAACGACTCTTATTTTGGGTTTGGAGTTGAGAATTCGTATCCCCTTAGTCGATGTAGGATTTGTTTAGAATGTGTTGGTTAGTAGTTGGGTTCGTATCAAGTGCCTCATTTGGAGTGGGAACAGCAAAGGGTATTGTTGATATAATAGGATGCACTTGACTTCTACGAAGTGTATCCAATAACAACAATGCCTACACCCCTTTTCGTGATCGATTTTCGTTCTTTTTTTTTTTTTTTTTATTCTTCGCATTTAGGCGTCTTTTGCTTAGTTTTATTAATTTCTTCACTGCTTCTTTTGCGCCTTGACACTACGCACGTACAAAAATGAGGAGAATCTAAAAGACAAGTGGCCCAACAAATAACTAAAAGGTACGTTCTTCTTCTTTTCTTGCATTTCTATTCTTTCATATTATTAACTGTTTATAGAACTGCTCTAATACATGTCTTTTCTATGTCTTGCGAGGTACTATTTTGGAGAGCAATGGATAAAGAATGCTTGGAGCTGAAGCTAGGACAATCGGATCAAAGCATCAGTCGTCCCTACTCATCTAGTAGGGGCGCTACGGGCGGAACCACCGGGTCGTAGCCCCCGGTGCTGTAAGTTTACTAAAACTTAGAAAACCTTTAAGGGGCCTAGATGGTTATACGCCTCCCACCCTTAGGGCCTTAGAAGCTTCAATTATATATTTAGGATTGCTTTTATTTTTACTTTTAGATCCCTAAAATCCTATGACATCCGTGTAGAAGTCTTAGGAGTTAGAAGAACAACACTTTTAATCCTACAACACTAGTGACATCTAAGGACAAAAATTAAGGACCGAGTCTTAGAAAACATAGACTTAGGGTGCATGTTCCCTATAGAATAGAAACATTAAAACAACAACTTAGTGACACGTTTTCCTAGATTTAGATTTTGTTTTCTTAATTCACTAATAATCAACCAACTAATCTTAACCTAATTCTTAAAACCTATTAAAACACTGAATTCTTAATTAAATAATTATTAATATTTTATAACTATTAAACTTTAAGTCTAAAATGCAAACCTAAATCAATTCTAACTAATCTAATAATTAATTATTAACCAATCTAAAATTTAAAAGATGTAGATTATATTAGGAGATTAAATTACAAATTAAATTCATTAGGATTAAAATACTTTTAAAAAAAAAATCAAACTTAGAATAATCTTTTAAAAATAGTCAACAAATCCCTTAATACACAACAACCCGCTCCAAAAGTGAAGTTTATTGGATGGACTACTCCGGGCTGCGGGGCTAAGTGTCCTAAGGAGGCTGGTTCCTCGAGCCCGGTGGCACAACGCCACGAATGGATCTAATGGAGCGTCAAAATCTAAAATTAATTTTTCTAATTGGCATAATTCAAACTTGATTAATAAATGATTTAATTCACCCTTTTCTTTTCTTTTGACAACAAATTAAAATAAATCAAACAAAGTTAATTATCACTGGGTAACCCAGGCCTACGAGGCTATTAAGTTAGCCCCAAGGAGGGTGAAATAAACCTCACGGCCTCGGTGTGAAACAAAGGTGGTAATTAATTAAACATTAAAAATAAAAGATACCTAAAATCAATCCTAAAACACTAATCTTTGAACTTTAACCAAAATCTTCCCTTTGTCCCTTTCAACAAACAAACAAATACACATACAACTCTAACTAAAACTATCCTATATAGGATCTACCAAAACCACACAGCCTACACACACACTTAGATGAGCTTGCTAGGACACGACTATTAGTTTTAGGTTAGGATTTTGTTCTGCTTTTCTTTTCTGTTCTTTGTTGTGACGCTCTGCATGTGACCCGTGTGCTGGTTGTTTTCGCTACCTGTTGTAGCTTTTCTGTGATGTTGTTTCGTACTGTTTTGCTAGCTGCTCTTTTCTTTCTTGCACTGTGGTTGTGACGTTAGAATACCCATAGGTTAGGCACGCTCTTTTATACTAATGCTGTCTTCCTGCAGGTGGCCGTGCTCATATAATGCTTGTAAAATGGGGCTAAAATTAATAATTATTTATAACTGCTTTAGGTACCTGCTTCAGCTGCTTAGCCCCCAATAATCAGAGCACGACCAAGTGATTAATGTGTGCATTTTTTTTTTTAATTCATATAACTGCTTGGATGGATTTTTATTATAATTGCTTAGGATAACCTTTGCAGGAGAGTCTAGATTTTTCTTTTCTTTCTGTTGAAATGTATTTGATAGTAAATTTTGTGAAGATCTTAAAATAAGGCATTTTTAAAGAGATAGGAATCCAAAGGGAAAAGTAAACCCCTACAAGGGGGTTTCCTTGTTCATTTGGATATCCTTTTGGAGCGTCCGCTACGAGGAGTCCAAAGGGAAAAGTAAACCCCTACAGGGGGTTTCCTTTTTCATTTGGGCATTCTTTTGGAGGACGTACTACGAGGAGCCCGAAGAGCTGAAGATGATCCAAAGATGAATCAAGGAAGTGAAGAAGAAGACTGAAGGCTGAAGATATAAAAATGCCTTATTTTAAGATTTGCGTCGTTTCCGGGTTGTTGTCGGTGGAGCCCGGCCACCATTCCTTACTGTACTCTGCGAGTTAATATTGAATGGCACTTGCCATGGACATTCTTTTCTGTGAGATTTTGTTCTTTTTACTATTGTTTGTTTACTCTGATTGCGCAGTAGAACCAGCATGCTTTTCATAGGTTTCTTTCTTGCATGTGCTTGTGTCTGACTGTTAGGCTCTTTAGGATAAAAATTCTTCTACTCGTAATTAATAATAAAAATTTAAGATTAATTCACAAAGAAACCATAACGATTTTAGGGAATAGCCGGAATCGTCCGGGGGCGCATGCACGCATTCTCTCTTCTATTAGACAAATTTCCCCGCCTGAGGGTAGAGTCCGGATAATCTGGCCTATGAGGATGAAGTGCCGGACCTGGGGAAGTTTAGTCATTCAAAAACTATTTTCTATATGCCTTTTTAAAATTTCATACATCATTGATTTGAAGACTTTAATCAGCATAATTGCATTAGTAACTAATTAAAATTAAGATTTAATTGCATTAGTTTTAGGAGCATCATACCACTCATAAGTGTGGGATCAATTAGGGATTTCTCTAGTTTGTCGATCCCAAATTTCAGTGTCTAAACTACCCTCCCATCTTTCATACAGACTGGACAGCATGGATTTTACACGATTAGGTGGTTTTAGCTGGCTTCCTTTGTCAGACAAGGAATAAGTCCAGGATTGCATTAGCTAGGTCGTAGATGTTAGTGTTGTGTGTGCAACACTACATCTTTTATAGATTTAGGGTCTAAAGGTGAGCGGTACGAGTGTACCCCTATACACCTTATTGGTGGGTAAGCTATCCATCCTTTCGGAAGCTATAAATCATGCCCATCCGCGTCACACAGATGACGCCACCTCCCTCTTTCTCTCATGCTTGTTCGAATGCGTGATCTCTCTCTTTTTCTCCAGTTTTTCCACTTCTTCGAGCCGACCGGATGTTGAATGAACAATGTGTGATTGATTAAGCCAATTGGGACCTTCTTCCCTTTGATTAGGAAAACCTAGAAATCCCCTTGCACTAAACCCATCAGAGGAGATAATCTAACATCCTTAATCGAGAGTCTTCTTAGATTGAGGTCTAAGATGTAATTAACTACGGGGGCTTGCGCCCGTAGGAAACCGATCCCCACAATCAAATAAACCTCATTCGAGCTGATGTATCGAATGGGGGAAATCTCGTGAATTTAGGGTTATAGATATTATTATCCATCGAGGTGCGTAAGTGAAAACCCGCTATCCTCTATGACTAATCGTATCTATAACTCCATCTACTCTTCCATCGGCCTGCTTCTGCCGAGTGTAAAGGCCTACGACCATTTTGTCCTACGGGATAGTGTGATCGTACCCTTTACATTCGAACCACACGAGCGGAATCCTTTCGGAGACCCACAGATTTCTGGCGACCACGGTGGGACAGGTTTCTCTCTCCATCTTCGGATGTTAAATTATCTTCTCCGGTGTGCACTCCGGTTTTAGTGTTCCTTAGTTAGGTTCTTCCTCTTCTAGCCTTTATAGGCTATTCCGTCCCTTTCTTTCTCGTTCCTTCCGGTGCTTTTGTTTACGCTAATTGTTATTGTTTGTGGTAGCAGACAGTAGAAATGGCGTATTCAGGTCCGTCCGTTACCTTCTGTTTTGGCTCTGACTCACGGGTGACACTCCCTGAGTCCCTGTTGACGAGCCCACCGGCGGGGGGGATCACCTTTGGATCCTTCACTGATTCGGCGTACGTCACTCTTGGCGGGCCGACCCCCTCCGAGGCTGCCGCATTCTCTCCACCTCAGAGGAGAGGACGCGCAGCTATGAGACCTTTTGGACGACCAGTTGCTCGGCAGCCTGCCCGGGCACCCATTCGTCCAGTTGCTGTTCGTGCGCAGCCAGTGCGCCCGGTGGCTAGGCAGCCAGTGCCTAGGCCACTCCTTGTTCATCCTGTTCGTCCGGCGGTCAGGCGGCCAGCGCCTGTCGCTCCTGTTGTTCGAGTGGCCCCGGCCCCTCAGCGCCGGCAGCCAGTAGAGGTTCCTTTACCAGTTGTTCCGGTAGAGGTTACTCGTGCTCGAGTTTCCCCTCCTTCTTCCTCTTCAAGGAAGAGGGTGGCTCAGGCCGAGCTTCCTCCACCGCCTACCCGTCGGGTTTCTGTGTTCACCCGGATTTCTCACCCCGAGACTGCCGAGGAGACCCCGACACCCCCTCAGTCAGTAGTCCCTGTTCCTCCAGTACCGTCTGTGGGTACTGATGTAGCGTCTTCTTCCACCTCCGGCCTTGGGAGAAGGGCTAGGAGAAATAGGAACAGGAGACTGCGTTTAGCGGCGTCCGATGCAGCGGTTCAGCGGATGGCAGATTCTTTGGCTCACTAGGAGCCAGTTCAGCAGAGGATGGTTCCCTTACAGCGGGAGCCATGTAGACGAGTAGTTACCCCCGTTCCTGATGTCGTAGTTGCCCCTGAGATCGACGCAGTCCATGGAGGATGCTTTTCCCCTCTAGTGCATAGTGGTGATGAGGAGGATGCTGCCCACATTGCAGCAGCCCCTCCTGTCCCCACTACTCTTCCTCGCGCTCGAGTCCCCAGGGATACTGTCACTCGGACCCTCACTCAGAGGATCCGAAGCATTATCCGTTCAGCGCGCGGTAGAGGACGTGTTAGTGAGGAGAGGTTACTCCATCAGATCTCTCAGGTGCATTCTCAGTTGCAGCGGCAGTCGGTTAGGCAGAGTTATCGGTGGCAGAGAGGACAGCCACCACGACAGCAGACTAAAGTTGTTCCTACTGATAGACCTCAGGCAGGTGCCCCTACTGCTGGACGACGCCCTCGCCGTCATGGACGTCGCCCACAGTTGGAGCCTGTCCGACCCCAGCTTGGTTCAGTTGCCGTTTCCCCCTCCACTCAGTTAGATGTTCCTACCGGGTCCCGTCGTAGTAGATGGGTTTGGAGACGTCGGCAGGTGGATGAGCCTGTCGAGACGGAGCAGACGGTTGGTACGATTCGGCGGGTTGATACAGTCCCTTCAGTGTCAGTGCCAGTTCAGATGGATGTTGATGCAGTAGATGTTGATAGTAGTACTCGGGCTCGAGTGGAGCCAGTTGTTGCTCCTAGTCCCCTTAGGATTTCTTCTCCTTTGGGTCCGTACATTGATGCTCTTCATCAGACTTCCGATGAGGACTTACTCGGAGGAGAGTCAGATGAAGACATCCCCGTTCACCGTGTTTGTGTTGTCACGAGGCGTGGCACGTCAGACGAGCAGCATGAGCAGTACGATGATTTGGAGGAACAAGGGGAGGCCGCTGTACCTTCCACCTCAGCACAGGGTGGACCTCCCCGTTCAGTAGATACGGATGTTACAGTCTTGCAGTTACAGACTCAGATGGCGGAGATGGTAAGAGCCATGGCGGCGATGACCGCCCAGTTGACGATGTTGGGGGCTACACTCCATGTCATGGATGTAGTTACTCCTACTACATCCAGAGACGAGCCAGTAGCGCCACAGTCGCCAGCCCCAGAGCCTGTTAGAGCTGATAGAGTTCAGAGGGCAGTTCCGATGTCTCCACCAGCAGTACCGTTGAGTGTGCCAGTCCAGAGTCAGTCAGTACAGTTGTCACCAGTTCAGATTTAGGATATGATTGCACAGAGGGTTAACCAGGCTATAGCTTCTAGAAAGTCTGGGGATTCTGTTAGTAGAGGTCGCCCCTACCCAGTAGAGTATGAGCGGGAGCCTTATCCCGCTGGTTTTGTTCCTCATCGTTTCCGAGTGTTTGATGGGTTTGGGAACCCAAGACAACATGTGGCTCAGTATCGGGCCATATGTTGTAACATTGGAGGAAACGATGCATTGATGTTGAGACTGTTTGTCAGTAGCTTAGGGGGAGTGGCATTTGAGTGGTATGTCGATCTCCCTAACGATTCAGTTCGCACTTTTGCTGAGATGGAGCAGTTATTTGTGCAGAGGTTCATTAGTACAGAGCATAGAGTGACTGTTGGTGAGTTGGTAGTGACCAGACAGCGCCCCCACGAGTCTCTACTTAACTATATAGTTAGGTGGAGAAACCTCAGTCTTCAGTGTGAACCTCAACTGCAAGAGCAGCATGCAGTTGAGATTCTGTTGAAGAATATTGATGGTCCTATTGCTCCTTATCTGAAGGGTTTCAGCATTCAAACCTTTCAGAAGTTGTTAACCAAAGTCACTAGCCTGCAGGACAGCATACCCAGTGCAGTCCCTCCTAAGGCTGAGAGTCAACCCATCCGTAGACCTCAGCGTTTGGAGTTTTCCGGGGCACCACCTCCCAGGAAGGGAGAGGTGCATAGTACTTCTGATGCTCATGATAGGGGCAAGAGGCCCATGGTTAGTTCAGTACCACAGCATCCACCACCACCACGACCTCAGTTTCAGCCCCGACCTCAGTTGCCACCACTAGCACAGCCGTCAGGGCAGTTTCAGTCTCAGCCACAGACACAACAGCAGTTTAGACGCCCTCAGAGGACTCCGGAGGCTCAGCAGTCTCTACAGGAGAAGCTTAGCAAGGAATATCCATTCAAAAGGGAAAGTGTGCAGAAGATTTTTAAATTCCTTGTTAAGAAAAATATTTTGGTATTCCCGGTTAACAATAAGACAAATGAAGAGGGGCAGACGGAGCATCCATTGTATTGTCCATTTCATCGACATATTGGTCATGTCCTTGAAGATTGCTTTGTGTTCAAGGACAGAGTGGAGAGCCTTATGGCTAGGGGTGAGATTCACTTGCAGGACAGTGATTTGGTGCATCCTCGAGGTAAGGTTTCTCAGATAGTTCAGATGATTACTAGCTCCAGTCAGTGTGACAGTCAGTGTGATGTTCAGAGCAGTGACAGTAGAGCACCTCTTAGTTCTGGGGAGGAGTGGCAGCTTGCACTCTCTCGCAAGACAAGGGGTATGATCAGACGGGCAGTTCAGAGTTCAGAGGCAGTTGAGAGGAGGCCCCCACAGGCCAAGTCGACAGTTGCCAGCCCAGTTCCTTTGCCAGTTTCTTTTTCTTCTTCTGTTGTAGTGCCTACTGAGCACATTTCTTCTACTTCTACTTGTATTATAAAGATGTATGAAAGAGAGAAATTTGTTGTAACTTCTGAGGGGAAGACAGGATCTCTTCCAGCACTTACGCTGAAGGATTTTGTTCTCCCTTCAACTGATGATGAATTAATGGAAGAAGATGATTCTGGCTACTTTTGGTGTCTTGCTCCTTCTAGTTTTACTTTTCCTAGCACTCGTTCTTCTCATGTTTTATTTATTTCTGAAAATAATAATGATGATAATCCTTCTTTTGGAGAAGAGTTTGAGTGTGAGGAAGAGCCTGTGTTTGCTATTCCTGAAGGAGGTTGTTACATGGATTCGGAAGATGAATCCGAGAACACTCCTCAATCGCCTTTTATTGAACCAACACAAGCCATGTCACCTGAACCAAATGAGTCCTCTATTGAGTCTGACTCAATACGAGAGATACAGTTGCGTTCAGGTAAGGTCCTTCCACCCAAAATGGTTAAGAATAATAAAGAAAAAGATAGAAACATCATTACCCAACAGGATGATCCTATTCCTCCTCCTCAAGTACCTGCTAAGGAGAAGGGAAAAGGTCCTCAGTTGGATGTTGATTACAATGTGTTGGCTCATTTGAGAAAGATCCCTTCTCTTCTTAGTGTTTATGATGCACTTATGATGTCTTCCGACTTGAGAGAGACTTTGGTAAAAGCTTTACTTGAACCAGAGTCTTATCAAGCTTTCTTTGCCACTGAGTCAGTTAAGGATGCATGCTATTTGAGAGAGATGCCATGCATTACCTTTTCAGACCAGGATCTTCTCCTAGGAACTTCTGATCACAACCGTCCCTTGTACGTCACCACTGAAGTAAATGGTTATGAGTTGAACAGGGTCCTCATTGACCAAGGAGCTTCAGTTAATATCCTTAATCATGCCACTCTGCATAGTCTCTCTCTTGGTCACTTAAAGCTCACTTCAGATAAGATTATGCTGAAGGGTTTTAATGATCAAGGTCAGCGAGCTCTAGGTTCCATCACTTTGCCTTTGCATTTTGGAGATCTTTTGACTGAGGCAAAGTTTCATGTCATTGAGGCAGATACCTCATATAAAGCTCTCTTAGGAAGGCCTTGGATACATGAATATGGAATGGTGCCCTCTACACTGCACCAGTGCATGAAGTATATAAGGAATGACGTAGAGTTTTCCATTCTTGGAGATATTCAACCTTTTGCCGTGCATGAGGTCTCTATTTATGATGACGCCGAGCATTACATGCCTCGAAAAGTTCGTAGACCTCCCACTGCCCAGTCACCAGTAATACCCGCTAGTGTGGTACAGGGTCCTATGCAGCCACTTGCACAGGGTCCTATACAACCACTAGTACAGGGTCCATCACAGGTTGAGATTGGAGCAGATGTTTCCACTACAGACCCGGATGAATCTTTACGGTTTGTACTCAGGCACGATGTTCCCCCTAGTAGAGGTAGGGGATTGCGTGGTAGAGGTCGAGGTAGAGAGTCAGTTCGCCCTCCGAGGAACTTTGATGCTCGAATCCCTCCTCCCTCGCACTTGTACACTTCTCCTTTGACTGTTGAGTCCGACTCTGATGATGAGATGATTGATGTTCCTCGTCATTCAGTCCCTTTGCCTGCCTTTAGTGTTGATCACAATTCCTATCCCACGTTCCATAGGAATTTGATACCTCAGGGTGGTTTGGTTGTTGATAGTGATTCAGACGACGACGCAGATGTCGGACGTCAGACTACCAGTTAACAATCCCTTTCTCGCCAGATGTACGGGATGAGAATCGAGGAATCTCCTCCTCAATCTTCCCCTACACCTTCCGTTAGTGTTCGTGGTGCACCACCCTTAGATAGGCGTTCTGTATAAGAGCTGCACACTCTCTATGTACCAGCACAATCTGCTTGGCATGCGTCATTGTTTCATAGTGTAGGTGTCCCACAGAGTACTGACATACAGAATCCTGTGGAATCCACTGTGGATGATGAGATCATGCCAGTTCCTCGATACTTTTCCCCTGCTGTGGATAACTTTGTTGAGCGAGGCATTGTCCCTTCGACTTGGTCAGGTAGACAGGCCCAACAGCAGGCCCGTATTTGGCGAACTGATTTTCCTCGAACTGGGCAAGGTATAGGCTATTCTCAAGAAGATCAGTCTCCTTCCGCCAACATTCGGGTCGTCTCTCATTCTTATCCGGTTGTTTCCATCTCCGATGATGAAGACCCGGAAGAGAATGAGGACAGGGTCCTTGAAGCTCCACGTGAATTCGAAGATGGCGCCAGTTCTGCCATGGATGAGCTGTGTGAGATTAATTTGGGCACTGAATTGGATCCTAGACCTATCTTTCATAGCGCTTTGTTATCCGAGTCAGAGGCCCAAGAATATGTTGCACTCATTTCCGAATTTAAAGATTGCTTTGCCTGGAACTATACGGAGATGCCTGGTTTAGATCCAGAAGTAGCAGTTCATAAGTTAGCTATTAGTCCTAACGCAGTCCCTGTTAAGCAGTCACCTCGTCGAATGAGGTTAGAGATTGAACAACAGGTGATCGCCGAGACTAAGAAGCTTATAGAAGCTGGTTTTGTTCGTGAAGAGAAATATCCCACTTGGCTTGCCAATGTTGTTCCAGTCCGGAAGAAGAATGGTCAGATTCGTGTCTGTATAGACTTCCGTGATTTGAATAAGGCATGTCCCAATGACGATTTTCCTCTTCCTATCCCCGAGCTCATGGTTGATATTGCTTCGTCCCATAGCATTTTCTCCTTCATGGATGGTTCATCTGGTTACAATCAGATTAAGATGGCCCCTGAAGATGAGAAATTCACTGCCTTTCGCACCCCCATAGGCGTGTTTTGCTACAAGGTGATGCCCTTTGGCCTCAAGAATGCCGGGGCCACCTATCAGCGTGCCATGACTATCATTTTTGATGAGTTGATTCATGAGCAGGTTGAGTGCTATGTGGATGATCTAGTGGTCAAAAGCAAGGTCCGTAGTGATCACCTCCGAGACCTACGAATCGTTTTTGAGCGCTTAAGAAAGCATGATTTGAAGATGAATCCCCTAAAGTGTGCATTTGGCGTTTCTGCGGGGAAGTTTCTTGGTTTTATTGTTCGCTACCGTGGCATTGAGATTGATCCTTCCATGATCAAGGCCATAGTGGACTTGAAACCTCCTAGGAGTCTTACCCAGTTGAGGTCTTTTCAGGGTAAACTTGCTTTCTTGCGGAGATTTATCTCCAATCTTGCCGGTAGATGTTATCCCTTTGCTGCTCTAGCGAAGAAGGATGCCCGCTTCCATTGGGATAAAAATTGTCAGGAGGCCTTTGAGAGCATAAAGCGCTACCTGACGAATCCCCCAGTGTTAGCTGCACCGATCCCTGGCAAATCATTGATCCTTTACACCACTGCCTTGGATGAGTCGCTTGGTGCACTTTTAGCTCAAGAGAATGAGGAAGGCAAAGAGAATGCTTTGTACTACCTTAGCAGACGTTTGATTCCTGCAGAGCTAAAATACCCGGCAATGGAAAAGCAGTGTTTGGCTTTGATCTTTGCTGTGCAGAAGCTTAGACACTATATGCTCTCGCACAAGATCAGTTTGATTTCTCGAGTCAATCCTTTGCAGTACCTGATGACCCGTCCGACTTTGTCAGGTCGTTTAGCACGTTGGTCCATGATTTTACTGCAGTTTGATATTACCTTTGTCCCTTAGCGGGCCGTCAAAGGACAGACTCTAGCTGACTTTCTTGCTTCTCACCCGATCCCTGCAGATTCCCCACTCAATGACGATTTGCCCGACGAATTAGTCATGAGTGTGGAAGAGCAGGAGTCCCATACTTGGGAGTTTTACTTTGATGGAGCCTCTTCCATCAAATCACTACGTCCTTACGAAACTCCTGTAGTTAGGGTAGGTTTGGGGCTTATTTTTGTGTCTCCTGAAGGCCACACTCTTCGTTACTCCTACAGCCTCTCTGAGCCTCGTACTAATAATGAAGCTGAGTACGAAGCCTTAATTGTAGGACTTGAGTTGGCTATTCAGATGAGCATCGTGCGGGTGAAAATTTTTGGAGATTCCCAACTAATTATTAATCAAGTTGCTGGAATTTTCAAAGTTCTCAAACCTGAGCTCTTGCCTTATCACGATAGGGCAATGGAGCTCTTGTGTTTGATCCCTGAAGTAACTTTAGTTAGAGTCCCTCGATCTGAGAATGGTAGAGCGGATGCACTAGCTAAACTTGCTAAGGAGTTGGCTGACCCGAATGGAAATCCGGTGTCGATTGTTGTCCAGTACCGACAAGCCTTGTGTCCTGCGGACTTTTCTTCTCCCGATCAGACCCTCACAGTCTGCGCTGTTGAGGAAGAGTCAGATTGGAGAGTTCCCTTTGTTGAGTACTTGAAGCGTGGAAAGCTTCCGGATGACCGCTCTCTTGCCGCTCAGATCAGAAAGAGAGCTTTGTCCTTCTCCTATGTGAATGAAACCCTATACCGACGCTCTTTTGACCAGATGTGGATGCGTTGCGTCAACAACGAGGAGGCTCGTAAGGTCATGGGCGAAGTACATGAGGGGCTTTGTGGTGCTCATCAGTCTGGACCTAAGATGAAGGTCAGAATTAAACGCCTTGGTTATTACTGGCCGACGATGATCCGTGATTGTATGGAGCACGCTAGGAAGTGCCACCAGTGCCAGATCCATAATACTGTCATCCACCAACCTCCTAATCCGCTGCACCCCACTGTTTCTTCTTGGCCTTTTGAAAGTTGGGGCACGGATGTAGTGGGTCCTATTGACCCTCCTTCCTCTAAGGGTCATAGGTTTATTCTGGCTGCTACTGATTACTTCTCTAAATGGGCGGAAGCTATCCCGCTTAAGGAAGTTAAATCAGAAGATGTGATGCGCTTCTTCCGCGATCATGTTGTTTACCGTTTTGGTGTTCCGCGCCGTATAATTTCGGATAACGGCCCGTCTTTTAGAAGCACCAAAATTGCTAGGTTCGCCCGCCGCCATAACATAAATTGGCGATATTCCTCGATTTATTATCCTAGGGCTAATGGTTTGGCTGAAGCATTCAATAAGACCTTAGTCCAGTTGATAAGAAAGATACTTGTGGCAAATAAAAGAGAATGTCATGATAAATTGCCTGAAGCATTATGGACTTATAGGACTACATATCGTACTCCTACTCAGTGTACACCATATGCTTTAGCTTTTGGGGTTGAAGCTGTTCTCCCACTAGAGGTTGAGCTCCCTTCATTGCGTGTAGCAATTAACCACAATCTATCTCACGAGGATAATGCCCGACTACGGTTGGAAGAACTTGATGGTTTAGAAGAGCTCCGTTTGCAAGCTCATCAGAACCTTAAGTTATACCAGGCCCGGATGGCCCAGGCTCATGATCGCCTCGTCCGACCCCGTGCTTTTCAGGTCGGTGAGTTAGTCCTTGTCCTGCGTAGGCCTATCATCTCGCGTCGTCGTCGAGGTGGTAAGTTCGAGCCCATTTGGGAAGGCCCATTTTTTGTAGAACAAGTATACGAGGGTGGATCTTACTTGCTAGTTGATGCAAATGGTGTTCATCCTATGCCCGTCATTAATGGGCAGTACTTGAGAAAGTACTACGCTTGAGTTTGCACATCGCAAGGGGCATCCCCCGCCACTTGTAAATATCCCTCTATATAGATATAACTCTAAAGAATTCCTTGTATTTTTCGGCAATCCGTGGCCACGACGATTTGTCCTCTACCACGTGATGTTCGTCATGAAAAATATGAGATTATCTTTAGATGTTGTATGTAAATACGTCGTAGGGATGTTTGTGCTTACTTCCACATTCACTGATCACTTTGATATTGTTGCACAAAATCACCTCTCCAACCCCTATAAGGGTTGGCGCTCCCCAGTTTCACTTGTCACCTTCAAGTGTGGTCTGGGATACCAAAACTAATAACTCGAATTTCAATGAAATATGATACTGGGTCCATCCTTGATCTATATTTGTCAAATATAGTGATGTTGACCCATGATTCCTTTGTGGATTTTCTTACGAATTGCTGTTGTAATTTTTCTCTCTCCCCAGTTTTATTCATGTGGCGAATATGGCCTGGGTTATCAAAGCCAACAATTTCCCTCTCTCTTCAAAATAAAAAAAACACAATAAAAATGAGGGAAGCTCTTAGTTGAGTAGAATCGGTTGCCCTTGTCACAGGTGGAACCCGGTTCTACGCTCCAAGAGCCCAAAGTCTCTTAAAATTCTTTCCTTTCGAGAGGGAAGCTCTCAGTTGAGTATAATCGGTTGCCCTTGTCACAGGTGGAACCCGGTTCTACACTCCAAGAGCTCAAAGTCCATCCAAATCCTCGTCTTTTTTTTTCTCTCCTTAAAGCATTTTGATGATTGATTAAGAGATGACTATATACTCATTTCTTTTACCATGATTATTCACTCATAATGGGACGTTGTTCTCCCTCTCCCATGATGTGGTACATCTTGCTTCAGATGTTAACATCCTTGCTCAGTGGATTTTGATCTTCTGGTAGAAAGTCAATCCACCGCTTCTTTTAGTGACATATTTTCCATTGAAAATTTGTTCTTAGCTGCAAGAGCAATCTCTTTGGATGCATAAATGTTGCTTGTACCTTTCACAGGGTCCCAACAGTTAGTATGGGTGTTACCACTGTGATCCCTTTTTCAATCACTGATATTCGATTTGATGAATGTTATTTTTAGTGGCAAATTTGTTCCCTCGCCACTTCACTTGATCTTTTGATATGACATTACTCTTTCTACTCGGTCGTTTATATGTTCCTCTGTTTAGAGAGATGTATATCGATCATTTACTTCATGTTGCACATGATTTTAGTTTACCTAAGAAAATTCTACTTGTATTTTAATTACTCATGGCCACGACGATTTGTCCTCTACCATGTGGTAACTAAAGTATAAGTTTGAGATTTTTTTTAGATGATGAAATACTTACTTCTTTGGCTTTCTCACAGCACCACGCATATGAGCGTTGGTTGGTTGTGGAGCTCTGGCCTCTTTTGATCGTCGCGGCATATGCGCCCGACGGTATTAGAGCATTTTCCTTCCTCTATTTATCGTCGCGGCATATGCGCCCGGCGGTATTAGAGCGTTTTCTTTTCTCTTTTTATCGTCGCGGCATATGCGCCCGACGATATTAGAGTGGTGCTCTTTCCTCTTCTTATCGCCGCGGCATATGCGCCCGACGGTATTAGAGTGTAGAGTTCCCTTTTGCTGGTTGAGAGAGCCCAACAGAGTCCCTGAGAGGCATTCCTCACCACCCCTTCCTCTTTTTATCGTCGCGGCATATGCGCCCGGCGGTATTAGAGTGTACTTCTCCTCTTCTGATCGTCGCGGCATATGCGCCCGGCGGTAGTAGAATGTACCTTTTCCTCTTCTGATCGTCGCGGCATATGCGCCCGGCGGTATTAGAGTGTACTTTTCCTCTTCTGATCGTCGCGGCATATGCGCCCGGCGGTAGTAGAGTGTACCTTTTCCTCTTCTGATCGTCGCGGCATATGCGCCCAGCGGTATTAGAGTGGTGTTCTTTCCTCTTCTTATCGCCGCGGCATATGCGCCCGACGGTATAAGAGTGTAGAGTTCCTTTCTGGTTGAGAGAGCCCGACAGAGTCCCTGGGAGGCATTCCTCACCACCCCTTCCTCTTCTGATCGTCGCGGCATATGCGCCCGGCGGTATTAGAGTGTACTTCTCCTCTTCTGATCGTCGCGGCATATGCGCCCGGCGGTAGTAGAGTGTGCCTTTTCCTCTTCTGATCGTCGCGGCATATGCGCCCGGCGGTATTAGAGTGTATTTTTCCTCTTCTGATCGTCGCGGCATATGCGCCCGGCGGTAGTAGAGTGTACCTTTTCCTCTTCTGATCGTCGCGGCATATGCGCCCGGCGGTATTAGAGTGGTGTTCTTTCCTCTTCTTATCGCCGCGGTATATGCGCCCGACGGTATAAGAGTGTAGAGTTCCCTTTCTGGTTGAGAGAGCCCGACAGAGTCCCTGGGAGGCATTCCTCACCACCCCTTCCTCTTCTGATCGTCGCGGCATATGCGCCCGGCGGTATTAGAGTGTTTTCTTTCCTCTTCTGATCGTCGCGGCATATGCGCCCGACGGTATTAGAGTGTTTCTTTCCTCTTCTGATCGTCGCGGCATATGCGCCCGGCGGTATTAGAGAGTTTTCCTTCCTCTATTTATCGTCGCGGCATATGCACCCGGCGGTAGTAGAGTGTTCTTTCCTCTTCTTATCGTTGCGGCATATGCGCCCGACGGTATAAGAGTGTAGAGTTCTTTTCTGGTTGAGAGAGCCCGACAGAGTCCCTGGGAGGCATTCCTCACCACCCCTTCCTCTTCTGATCATCGCGGCATATGCGCCCAGCGGTATTAGAGTGTTTTCTTTCCTCTTCTGATCGTCGCGGCATATGCGCCCGGTGATGTTAGAGTGTTTTCTTTCCTCTTCTGATCGTCGCGGCATATGCGCCCGGCGGTATTAGAGTGTTTTCTTTCCTCTTCTGATCGTCGCGGCATATGCGCCCGCGGTATTAGAGAGTTTTCCTTCCTCTATTTATCGTCGCGGCATATGCGCCCGGCGGTAGTAGAGTGTTCTTTCCTCTTCTGATCATCGCGGCATATGCGCCCGGCGGTATTAGAGAGTTTTCCTTCCTCTATTTATCGTCGCGGCATATGCGCCCGGCGGTATTAGAGAGTTTTCCTTCCTCTATTTATCGTCGCGGCATATGCGCCCGGCGGTAGTAGAGTGTTCTTTCCTCTTCTGATCGTCGCGGCATATGCGCCCGGCGGTATTAGAGAGTTTTCCTTCCTCTATTTATCGTCGCGGCATATGCGCCCGGCGGTATTAGAGAGTTTTCCTTCCTCTATTTATCGTCGCGGCATATGCGCCCGGCGGTAGTAGAGTGTTCTTTCCTCTTCTGATCGTCGCGGCATATGCGCCCGGCGGTATTAGAGAGTTTTCCTTCCTCTATTTATCGTCGCGGCATATGCGCCCGGCGGTATTAGAGTTTTCCTTCCTCTTTTTATCGCCGCGGCATATGCGCCCGATGATATTAGAGTGTTCCTTGTGGACTTTTTCACGTTTGCTTTGGCTCTTTTTGATAATATCTCGATTCCTGTTCGCTTTAGCATGGAATTTCTTCTTCTGCTTGGCTATTGAGATGTGGTCAGAAAGATGGATGATTTTCCTACCATTAATTATTATTTCTTATTGATTCCCTTCAATTATCACTTTGATATTTGATATGATTTTTAAATGATTGTTAAATTCGCTTCTCCTCGTATCATCCTAGAGCTTTGTCGTAGGTGATCGTCGAATTCTACTTGGTTATTTGAGGTATCATTCCTTCGCTCATGCGAATGTGAATTCTCTTTTCCCTATTCTCCCGCTTTGGTTGGGCGTATAGTTGATTTGTCCTCTCGTCTTATTGATTTTGTTCTCATTAGTTGTTTAATCGATTGCATTTTCTTAAGGACTTTCTTTGGTCGACCTTAAGGTTGTATCTTCCTAGAGTTAGGAAGGTCAACGCCAACATATACGGTTCACCCGTTGTTCTCCGTATATGTTGGGGGTCCGTTTGTTGACCTCGATTTTGGCTCGAATATGCTCGAGCCCTTTCGTTCGATCTAATTAAACCCCGTCGAGCCCAATTCGAGCTCGAATCGACCCGATTCAAGCCGGATCGGACTCGAACATGTTTGATTAGACTCGAATAGTTGGTTTTCATCGCGTCGTACCTGATTTGATTTAAATTGATCGTTATTTTAAACTCAATTTCGTATGATTAATTTCGTCGCGCCGGCTCGAACCAAATTCGACTTGAATCGAGCCAAATTTGGACTCGAGCTTAGCCCGATTTTAGCCAAACATGTCCTGATTCAGCCCAATTTGATCCTAATTAAATGCCGTTTGACTTTATATGCATTTTGAATTTATTTTCTAAATCAAGAAATCATCCCAACGGCTACGATTGAACGAGATCGTTGTTTCAGCCAAAATCCCGCTCCTCAGTTGATTTTTTGTATCTCGGACAGACGTTGAGCAGAGAGCGGAGCTGCAAAAGGAAATTTCGGAGGCTGGAGTAGGACGAGGCGATTTGGCGGGCTTCCTCCTTCGTCGATGGGCTCGACTTACTCAGAGAAAAGTTCTCGACTACGGCAGAAACGATCTCACTCTTTCCCTCTCTCGGTCTCTCATTTCACAAGGAACCGAAGATTTCTGGCTCCCTTCCAGTTCGTGAATCCCGAACCCGTGCCCAGCTCTCCCTCTTCGCTCTCTGCTCTTCACGCTCCAGAAGTCGGACTTCCTCCGCCCCTTCTCCGTTCGGATCAAAACAGGGAAGGCCGGAGCTCCCCTTCTCTCCGATCTCTGTGTTTGCGAAACCTCTGCCGACGCCGAAGCTCCTCTCCCGCTCGTGACTCCGACCTCCAGACTGAACCCGCCGCCAGCCCTCCGACTCCCCTGCGTGCGACCGATCCAGACTCGTCGCCGAACTCGCCCGCCTCCACGACTCGACTGGAGCTTCCTATTCTTCTTCCCCAAGGCAGGTAACCTCTTTCTTCTCCTTCTCCTCCTACTTCTTTCTCTCTTCTTCTTCTTCTTCTTCTCTTTTTATCTCCTCCTTCCTCTACCTTAGCTGCCATAATTTCTTCTCATGTGAATCTAGAATTTTGCATCTATGAGAAGTTTTATTCTTTTACTAAAACTTGAATGTGGATTGAAGCATCATGGTGTGTATGTCATCACACCATTAGTTCATTTGATTTCTAAAGTAAACTATACACTCTAAGTTTCATGATAGTTTGAGTAGTTGTTTTTGGTGCCATATATGGCTTGTTTACTTCTCTTATGTGATGATTGGCATTGGAAACTTAGTTTTGTTCATGACATTTAGTTTAGAGTTTTAGGTGTGAACTCTAGAATTTGTAAAAGGGCATTTTGAGTTTCTATCAAAGCATACATGTTAGGTGTTTGTGATAATGCCTATTAAGAATTGATAGAATTTTTTTTCTTTGATAAAAGTGGGAGTTCCATGGATTTCTTTGGAAAGTTCACATTGTTTTGCCATGCCTTCTTCAATACATACATGTAAGCATATATAAAAGAGGGATTTGGATGGTGGTTATAGTGGATTGAGCAATGTGTTTCTTACCATAGCTTTTGCTTAATTTTGTTATCTCTACTTGTTTATTGAGTGGTGTTTAAATTCCCTTGAGTAGTGGTCATGATTATTGCTAACCATGAGAGATTTTGTAAGGCATGAACAAAAGGAGGGTTAATTTGTATTATTTTGATATTAAATAAGTAGTGTAAATCATACCATATAGCCTAAAGCTCTATGTGTGAGTGTTGGAAAATCTTGAGAGGCCATGTTATTCCTTGCCAAAATGCACATGAAATGTTTGTGATTATACCAAAGAGAAGCCATGGTTGTTTGGCTTATATTAAAGCTCTATGCAATGATCTCCTTCATGTTAAGGTTTCCTCAATGCGTTGTCTAGAAATTTATTAACCAAAATCTGAGAATAAATGTGATTATTAAATGAAATATGCGTGGTGTTAGGTCATTCTTTCATGAACTATGCTCATTTTATTCAATGCTTATGGATGAATATCATGCACCTTAAAGTATGATGGTTGTCATAGTTTATCATTCTAATAGAAGTTGGCCTTGATGTGTACATGTTATTTTTAAATGTTGAGATTTGTTGCTTCATGGCTTTAAAATCTTGTGTGTGGCATGTATACTTTTGCGATCCTAACTAGTTGGAGACATGTTTAAAAAAAAAAAGAGAGAGAGCTTTTACCATAGATATTAAAGGCAAAGTTTAGTAAGTCAAGTTAGATCACATGAGGTGTTTCATGTTTAACTAAAAACATGAATCATGTTGGAAGGCCAAGTGAGTCTAGGCATCGATATCATTATTACATCCGATAGCAAGTTTTGTGTATTCATTATGGAATTTATATACATGCTTATAATCACATGGTGGTTGGAGAATTCATTTTGCTTGTCAAATATACGTATATATGTGTGACTCAACATATTCATTGGAAAGTTTGTTGGCTATGTGAGAAGTCACTTGGCAATACCTTTTGATATGATGGAGCGTTATTCTTCTTCTTAATAAATATGAAAGCTCTCTCCTTTTCTTAACGAATTACTATTGGCAAGCGTCGCTTCCTTGTAGAAATTCTTACTGCTTTTATGAAGAGCTTTTCCCATTCCTCTTGAAAGAAATAGCATGCAGATTTTGTTGTTTTGAGCTTTCGGATCGTTGTGGGTATGAGATATGTGCAGGATTTTTACTGTTTTAGCCTTTAAACTTTTTTCTAAAATAATGAAGTGCAGATTTTTAATTGTTTTGTGCTTCAAATTGATGCGTATACAAGTTAGGTGCAAATTTTCATTAGTTTTCTTGCCCTGTATTGATATGGAGAAAGATTAGATGCATATGCTCACTTGCTTCATGCTTTAGACTATTTGTGTAAGATAAATTTTAGAGAACATTCTCGTTGGAATTATTAAGACGGATATTCCTTGAATATATATATTGTTCTTGAAGTAAGAAATGGATTTTATGTTTCATTTATGTTAGCAAATCAAATATTGTTTAGTCTCTTCTTCCCTATTATTTGTAGTTCTTTGTTGGAAAGATAAAAAATGTTTTAGAAGCTTTAAGAATTATTTCTGCATTGTAGAATTTTGTGAATGTCTTATGGTTGAAAAGTTTTAGAAAACGTTTGGTAGTAAAGGGTTTTATGGATGTTTTGTTTTGCTAATTATTTTTGCATTGAAAGGTTTTAGTGAAGATTTTGTGAATGTTTGTGAGGAATGCTTTGCAATGAGAGGTCTTTAAAAAAACTTCTTGTTGGAAAGCTTTGGGTTCTTCTACCCCACTCCAAATGAGAGGAGGCACTTGATTTGTGGGTTGTTGGGTAGAATTTTGTGTCAAAAAAGAGAGATTTTGGTAAAAGATTTTGTAGGCTTTTGTGGAGTTTTTGTTCTAGAACAAAATGAAAAGGAAAAGAGATTTTAGTAGATAACTTTTGGGAGGTTTTGTTGTAGTTCTTGCAAATCGTTTTTGGGATCTATGATTTTATAATTAAACTCGTTTAGTAAAGATCTTTTAGTAGCTTTTGGAGAAGTGGGTAGT
>CM028350.1:27080560-27130560 GCA_016618105.1 Dendrobium huoshanense | reverse complement strand
AAGAGTAACTTCAACATCACTGTTATTTCTGATTTTCACCAAGTTGTTCATGTGCAAATATCTTATTCTAATTTTATTTATAATGCCTCTTTTGAGTACGCTGCTTGTACTAGAATGGGTCGGCTCCCTCTTTGGGATCTTTTATTGAGTTTTGCTCACAATTCTAATGGTCCTTGGTGTATGGGTGGTGACTTTAATATTATCTCTAGTGCTAATGAAAGGATAGGGGGCAACTGCCCTAATGTTAATGCTATGGATGATTTCAATCACATTTTCTAATTGCAACCTATTTGATATTGGTTTTACTAGTAGTGCTTTTACTTGGAGTAGATTTTCGATGTGGTAAAGACTTGATAGAATTCTCTTTAATAATGATTGGATAAGAGAATTTCCTATGACTCAAGTTCAACACTTGAGTAGAACTTTATCTGACCATGCTCATTTACTTATGACCATTTGTGACAATAAAATGAATGTTTCTTCGGCCTTTAGATTTCAAAAACTTGTGGATTACTCATTCTGGTTTCTTAAACATGGTCTCTAATAATTAGCAAGTCATTATTTCTCCTGACAATAATATTAAAGGCATGACTCATCTCTAGGCTAAGCTGAGTAGACTGAAACAAGTTCTTAGATGATTGAATAAACATGTTTTCAAAAATATTTTTTCTAATATTAAGGAAGCTGAAGAAAAGGTCTTGGAGTTGGACAAGTTGTTTTTTGAAAATCCTATTAGTGATAATCTTTCTAATCTTGATAATGTTAAAGTTCATCTTTTTCAATTACAAAATCATAGGAAGAAATTTTTTGGAAACAAAAGGCTTCTGCTACTATGATTTTGGAAGGGGATATGAACAGTTCCTTTTTTATGCTTTGACTAATAAAAATAGAATTAAGATTCATATTTTCACATAATGGTTGACAACCATGGTTAGGTTTATGATTCAGATGAGTTAATTGTCATTATTCTCGTGTGGATTATTTTAAAGAGGTTGTTAATAGTTCTACCTTAACCACTTCTATTACGAATTCTAATGTGATCCCTAATTCTTTTGGTGAGGAAGATAGTTTTTTACTTACTCAAGCCCCTACGGAGGATACGAAATTTGGAACACTGTTAAAGACATGAATGGCGACTCTGTTGCTAGCCCTGATAGTTTTACTGCCAAATTTTTTGTTAAAACTTGGGATATTATTAAATTAGATGTGGTTGAAGTTGTTAATGATTTTTTAATGGCAATCATTACTCTAAATTCTTTTCTTCAACATTAATATTATGCTTATCCCCAAAAAAACTTTACTACCTACTAGAATGATTATAGATCTATTAGTCTTTGTTTTTTTAATAAATGTATGGCTTAAATCATTGCTTCTAGATTAATGCTCATCTTACCGAGAATCATCTCCTTCAACCAAATTGGGTTTGCGAAAGGCAGGAGTATTTTGATAATATTTTATTGGCCCAAGAGATGGTTCATGATATTAATGCCAAAGGTACTGGATAAGTAATCTTATTTTTAAATTCGATATTACTAAGGCTTATGATAATTTGAACTGGCAATTTCTTTACATTGTATTATCTCTGTTTGATTTTAATCAGTCTTTAATTATGCTTATTAAGAATAGTATTGAAAACTTTTTTTTTTTTTTTTTTTCGTGATCATTAATGGTCGTAACCATGGTTTTTTTAAATCTGAGCATGGGCTAAGACAAGGGGATCCATTATCTCTTTCTCTATTTATTATTGCTATGGAATATCTCTCTAGAGGTCTTGAGGATCTTTATAGAAGGTATCCTAACCTTCTCTTTCGTACTGCTGGTGGTATACTTATTACTCATCTTAGTTTTTGCGGATGACTTTATTATTTTCTCGAATGCCTCTATTTAAATGTTAAAATTCGTTTTCAATTTATGTCCTGTTCCAGAATATTAGTATATATCCATTAACAGGGAAAATAGTAATTTCATTATTGGCAAATCGATGAATAGTAGCAGAATTAGTAAGATTAAAAGAGTGTGTGGCTTTAATTCTACTTTGCTTCCTATTAAATATTTAGGCACCCATCTTTTTGAAGGAAGGAAAAAAAATCATTTGTTTAAAATATTTTCAATATCTTTCAAAGGAATTTTCTTAATTGGTTTCTAGTTCTCTTTTGGGGGAAGTTGATTTTAGCAAAAAGTGTCTTAAGTTCTATTCCTATATTTATTTTTCACACTCTGTAACCTTCCTCCATGGTTTGTACTAGAATGGAAAGAATGATAAATAAGTTTTTTTGGGGAGCTAAAAACAACAAGTCTTGTATCAATTGGACGACTTGGAGCAAAGTATGTGGGGTTTACAATGAGGGCTCTTTGAGTTGCAAGACTATCCTTGACACTATGCATGCTTTTTCTCATAAATTATGATTTTCTTTTCAATCCAATAACAATTTATGGGCCCAATTTATGAATGCCAAATATTGTAAAGACCTTAGTCCTTTGGTTTGTCACTATAAATTTTTTGATTCTTTTGTTTGGAAAAGGCTTTGCAATCTCACATGGGAGGTTGAACAGTATATCCAATGGGGCCTTGGCAAAGGTGATGATTCCTTTTGTCAAGACAATTGGTTGGGTACGTCTTCTATTGATTGTTATCTTAATATCCATACTATTGATAATACTAGAGTTAATTCTTTCATTCATAATGGTGATTGGAACATTACCAAACTCTTGGAGATTGTTTAGAATGACATTGTTGAGAAAATTATGTAAATCCCTTTACATTTACAGTACAAAAATAAATTTTGTTTCAATTTATCCTCATCTGGTAACTTCAATATTAAAAAGGTGTGGGAGACTATTTGATTCAAAGGTGAGTTTTCTCAAAACTTTACATCTCTTTGGCATAATAATATTCCATTATCCTACTCTATATTAACATGGAGATGTCTTAAAGGCTATTTCCTGGAGATAATCTTTTGTGAAAAAAAGGTTTTATCTTTGCTTCTAAATATCAAAGTTACTTTAATATTGAAAGTATTGCTTTAATATTGAAAGTATTAAGCATGTGTTTATTAATGGTGTGATTGCTTAAAAAGTTTGGTTCCGTTTCTTTAATCTTGTTGATATTGGTTTCTTTAATGCTAATTGTGATATTGTTGATATTCTTAAAATGTGGTTTTCTAAAGCCAAAGGTCATATTCATAATTTTCTTCCTATTTTGATTATTTGGTACCTTTGGAAGGACAGGAATGACTCTAAGCATAATGAGATCAAGATGGTTGCTAATCAAATCATTAACAATGTTAGAAATAAAATTTTGCAGTTGCATTCTGTTAATCTTATTTCGATAAAAAATTTTAAAAATAGTCGTCAGTTAGCTACTCATTTTGGTTTTAATAATGATAGTGGCTCTTTGGATAAATTTAATCATGTTGTGAGGTTGCTTAAACCCACTTTCCCTTATGCTAAACTTAACTCGGATGGGTCGGTTGGTGCTACAGCTGCTGGTATGGGTGGCATCATTCGCAACCATAATGGTAGTCCTATTGTTGCTTTTTCTGGCCCTCTGAATCTCTGTTTTGTCATTACTGCTAAACTTTTGGGCTTATCTCATGGTTTAAACATTTGTTTGAGACTGGTTTTGATTATGTGGTCATTGAGGTTGATGTTAAACTCTTAATCCATATTATTACTGATTATAATGCTGGTAATCCTCATGATTTTTATATTATTAGAAAAATTAAGATGTCCCTATCTAAGCTTAATTACTCTATTTCTCATATTTATCGTGAAGGTAATGCTTGTGCGGATTGGTTGGCTAAGTATGGCTGTCAACTTGATAATTATCATGAATTTATTGTGTGTAATCTGCCTTCTCTTCTTAAAGGGTTTATTACTCTGTACAAAAGCGGGCTTCTTTACCTTCATCATGCTTGATTGCCTTGTCTTGGTGTTTCTGTCATTTTCTGGCAGGTCTCCCCTATTTTTTTTTTTTGGAAGTTACCTGTAGTTCTACTGGTCTTTGATGTTTTTGTTTCTGGAATGCCTGGAAGTTTATTCTATATTTTCATATTTTTTGTTGTGGCTATTAAGTGATTTTTCTTTTATGGTTTGGGGGTTATCTGGGGGTGTGTTAAGGTGCAGATTTTTGTGGGCTGGTGTCTTACGGTGCCTCTGTCAGCTGCAGGTGATTGCCAATCATAGTTGGCTGGTGACTTTTTGGATCTGTATTTTTCTTACCCCCTTAATATCTATTTTTATGTTTATGAGTTGATCCCTATTGTCAGTAATGCCAGGTTACCTATGAGGATTTTTATGTTTACCACTGTCTCTGTTATGCCTACTACTCTCATCCAGGCTATCAATTTAAATGCTTGGAGTATTACCTACATGAGACTTTTCTTTCTTTATATGCTTGGCTTTTTGCTTGTGCTTTGTGGTAACTTGGTGACCGACAACCTTACTTCTTTTTCCATTTGGTTTAATATTTACTGCTTACAATTATGCTACCTTATTAACTTTTTGTTTTGGAGTATTTCTTATATGCAGCAATTCTCTTCAGATTTTTGGCCTCACAAAATTTGTAATGAATTCACAATTTCTACTTTTTCAGAGCTTGTTGAGGTTTGCTTATTCTTTTTGCATGAAGACTGTGCTAAACGTGATTATTCTGCTCTTTCTTTTTTGGGTGTTGTCTACCTGCAGCCCTAGAATATGCTTAGATTTTTTTTGTAATTATTAGAAAAAGGAACCACCGACTCTTAGGTGTTATTTTGTTTTCTAATTTAGCTCTTCTGAGCATTAGCGAGCTAGAGGTGCCTTCTAAGGACCTTTTTAATCTCTTTTTTTTGTATATTAACACGTAGGCCCCTCCGAGGATTTTAACCCAAAAAAAAAAAAATGAAAGAGTCTTCATTCATGAGTAGGTGCCTAGTGCACTTAGGATTACTTGATCTATCTCGATCTCCTCTTCTCATCGGTAGAGTGTATGATTCTCCTTTAAGATAAATTTAAAGAAAACTCATACTCTCACCTTCACTTTAGACAAGTACATCACCTCTTAACCTTCTCTAAAAGATTGGAAAAATTCTAAAATATTAAACTTAGAATGAAAACAATGAAAGAACAAAGCAAAGCAAAGCTGAATGAACTAACAAACTTAGAAGATTTCTTTGGTGGCTAAATGCTATAATTGGGAGATATAGGGCTCTAATTTTCTTCAGTATCGTGGGAATTATACATAATAGAATACACTGAATTGGAACAAAATAAATTTGTAAAATAATTCAAACAAGCAATATTAGTATGGTATTTTTAAATGTAACTGACTTATATATAATGCTTTTCAATGATTTGTAGAAGACTAGAAAATCACATGTTTAATGAAAGCACTTAAAGGATTTCTGTGTAAACAGTGGACTAGCATTTATGTCTTAGTCACTTCAAAGTAATTTATGCCCTAGCCACTTTAACCTAGTGTATTTAATTATTACAAATATCTAGATATTCTAATGTTTTCCTACATTAATAAAGATATTTTTATGAATTTATTTTGGCTTATTTATTTTTAATTATCAGTTTTATGAAGTAGAAATAATCAAATCAAATGAAAATTTATGTTCATGTACAATAATACTACAAATAATTTTGATTTCTAAGAGTTTGTAGATCGATATATTCTTTTTATCTTGAAGAAAAATGATATATATTCTTTTTAATCTTATTTTTTTAAAATAATAATTTTAAAAAAATGTATAAAAAGGAATAATTTTAATATAAAGCAATAGCAGACTATCTATTTCAAGATAAATGGTTATGCTCTTTTCCGTCTTCGTTCTTCATCTTAATCTTCATTCGGAACAGCTTTCTTACTGTCTTATAAATCAGCTTTGTAATATAAATTTTTGTAGCTCAAAACATTTATGTCCTAAAAAACTGCTTTAGAAAGCGCTAAAAAAGTTATCTCAAACGAAACCTTAAGCATCTATTGAGCAATTCAAAGAGAAAGCAATAAGTTTCATGAATGAATAAAATGCCAAAATGATTAAGCTCCACCAAAGAGGAAAATATTGTGCTATACTTAATTTTAATAAGAATTATAACATTCAATAAATAGATGAAAGAAATATATTTGTAAAAAAAAAAAAAAGTTTGACCTTAGAAAGGATTCCCAAAGAACTTAGCCTATGCTAAATTAAAAAATAGAAGAAAGAATCTAACAAGCTTGATCTTCTTATAAAATTATTATTTTTCAAATAAACCCTAAAGTAAAAGTTTATTCCACTGAGTTCATGATTAGTATAAAAAAAGTAGTTAAGGAATAAATAAATATATTACTTCCTTTACAAACTTTCCACCCAAAGTAGGATAAATTCTCAGTAGTGAGAGACAAAGAAAGAGGGCCACATATTTTGGTTGCAATTAATGGATTCTGAAAGGGCCACTTGACAAATATATATCAACAGAAACAAATCTTCTCCACAACATTTATGTTCTGATTTCACTGTCACAACATTTATGCCACTATTTGAACAAAATCCATGAAATTGGGACCATGGAATATAGTGCTACACGTGCATTATACAACTTTATATGTATGCTTTTTATTTTTAATAATGTTAATATTTTCTTTTTGTTTAAATGGTTGTAATTTATGAAGGGTGATTATTCTAATTTATGAAGGGTGATTATGAGCACGTGTAGCTGGTCGATTTTACTATAAGCATGTCAAATTTGGAGATCATTCAAAACTTCAAATATGCTTCGGTACCTTGATTTGGGTCCATTTGGGCTCCGATTGGACCGATTTAGGTGTCGTTGGGTTTGTCTCATTGAGATATTTAATTTGATTATAAGTTTGCTGAAATTAGAGTTCATGTGACATCGCATTTAATTTTGAAAGTTCCTAACTTAAATATGTCTCAAGATTTAAGTTCAATCCAAGCAATTTTTTTGTGACTTATCAAGATTATTAGCATATAAGAAAATTAAACAAAAGAAGGAATAATAAACGAAGGGTCAGTTAAATTTGCTAAAATTATCCAATATTAACTAACATGAACTTCAAATATTTTTCAGTTATTGTAGCTTTATTTAGTTTTTGATTGATTCATCTAATTTTAATTGAAATTAATCCAAAATTAATTATTTTTTATTCCACCTAATTATCAGCTTCCTATGAAACATAGGTGCTTTATTTAAGAAGAAACTTAAGAGTTTAAACAAAAATTAAATAATTTTGAACAAAATTCAATAAAATTTCTTGATACAAAATTATACTAAAATTCTATCACAAGTACTTAATCAAATTTCATATATATAGCATAATATGAGAGGTTCATTTTCAACTAAAATAACCTTTTTTTTATCTTAAAATTTATTTATTTTGAAAATACATTTTAAAACATCATGTATTAATATGCAAATACATAAATATTTGTGGTAAATATGTAAATTTCCCAAAAGAAAATTTATATGGGCTTTTAACAAAGATAAAAGTTTGATCTCTTGCAATTATTATGCTGATTTGTCTGCCAAAATATTAAAAATCCCACTACAAAAGTGAGCATGCATCACCCTACTAAAGCCTCCCTTTCCATTCACTTTCAACATCCCACTTCTATGATAAGGACCACCATCTTAATTATATTACTAAAACCTTAGCCTACTTAAACCCATCTCTTAAGCATTGAAAAAATAATTCAAAAAGATGTTATTTGACTTCTCTATAGTCAAAATTAAGCTTTTAACAATGCTTTAAATTCATCATTATTATCCTAATTAATGACTAAAACTAAGGTTTCGTTTGATAAAACTTTCTTACTGCTTCTCAAAATAACTTTCTAGTACAAATATTTTAATTTTTATACTAAAAAATTGTTTTAAGAAACAGTAAAAAAGTCGTCCCAAACAATTCCGAATCAACTAATTCATGTTCCTCTTTGATATCATGACATAGTTATTAAAAACCTAAAAACATGTTTAATATGAGCTAACAAACTTGTTAATTAATTACCGAGCTAATAACATCACAACCTAGCAAAGTGGTACTTTTCCATCCAATAAGCCACATAGTGCATGAAAAAAAACAAAGCTTCAGGAAAGTTAAGGCACCCAATGTACAGAAAAAATAGCACATATAATAAATTCAAAGTAAAGGAAGAGTCCACTTTCTCATCTTCCTTAAAAGAAAATTTCACATATGTATAAAATCTAACAAAATTTTAGCCCATTTCTCTTTTTTTCATAATATATATTATATTTAATATGGAAGAATATGTTGGATCATTATTATTTCTTTTTATGAGATATATATATATATATAAGGGCAGAGACATAAAATTTTATTAGTGGGGGCACAAATTAATGATTTTCAAAAAATAAAAAATAATAAAAAGATAAATAATGATTTTTAAATTACTCTCAATTATTTTTTAATGCTTTTTTTGTATTTTTATTTAATAGTTCATAGTAAAATAATTTTAGATCATTCAGAAATATTAATATTTATTTATAATAATTATTAAATTCTATATTTTATTACTTGTTTTAGACACAAATGTATGATTACTTTATTTTATCGTAAATATTTAAGTATTAATTTATTAAAAAAATGTATAACATGTGTGTCTATATCTGTGTATATATATGGGAGAAAAAAAAATTCAATTTTATTATAATTTAGGTTAAAATTGTTGAAGTAGCAATGTGAATAACTCCATGGCCCAGATGGTAATAGCATCTTGCAGAACCTGAAAGGGAGCTTTATTACTATTATTTTTTGTGTTACTGTGGGCTTTTCTCTGTTAGATGTTAAAGGGTCAGTGGGTGCTCCAGCCCCCAAGGCCCCTACTGGCTCCGCCCCTATATATATATATATATATATATATATATATATATATAACATAAAATAATTTAATATTAAAAAAATCTTGATTTGATTTGACTAAGGCTTTGTTTGAGATGATTTTCTTACTGTTTTATAAAGATAAATTTTAGTATAAAAATCTCTTGAAAGCGGAGAAAAAACAGAGATCTAAGATGCCTCACTGAAGCCTAAATAAACAACTCTATTATTAATATGCATCATGAGCTTTTTTTTTTTTTTTTTATGATGGTGAGAATTCCATTAATGATTTTTTTTGCATCCAAGCAATATAATTTAGAGTTAGATATATATTATAAAATGTACTAATGACTTGCTTCAATAGATAATGATTTTTAATGACATCATAATTCTAAGTAATGAGAAAAATATGCTACAAACCAAGCATATATATGCACATGCAATATCTTCTTACTTAACTCCAAGTTTATCAGCAACACAGTTAACTTGCCACTTGTTATTTTTTGTAAGATTAAAGATGACATTATTTTGTGAAGTATTAAGGCTGTTGAGGAACATTTTCTATTTTTATTTTATAGGTATATATTTTTATTTGCTTTGTTTATATTTTCATATAAAATAAAATAAAAATATTTGACATTCTAAACTTTAGTAACTTTAATTTGTTCGTATTTTTTTTTAATCAATATTACGTATGCAATATGACAGAGCCTTTAGATTATGGTCGTCAGCAGTGCCGACAATAATCAATGGGGTCAAGCTACGTGTAGGTGGCAGTGGTGGTAAAGGCCAGTGGTGGCGGCCAGAGCTAGCATTAATTTGTGGTGTTTGTATGTGATGGTAGCGGACAACGGTGGTGATTAACGACCCTAACGAACAACAGATGGTGGCCAACAATGACAACTAAGATTTCGTTTGGGACGACTTTCTTACTAATTTTTAAAGCAGCTTCCTAGTATAAAAATTATATTTTTTATATTAAAAAGTTGCTTTAAGAAGCTGTAAGAAAATCATCCCAAATGAAATGTAAGGGTTGAGGTGCCTGACGGTGAGTATATCAGTATCAATAATAGATGATGGTGATGGGAGTGAAGTTTTTTGTTTTCAAAAGATATCTAAAAAATATTTCATTATTTTTAAAAGCAGATAACATGAATCAAACATACCTAGACGAAAATCGAAGATAATTCCCAACGAGTCCTTAGTAGACAGACAAAATTATGTGGCACAAAAGATGGCAGACCGTAGACATCAGCTAAAGGCCACCCTTCCATATTTCTCGTTATTAGAAAGGCCACGTGTTCCACCTCTAAGATCTTGCGAATATTTGTGTCAGACAGAGAGAGAGAGATATTATTTTAGCCAAGGCCGAAAAAGGGTCTTTTCGGGCGAAGGGTGCAGATTTGGGGACCAACTCAAGCATGATTTTAATAGTGAAATTTTTTTTTTTAATACTGAATCTTAAATTTTATTAGTTGCTATCAATTTATCAATTGTTATTTGTAATAAATAGCTCCAACATCTTAATAAATTTAAGCTGAAAATATTTGATCCAATTTTACTTTCAATCTATATATATTTGATTCAATAAATACGTCTTTATAGAATACTTATGATCATCCTTACAGATGTTTTGACATATAATGACAGGGACATGGAAAAGATATTCATTTTTAGGAACATATCCCTCAATTGACTTACCCGGGACTAATAGAGGACCGAACTTGTCTATGGAGAACAAGGTTATCAATTGCTCATATTCGCCAAGGAGCTCGCTCTAAACTGGACAGCCAGGAAGTCTCGCATCTAGCAAATAAATCTTCACTTATCTCAATCAGATCCTCCCCCAGGCTCACTAGACTCAACTACAAGAAACCACCTACGACATAAGACCTCGCATTCCACTCAGCTATTATTATGGCTCAGAGATCCTTCATCCCCACAAATACTTTTGCTTGTCTTTCATACAAGGCCACCTCAAGCCTCTTATAATAGTTGCTCCATCTCCTCTCGAACTCACCATCTTACTCACCTTACGCTTACTTTCCCCTCTTGAGATCGCTCGAGAACAGACATTCAACTTCACCCTCCTGCAACCAATCCTAGATTCTTATGTATTTTTGTACATGTCTTCTATGTAGCATTTTTTTTTTTTAAATCTTTGATGTAGCTATGAAAACCCTACAAAAATAAAGGATGATGAAGAATAGTTGGGTGGCTTTTGGATCATTAGACCTTTTCCGGATCACTTGTGATCTACTTCTTATATTTTCTGTTAAAATAATGGACGTTCTGTCAGTCTACTCTTCGTCTATTTATTCTCTCTACTCTCTACACTCTAGTCTCTACTCTTCAGTCTTACTAATATGTTGGCAGCTCAGCATTATCCACATATATATAATTATATATATAGTTGGGCACATTCCAAGCACTAACCCAACAAAGTTTTATGATTTAAAAAAGAATCAGATAATCATATCAGCAAATGCAATTTTACTTGTAACTTCCACTACTGCATATTCTATCCTTTCGGTGATAGGAGAACATGCATTAATTGCAATGTCTGTAACTTTATTCCCTTATAAAATAATATTTGAAAAAAATCAGATATGTGAATGGAGATGATTGAAGTCAATATACTATAATTAAAAAATATTATGTTAAAATATTGTATTATAAAATATATTAAAATGAATTTTGAAGGTTTTAAATTTATATTAAAATTAATATAATTTAAGATATTATATATAATAAAAATCTCAGAATAAATTTAAACATTTTGAAATTTTATTTTGTATTAAGATATGAGTATTATAAGACAACTTTCTTCCATTATAAAAAACACCCAGCTTTGACAACAGGCAAATTTTCTTGGCAAAATTTTAGGAAGAAGCATGTTTGTTGCCGAAATTAGGGAAAAAAGCGTAATAGCGGAAAAATTTTAAAAGCAGCAATAACGCCATTTGGTTAAGCGCATTGATAGAATACGCCAGCAATAATCCCGTAATTTGACAATGCGCCAATTCTTAAAGCGCATTCTTAAGAATGCGCCACACCGTAAAGCGCATTCTTAGGAATGCGCCTGAATGGTAGGCGTATTCTGTGGTTCTCTCAATTCCCCACTCACGAAACATTATCTTTTTGGCGTTATCGCCGACCAGATCCGTTATTTAGGGGCAGATAACACTAGGTGGTTGGCATTCAGTGCAGCCACTTAATTAGTGGTTGGGGGAGCGTTGGGAGTTATCCGGGCAGCGCCTTTAAAAGGAGGAGTATCCGAAGAATGATAGTGCAGAAGTTTTCTTTCCTTGAATTCAGAGAGAAAGACAGGTTAGTAGTGTAGTTTTATTTTCAATTTTTTTTTTGTTTTAATAATATTCTGTGTTTTTCGTTTATAAAGACTTTATATGAAACATGTTAAAAGATTTGTATGATTAATTTTGGCCCATGAATGTGTATTGAACGTTAGATATTTGCTTAAATTTGTACTGTGTGTGTTATTTTTTTAGTTACGATGTTTATTCTTATTAGTTGGTGGTGTTAATCTTTGTTTGGAGAACTTGTATTAGAGCTAGGACTATTAATTTTACAGTATCCTTAAATTAGAGTTTCATTTTTAATTACATATGTTTTACCGGATAGCTTACATGATAAATTGCACATCCATGTTACTGTCTTGCCCGAGTCTATTAAGATAATTTTTTGGGGCTTCCAATGTCTTTTTAAAAAAAATTATTTAATGAGTATAAGATAACTTTTATTTAGTAGGATTAGTTATTTTAAAAATAAAAGATTAATTAGATTTAAATTTGCAAAATATAATATTAGCATGTATAAGAGAGAAATTAATTTTCAACAAATGATTTCGTAGAAGCAAAAGTAATAAGAAATGAAAGTTTGGATGGTAGCAGCAGTGTCGAAAGAAAACTATGGATTACAGATGGTACTATCCGGGTGCGTAAAAGCTTATCATATCCTACCGATGAGGACCTTGAAGCCAAGGTATCATCAAATGAACTATATAGGTGTGTTATACATACTTGGGATGAAGATGAAGATTTCTTACTGTGGCACTTACACGATGATACGATGAAAGAGAAGGAATATAGAGGTAACACTGCACGTTGAGAGTTAGGCTGGAAAAGTATACAAGAAGGCTTTACCGATTTTAAGCACCACCTTGTGGCAATAGATTTACTGAAAGGTCGAATTCTAGAACTTTGTCGTGCTAAAAACGGTGACATTGGATTGGGTTTGGGAAGGTCCATGATGGATACAGATAATTGTATTTTATGCTCCAACTGGACGGCTGAACATGATAAACACATGTTAGATTCTTATAAACAGTTGTTGCGAAGTTCTAAACATGCTAAAGCACAGGAATATCTTAATGGAGAAAATTGGCAACAAATACAACATCAATTTCAGATCAACTTCTGTTGTTGTCCTACACAAACACATATCCAAAATCGTCTACGATATCTACTTAACAATATGAATCAGTAACTTCGAAAAAGTACTTTCTGTTGTTCTTTCGCCAGAAAATTAAAATGTAATTCCTCTTGTAATGTTGATGCTTACTATTTTTGTTTCTAATTGCTACTCAAATTTAAATTTGTTTTATTAATGTGAGCCTACTTCTCAAATCATTTCTTATAAATGGTATGTATTATTATTTTAATAATGATAACTCATATTATATTTGCTAAAAATTCAGCACTTAATGTCTTCATCATCAAGTACATCATCAATAAAGCGCTCGCCATCAAGAAATTTCCTACATATTATTCCAAGAAAGAAGTTGATCTATGATGGTACTATTCGATTGACAGAATCTATGTCGTATCCCATGGATGAATACTTGGAGGAGAAATCAAGATCAAATGAAATTTTTTGATGTTGTCTACATGAGTGGTCTTGGTATGAAGATGACAGTTTATGGGATGCGTATCATGAAGTTATTAAAAGTCATTACCCCATGTATGTGGATGGAGAAATAATTACTGATATGGGTTGGAAATTTGTACAACAAAGGTTTACGGATCATAATAGTCATTTTGCTCCCATAAATATTCTTAGGACAAGAATTGGTGAAATCGCACGGAAAAAAGATGGTTCTGTTGTGGTCAATGTTGAGAATCCAATAACTGATGTGCAACATTGTATTCTTTATAAAAGGTGGCATACTTATCAAGATGCATTTCTATCAGAAAAATATCAAGAACTGAATATTATAGATGGTAAAAAGAAGAAGGAGTTCTTAAATATAAAAGATTGGCACCACATCCAAAAGCAGTTCACAGAAAAATTCTTATGCTGTCCAACTTTAACCCAACTCCAAGCGCGTGTGCGCATAGTACTCAGCCACATGTAATAATAGTTTTTTTTATTGTTGCTTTCAATCATTAGCGTATGTATTAACATGAACTTGTGTTGATTACTTTCCGCACTATTTCTATTCCAAAATTTAAGTTTCTTTGCTTCTACAGGTATTTAGTTATTTTGCTAAGTACTGCACAATCTGAAACAACAACTTCAAAAAAGAATAGAGAATATGCTCAGCTTTAATCCAAAATATACATTAAGTTATTATTCAATTATTATTTTTAAAAAATCTAATACTTTTCATAAAAATTAATTTATTTTATTAATTAGCATTTTTCATAAAAAAATTATTTTTTCCTTTAAATTTATTTTAAGCTTTTAAATATATTTATAAACTACAATTAAAATGTCTGACTACATTAAAAATTATTCAAATTTTGCTTTTTAATCATATACAATATATATAATTCATTAACAAATACTACTCAACTTTTTTAATTCAATACAAGAAATTTGGGTTTTAAAAATTGTATATTTATTTTACATTCCCTAAACTTAATAAAACTACTATAATCCAACAATATTATCATTCCCAACCTCAAAACCTCAAACGTAAAAATTGGTGGGGATACGGCTACCATCTCAAACAAAAATAAAACTTCTTACTCATTCAATACTCCTGATTTCGAGAACACTGAATCCAACAAAAACGCATCGAATTTGAGGCAATATTTCCGCCTGCCATTGCACTGAATCCGTAAAATCGTGTATGGCTGGAATACGCCAAAACATTAGGCGCAATCTTCGGAAATTAAAAAAATGCGCTAACCTATACCGCGCATTCTTAAGAATTAGGTGTATTCTGAGAATGCGCTAATTATTTGAGCGCATTCTATCAATACGCGAACTATTACAGCGTATACGCCGCTCCTTAAATTCTTTTCCAATCAAGCTTCTTCTCCTAAATTACAATTGTTACAAGCTCCTTACAAAAATTTGGCCAATTTTCTTCTTCTTCTATATATATATATATATTTTTTTAACTTTTTTTCTTACTTGCCCTCAAACATTATAAAAAACACCCAGCTTTGACAACAGGCAATTTTTTTTTTTTTTTTCTTACTTGCCCTCAAACAAGATATAGGCCAAGCAATATATGTAGATAAAAAACACATTTGAATATTAATTATAGTATTCTTTAAATTAAATAAGGAATGACTAATTCTATGCTTGAAATTTAAACTTAGTTTAGTATAGCTTTATCAAGACATATACTTATTTCTTATTTATTATTTTCTGTTTTGGGTAATATTGAACTAGGTTCCTATAGCTTTCTTTTTATTGGTTTGATTAAAGTATTCCTATTTATTTCCATGTATTCTTCATTACATATATGAAAAAAATTACTTTCATGTTTCCTGCTGGTTTTCACATGCCTGGATTTCGTCTCTTCCAATATGGTATTAGAGCAAGTCTTTCGCCGCAATCTTCTTTGTTGATTCATGAAGATTGTCTCTGTTGGCGCAATCGTCTCTGCGGGAAGATCCTCTCACCCCCTTTACATCCATTATTGTGATAACGTTGGACACTCTCTCGTCTCCCAAATTTTGATGGGAAAACTATGGATTTTGGAATCGAGCAATGCCCTTCGGACTCTCATCCAAAAATGAAGTAGGTTTTGTGGACGGCTCAATTAATCGCCTAGACGGTACCGACCTTACTCTCCTTAATGCCTAGAATCGCAACAACCACATCGTCATCTCATGGATTCTCAATTATGTGTTTAAAGAAATCGCAGCTAGCCTTCTTAATTCATAAACTATAATGGAGATATGCAAAAATCTTAGAGATTATTTCCAACAACATAACAGTCCAAAGATCTTTCAATTGCACCATGAACTAATCAATTTGTTATAGGAATAGCAATTTATATGTATTTATTTCACAAAATTGAAGGTTTTGTGGGAGGAATTAAATGATTGTCGCCCCACATGTTCTTGTGGAAACTACAGCATTAAGGGGTGAAGAAGCTTCAAGCCCATCTCCAAATGGAGTACATCATGTCTCTCCTCATGGGTATTAATGAATCTTTCACACATGTACGTGGCCAGATCTTTCTTATGGATCCTATACCTCCCATTAACTGAGTTTTCGATCTCCTATCTCAAGAAGAGAAGCATAGAAGCCTCAATCAACAGATTTCCAATACCATTGAAAGTGAGGACATTGCATTAGCTATTAAACATATTGAAACTTATAACCCTTGATCTAACAAAAGTCTAAGGAAAGAACAACCTTTCTATACATATTGCAAATATTATGGGCATACAAAAGAACGTTATTATGATATCCATGGCTACCATCCATGACACAAACTATACAAATCTTTTCATAACAGCAAGACACCTAGCCATGCAAATGGAGTGAATGCCACTGCCATGGGAAAACACATCAAAATCAACGACTCATGGGCAAATTTTGACAGTGACCAAGTGGATCACCTTCTCACCAAGGTCTCTCAATTCCAACATACTTCTTCCAGTGAAAACGTAATCCCAATAACTTTGTTAGTACATGTTACAACGATCTCTCTTTTCCACCCTCAAACATTACCAATTATACTGATATATCTCTAACATTCTCTAGGCTAATTGCCAAAAACTATTGGGTAATTAATTCGGGTGCATCGCAACATATTTTCCTTTATGTTGAAATGTTCACGTAATTGTCCCATGCTAACAACACTGCAATAACTCTACATAATAATAATAATAATAATTGGTCAACTATCATGGAGAAATTAAATTAAATGATGACTTAATTCTCCACAACATATTGTTCATTCTTGATTTTTATCTTAGTTGACTATCCTTCAACTACCTTTTAACACATAATCACTTTACGGTCATTTTTTCTGCTAATCATTTTGTGATACATGACATCAACAAAGAGAAGATGATTGTCAAGGGTGAAAGACTCCAAGATTTATATATTTTAATTTTTTATTCTAGTATTTCTTGTACTTAAGTTTTTTTCAAACAATGTTTCTACATTTTACATAGTCATTTAGTACATCTTTCCAATAAAAGTTTATGCAACATTAACAAGCAAATAAATTGTACTATGCCCAATCTCAATAAACTAGATCCTTGTTACATTTTCTCTTTAGTTAAACAACATAGACTGTCATTTCCCTTTCACAACCACATCACCAAAAACCCCTTTGATCTTATACACTATGACATATTGGGACCCTATCGCACTCCTCACACAGTTCATTGTTATTTCTTAACTCTTGTTGATGATAATACCATATTTACATGGGTTTTCTTCTAAAAAATAAATGATGTCTCTCACATCATTCCTAAATCTATTACCATGGTTAACACTTAATTTAATTGCAAAATTAAATCTTTCAGCTCTGATAATGCCAAAGAACTTCAATTCACTAAATTGTTTTTTAAACTTGAGAGTTTACATCAACACTCATGCATTCATCATCCGCAATAGAACTTCATTGTGGAATGTAAACACGAACATCTTCTAAACATAGCACATGCTTTATACTTTCAATCACAAAATCCTATTTTGGAATGAATGCATTTTATCCACCCCATCCACCTTGTTACAAGACAAGACCACTTATGAACTTTTATACAAATAGCCTATTGATTATAATCATTTTTGCATATTAATATAAACAACCTTTGCCTCCACTTCACTTATTGCCTAAGACAAATTTCACCCCCGAGCTCGCATGGGCGTCTTCCTAAGTTATCCACCGATAATTAAAGGATATAAAATCTATGATATCCATAGCAAACAAATCTTCATCTCTCGAGACGTTATATTCCATAAAAACCGCTTTGCTTTCTATTTGGTCATCGAGAAAGAAGATACCATAGACCATTTCTCCACAGTTGTTTTACCCATTTCTCCAAGCGACTCTTTTGACTCATCTAAATCTAATAAATATACCACAAGGGACACATCCTCTCCTGATGAGCCTAGCTCCCATCATCAACCACGCATATATTGAGCCTTACCACTCACTTCATAGTTCCATACATGCCATTCGACCTCCCTCTTACCTTCTAGACTATCACTTCAACTTACTCTACAACACTAGCACCAACTCTTATCAACCCCTTCCCTCTTCCAATATTCATCACACCAAATACCTTCTATATCAATTCCTATCGTTTGATGCTTTATGGAATTCATACAAACACTTCATCCTCCAAATTTCATCAATAATTGAGCCTCAATATTATCATCAAGCTATAAAAATACATGAATGACAAGATGTCATGGACTATGAAATCCAAGCTTTTAAAAATAATAACACTTGAACCATTGTTTCCCTTCATTATGGAAAGAAAGCCATTGGCTCAAATGGACTTACAAAATTAAATGAAATATTGATGGCTCCATTAATAAATACAAAGCTAGCCTCCTTGCTAAAGGATATACCCAACATGAAGGTGTCGACTTCCTTGAAACTTACTCTCCAGTCACCAAGATGACCACTATTAAGGTCTTACTTTCATTTGTAGTAAAGCAAAATTGGCATCTTAACCAACTCGATATCAATAATGCCTTCTTGAATGGTGACCTATTTGAAGAAGTCTAATAGAACTCTCTCTCGGATACACCAAATAGGGGGAGTCATCTTAATCCTATAATAAATCTATTTACCACTTATAGAAGTCTATCTACGGGCTTCAAATATGCTTCAAAACAATGATACTCCAAAATTTTCAATTCCTTGAATTCAATTTGGTTTACTCAATCTAAGGCAGATTATTCTCTTTTACGAAAGGGTTTAGCTCCAATTTTCTCTCCTTATTATTCTATGTTGATGACATAATCATTATCGCCATTAAGAGATGATATCCATTCTCTTCAAACATTCCTCCATCAATAATTTAACCTAACCAATTTAGGTCACTTAAAGTGGTTTTTAGGCCTTGAAGTTGCTCGCTCCTCCACCGGCATCTTTCTTTCATAACGTCAATACACTCTTTAACTCTTAGAAGATACAATCATGCTCGGTTGTAAGCCCTCCAAACTCCCTATGAACACTAACAACAATCTCCATCTATATGAAAGGGGTTTACTTCATGACGCTTCACAATATCAATGCTTAATTAGTCGGCTTTTATACATCACTTTAACTCATCCCAACATCACCTTTGTCGTCAACAAGTTGAGCCAGTTCTTATCTCAACCCCGTACATCACATATGGAACACAACAACTGCTCTACAACCTCAAATACACCCGGCCAAGGTATTTTCTATTCCACTTCATCTAATCTCCAATTAAAAGCATTATGTGATGCATATTACAAATCATGTTTTGATACGAGGTGCTTCAATAGTGATTTCTATATATTTCTCGGTGACTCTCTCATTGCATAGAGATTAAGATCGCATTCTATTGTACCCAAATCCTCTGCCGAAGCTTAATATGGATCTTTGGCTACAACCGTTAGAAAATTGACTTAGCTCACACAATTATCACATGACTTATGCATATCACCTACTGTCCCTACTCTAATCTTCTGTGACAACCAAGCCGCCATCCACATTGCTACAAATCCCATTTTTCACGAACATAGAAAACACATTGAGATAGATTGTTACTTTATTCATGATGAAGTTATGATGGCTCTGGCAAACTACACCATATATGGTCACACCTCCACCTCGCTTACATCCTTACCAAGCCAGTTTCATCCACCCATCTATTCTCACTTCTATCCAAGATGAGCGTGAAAAATATCTACCGCTCCTTTTGAGGGGGTATCAAGACATACACTTATTTCTTACTTAGTATTTTATGCTTTGGGTTACATTGAATTGGGTCCCTTTAACTTTCTCTTTTCCAGTTTGATTAAAGTATTCATACTTATTTTCATGTATTCTTCACTTAAGATATAGAAATTTTTACTTTTCTATTTCTTGTTGGTTTTCTCTTGCCTGGCTTTTGGGTTTTCTAATAAGCTTTTGGCCATTGTTTTTCCTTCTTTGAAAAAATTATTGTACTAAAACGTTGCTGTAGAAAGCAGTAAGAAAATTGTTCCAAGCGAAGCTTTAGTTAATAGCTAATCATATGCTTTATTTTAATTAGTGTTGTGCCTTAGAAATTCATGATAGTGGTGGAAGAGAAGTTCCATCATAGATTTGTACAAATAATCTAAGCACAAATGAATAAATGAAATAAGTACATGAAACATTAGAGTTTTTATGTGAATAATCCAATAAAGTAAAAAAATCATAATGTCTGCTTTGCTAAAATAATTCCACTTGACGAGTGCTCATTACAAAAAAGTAGAGAGTGAATGCCATTAAAAAATTTGAAGGTCGCATCTCCTATAAATATCAAGGTTTTTAAAACCGAACCGGACCGACCGGTTCAACCGGTTGAACTGCGAACCGGTCGGCTGGCCGATTACGGTTCAAACCAAAATCGGAAAATCATAAAACTGGCATCCAACCGCTCGAACCGGCGGTTCGACCACCGAACCGCTGAACCGACCCCAATTTTTGCTAACCGGCCGGTTCAGCTAACGCGCCATTTTAGCGAAACTGAGTAATCGAACGGCTGAGATGCGATGGTGATGCTTCATTATGCGTAAAAAAAAAACCCTATTTCATTTGTTTGTCGCGTCGCTTGCTTCCTTGCTTCGTTTCCTCTATTCGCCCTTCTCTCGTGTGCTTGGAACGAACGATGAGTCGGCGACGGACCTGGGAGAGAAGAACGACCTCTTCTTTTGTGTGCACGTCATTTGCAGGTTAGTCTTTGTTTAGGGCATGCTTTCCTCTCTCATTTTGGTCGGACAATGGTGGCCTTTGTTTGGGGATTTGTTTGCAGGTGGGTTTTTTTATTTTTTTTTAATTGTTTTCATTTGCCATTTGCAGCAACCGAAGGTCTGAGAGCTGAGATTTTTTCTTCTTCTCTTCAGTTTTCCTAATTAGCAAGAAGACCTAATAGCTACAGGTTTTCTTCCTTCTCTAATTAAATGGTTACAACTTGCTTTGCTCATAAGTTGATTAGTTAGATTTTTTTGCACTGGTTACAACTTGCATTTGTGCATTTTGAAGTATGTTGCTGCAACTTCTTTTACTCTCAAAAATCCAAATGAGTTTCTTCTTTTTAATACAAAAGTTGTTCTTCTTTTAAATCATATTAGCTATGGTTATCTTCTAAGATTGGTCATAAGAGAGAATTATGTCCTGAAGCTCATAATAATATATTTAGTTATATTTCAACTGCTGAGAGGACTATGATTTTAATGCAAAATCAAATGATTTGGTGCATAGGCCTTGAATTCATGTTAATTTTTTGGTAAATAAGAGTAAATCAATTAAATCTGAATGTTTATCTTGATTAGGTGCAATAAGGTTAGGTTTAGAGTGAATGTATTAGAATAAAATTTCTCATTTATTTTTAAATTTTTAATAATATTATTATTTATTATGTCATCCGGTTCGACCCCGGTTCGACCCCGGTTCGACTAGTCGAACCGGTCGACCCGTGAACCTCTCCTTATCCGGTTCGTTGTCCGGTCCGGTTTTCACAGCCTTGATAAATATAGTTGATACGTCGTCACAAAATTAGCTTGATCGGACATGAACCTCGAGGCAAAAGCTAGTTGGAGACTTCAAAAATTAAATCCGGGAGCATCCGAACTCCGATTTCAGCAAGCTCACAGTCAAACTGAACGTCTCAAAAATACGAACTCAGCGACACCAAGATCAACCTAATCTGAGCCCAAATGAGTCTAAATCGAGGGTTCAAAGTGATATCGGAAGGTTCAAACAGCAATTTGAGTTACCAAACGGTCTCCGATTTTGATGAGCTTATACTCGAATCGAACGGCTCGACGGGACGAATCCAACGAGCCCAAGATCATTAAATTCCGACACCATTAAGGCCTCCAAATGGCCAATAAACGGTGCACAATCATAGGATTCAATATCGGCCGTCCATTTGACCACTCCCTATTCGCCCTTGATCTCACATCTATTTACGGACCATGCCACTACAGAAAATCTATAAAAAGAGCCCTCATTCTTCACAAGAGGGAGATCCAAGCAATAGAAAGAAGAAGAGAAGAGAAGGAAGAAGAGAAGGAAGGAGTTCCTCCTCGACAGCCGCCGGACCACCGCAGAACTTCGCCGGACCACCGCAGAACCTCGCCGGACCACCACCGGACCACCGCTGGAATCTCGTCGGACCACCGCCGGACCACCACAGGAACCTCGCCGGACCACCACATAACCTCGCCGGACCACCACCTTAAGGCCCGACGTTCAGCTCCTACGTCCTACTGAAGACCCGACGTCCTGCCAAAGACCCGACGTCTTGTTCAAGGCCTGACACTCAGTCCCTACGTTCTGCCGAAGACCCGACGTCCTGCCAAAGACCCGACGTCATACTCAGGGCCCGAAATTCAGTCCCTACGTCCTGCCGAAGAGTCGACGTCTTAAATAATTGATTGTAATCTGATCACCCCTGGAGGTGATTCAGTCCTTTGTAACAAACTCAAAGTCTAGTGGAACCATTTTTCAACTGGGCTAGGCCTCGTGGTTTTTTCCCTTTTAAGGGTTTTCCACGTAAAAAATCTTGTGTTCTCTGTGTGTGCTAGTTATACGTACAACGCTAAGACGTAGAATAAAATCTCTATCGCCGCGTAATTTCTAGCCCGCAACAGATTGGCGCCGTCTGTGGGAAAGTCAATCCCACTACACTAAAGAATCTTCCAATGGTCAACAGGCGTAGCCATCGCATCATGGGAACCTCCCGCTCTAATTCACACCAATCCAGGAATCAGTCCCTGAATCAAGGACGACAGACATCTGCCTCCTTTCACCCCGGTAACCGACACCCTGCCGGAGAAGGAACTTCAGGGCCATTCCTAGAAGAGCGTATCAGAAAAATGGAGGAATCTCAAAATGAGATCCTTCAGCTCTTAAGGGGAGCTCGAGGACCAGCGCCAGTACCCCAAGAAGATACTCTTCTCCCTCGAGACCAGCCAGGATTCGAAGACATTCTTCATGTCGAAGTCCCCCTTCCTCCGCCAAGGATGCGCCCTCCTACACGTCCGGAGAATGAGCTTGCTGATACAGCAAGCTCTACCCATCCTTCACGCACAGGCTACCAGCAGCATATACCGCCGGGCGTCCCCGAGGACTTGGACCAACAGCACGACACTGAACTCCCCCGTAATACTCTACGGCATGAGTTACGGAGACTAGTCCGTGAAGAGTTCCCCACAAGGGGTATCAGGCAGTCCCTTCACCGACGGGACATTCAGGAGTCATCACCTTTCACCGAAGCTGTCCTCCGATATCCCGTTCCGGCAAGATTCAAACTCCCGAATATTGATTCTTATGATGGGACTTCAGACCCCTACGAGCATATCGACCACTACCGTACTATTATGCATATCCAGCAAGCCCCAGACGCTCTGCTCTGTCAAGTTTTTCCTGCCACCCTTAAAGGGCAGGCCCGGACATGGTTCTATTCCCTACCCCCTCGGTCCATTCCACTATTCGTTAAATTGGACAAATTGTTTGTCGAACAATTTGTCGCCAACCGAAGGATGATTAAAGACTCCTCCCACCTTTCGGGGATACGACAGAATGAGGGTGAATCTCTCAAAGAGTATTTTCAAAGGTTTTCTACAGAAGCCCGACAAATTCCAGGGGTAGATCCCGAATTGCTACGAGGTGTGTTTCTTGGAGGGCTTCGTCCAGGCCCTTTCTACTCGGCACTTATGCGAGAAAAAGTCCATTCTTACGCGGATTTAATCCACCGAGTAGAGGCCCAAATCACTGCCGACGAAGCCATAAATGCTCATAGGAAGCAATTCGAGCAAACAACCGGGAAGCGAAAAAATCCCCCAGGGACGGAGAATCCCCCATCGCAAAGGAAGAAGCAAGGAAACTACAATCTTCCTCCTCGACCCTCACAGCCACGACGAGAGCCCCGACAAGAAAAAGAGTACACGCCACTTAATACATCCCGAGCAAATGTATTAATGGCCATCCGAGACCAAGAGAGTGTAAAGTGGCCGTACCCCTTAAAGCCTAATACCGGAAACCAAGAACAGTATTGTCATTTCCACCGCAGTCGTGGATACACCACTGAAGCATGCAGGCAGCTCAAGGAGGAAATTGAGAGACTGATCCGACAAGGATATCTCCGACAGTTCGTCAAGAATCCAACAGCTCGAGAAGAAACTGTTCCAACTGGGGGGCAAGATCAACAAAAACCGTCGACGAACAATCGCCAGATGGTCGGCGAAATTGAAACTATTGCTGGAGGCCCTTCAACGCCTTGTCAAGTTCTAATCACAGAGAACAAGGAGCCACCAACAAAAAAGCTTCATGTCGATTACTCCATCACTTTTAAGGAGTCTGATCTATGTTGACCTCATTTTTGTATGAGGTCACTAAAACCCATCCAGAATCCAGATTTAATCCCAGGCCCTAGGATCCACTCTAGACCTTAGGATCTTTCCTAGAACTAGACCTTAGAGCTTATTCTAGAGCCTAGGATTCCCTTAAATCCTAGACCTTAGAACTCTCCTAGATCTTAGGATCACTCCAACTTCAAATCAACATCCACCTTTGATCAACCTCAATTTTAAATCAATTCCTATATTTAACCCACTCCAATTTCAATTTAATTCCTACCTGTGACCAATTTGAATCTCAAACCCTATCCAATTTAAGCCCAAATTAATTTAAACTTCAAATCAAATCCAAATCCAGAAGTTTAAACTCAAATTCAAACCTTTAAGGCCCTGTCCTAAACACCCTTTTCAGAGATTTTTCAAACATCTCAAAACCCAGTCAAATGGCCTCTGATTCAGGGTCTATCACTTGCAAAGTGATAAGACATGTCTCTAAAGGCTACCCTCCAATTTTGAGCTCATTCTGAGGTCTCTAACCCCAGAATCTGAATTAAAATTCAAAGGCTGTAAAACCTTCAAATATTTACAGCCTATGCCACTGAGCATAACCCTTTGGAGATCTTGACCTTGGAACCCTTATCCAAGCCTCCAATCACTTCCAGACCCTTGATTTTAACCCATTGAGCAGTAAACTGCATTTTTCAAACCCATTTTTGACCTTAGTTGACCAATAGGTCAAAATTGACCAAAGTACCCCTATGGGGCTCAAATAGGGATTTCAAACCAAATGAGCTCCAAATGGGATGCAACCACCTTTAACAAATTTCAAATGCTATTTCAAATCCTTTGAACCCATTTCCAACCCTTGAGTCAACCTGGTTGACCAAGTCAACTGGTTTGACCCAAGGGACCCTTTAAGGGTCCAAACATGTGTTTTGACCCAAATGACCTTTTTAGGTCACCCAACCACTTCCATTGACCTCAAAATGTCATTTCAAACCTGTTGAGCCCAAACCCAGACCCTAGGTCAACCTGGTTGACCAAGTCAACCTAGGTTGACCAAACAGGCCCTTAAGGGCTCAAATGGTGATTTTGACCAAATTGACCCCTCCAAACCCTGGGACCACATCCAATAGACTCAGGACGACATTCTGAATCTGTTGAACCCATTTCTAGCCCTTGAACCCAACTGGTTGACCAAGTCAACCAGTTTTGGCCTAGAAGCCCATTAAAGGCCCATTAAGCCTTTTTAATCTATTTGACATACATGGCTCTTGGAACCACCCTCCAATCCACCTAATCAACTCATTTGAATCATCTAATTGAAAATTTCATAACCCTTGATGGAGTTGACTGGTCAACCAGTCAACCCAAGGCTTAAGGGACCATTTGTGTGGTCAAACCCTTTAACCCATTGGACCTAGCTCAAGCCACACCCATCCAGCCACTTAGAAGGACTCCATGACCTGTTTGGATGCCACATCAGCTCCATTGACCAGTTGACTGGTCAATTTGGTCAAACCCAAGCTTAAACCCTTTTAAAAGGTCTTAATCAACCTTTTAGACCTTTTTCCCTGATTTAACTCCCCAAGGCCGACCCCTTAATGTCCTAAAGCTCACTTGGAGCTCTCCTAACCAAGCTCAGGGCCTGGTTTAGCCTAAAATGGCAATGCCCCCCCCACTTGTCCCAAGTCCACCCAACGGAAATAAGGCATGTCCAGCCTTTGGGGCAGCCTTCCAGCTTTCCCAGGGACACTTGGCAACATCTGGAGAGCCCAGGAGCCAATCCCAGCCATTCGTTTGGCCTGGGGGCGTTTGAATAGGGGGAAAAGGGCTTAATGCACACCATTCTAACCCTAATCATCTCTCACTACTCAAGCCCTCTCAAGCCCTGCCCCCAGTTCGTTTTGAATCTCCAGAGCTTCCTCTACCTCCCCACTACAAAACCCAAGTGGTTGCACGTCACCGGCGGCGAGTTCTCCGGCGAACCCACCACCTAGACCGTCTCAAGCCCATAGCAGCCGATCCAGACGCGTTCGAGCTTGGATTTTCGCTGGGAATCTTCACTTGGACAATCTACAAGCTCAACCATCCAGAAATTCCGAAGATCTAACGGTATAACTCCCTAAAACCCTAGATCTAGTTCACACTAGTTAGATCTAAATAGCTTTACGCTTTTAGGGTCTTAGCTAAAACAAACTATTCCCCACGATTTCTGTTCATGCCCTTAATCCACGTTTAAAATTTCAAGTGAAATGATCGATCCGATCGAGAGAACGAGGCGAAACACGTTTTCTAGGGCGTCACTCACGGTTTCCGTTGAGTGTACGTTTTCTGGACCGTTGATCGTTCGATCAACGGTCCAGATCGAGCCCTTCCGCGGCCTGATCCGACCGCGCATTCGATCTCTCGTTCGATCAGCCGTCCGGCGAGATCTAGGCCGTCCATTCGGAATAGCGGGATCGAAGCTCCGCCGTCTGATCTTCTCCTGGTGAGATCAGACCGCGGGATCTTATCTCAGCCGTTGGATCGAACCCGCGGTTAATCCAACGGCTGTCACGCGCCGCTGACGTGGTTAAGTGAAAACCGCGTGAAGCGGCCAGCGGCCGACGCGTGTCCCCGCCGTCGCGCGGTTTCGATCCCGCCAATCCCAGCGCGCCGCGTGTCTGACCGCCGCCATTTAATTAATAAAATTGTGTTTTAATTGATTTTAATTACAGAATCTTTGGAAAATCATAGTAAATCAAATACATAACCAAAAATTAAGTATAATATATCAAAATTTTCAGAATTTCATCTAGTTTATTTTAAAAATAAAATCAAACCCTTTTGGTTATTATTTTATTAGTAATTTAAGAAATACAGAAATATGTATTTTATTTTTAATTAATTATATACAAATTATTTTTATCTGAAATTTGGCATGCATGTTGTTGAGTGTATGGCTAGTCTCCAAAAAAATTTTCATTACTATTTGAGTAGATTTTGATGGTATTTTGAATTATTGAAGCTTATTAACCTTTTTTATATTTAATTAAATATTAAATATTTAAAAAAAATATAAGGAAGATCTTTTATTATTTTCAAAATTTTATGGAGATCAGTGGATCCTTCAACTTATTAAAATGTATCTTAATAATATATTTAATTATTTTATAATCTATATTTCTATTTATATATATAAATTTATTTATATTTATGTATTTTAATGTATATTTTGAAACTATATATATGTAAATCCTTAAGTGTTCAAGATTTCATTTGGGATCTTAAATGTTGATTGAGCATGTTTGAATGGAATTAATGGGGATGATTAGTGGATAATCATTCCTTGATTATTCACTAATTTTGTCTTAATTATGTTAATTAGTTAATTGCATGCTTAAGGTGCACACACCACCTAGTCTAGGTTCTCCTAGATCTAAGGACTTGTTTGCTTGCCACTTGTGTATGCATGCCATGTTTATTCAAAGGGTTAGAGGAACTTTGATTTGAACCTATTCAAAACTAGTGACATAATTAAGGACAATAATTAAGGACTCATGTATAGAAAACTTAGGAAAAATTAGGATTCACTTCCCCTTGAGTTGAAACTTTGAACATTTGAACTTAGTGACATTCTCAGCCCCTAGAGAAATTTTCACTAATTTTTGAGGTCATTAGGCCCCCTAATTAATTTTCTAAGTCTTAAACCCTTAATTAAGCCTTTAAAACTTCTAAAAATTGTAATAAATCCAATTTAAATCCAAAAATTGCATATAAACCCTCAAACTGACCAGAATTCAGTCCTTAATCCATGATAATTGAAAGCCCTTTGATTTGACAGCAATTTAAGCCTTAATTTAATTTTAAGTGAAAACCAATATTTAATTAAGATAATTAATTAATAATAATTAAAAAATCCAAATCACCCAAACTCACTTGCATTCAACTCCTAATAAGGTCTAATATTTATTAAAAATATTAAATTCCAGAAATTTTCAATGTTTTAAAAAGTCAACAAACCGGTCAAATCTAGTTCAAATCTAGGTCAAAACTTCAAACCTTCGTAATAAAATGTAGAAAAATCCGATTTTAACGTACTTACCTTCTAACTGATCGTAGTAAGGTCTAGTATTTTAATAAAATACAAACATTCCAGAATTTGGGCTTAATCAAAAAGTCAATTTTCAACCCCTTAATTAAATCATTAAAATATTCAAAAAATTCATAAAATTCAAAATTATTCTAAAATTCCAGAAAATGTTAACTTAATATTTAAAACACTTAACAAATCCTTTAAAACACAACAATCACCCTAAAGTTGAAGTTTATTGGCTGGACTACTCCGGGCTGCGGGGCTAAGTGTCCTAAGGCTGGTTCCTCGAGCCTGGTGGCACAACGCCACGAATGAATTCTAAAGGGTGTCAAACCTTAAAATAGATTAATTTTTAATTATTTAACATTTTAAAAATCTCTAATTCAATTACATTAATTTGGTTTATCGGCTGGACTACTCCGGGCTGCGGGGCTAAGTGTCCTAAGGAGGCTGGTTCCTCGAGCCTGGTGGCACAACGCCACGAATCAATTAATGGCAAACTTAAATTAATCAAGCTTTTAAAATCAGTAACTAACTCATTTTTGTATTAATCTACTCCTTTAATTCCAACCAACTTAAATAACTTAATCAACCCCGATTGCTACTGGGTAACCCAGACCTACGAGGCTATTAGCTTAGCCCCAAGGAAGGTGAAATAAACTTCACGGCCTCGGTGTGAAACAAAGGTAGTAATCAATTAACTTTTAAAATATGTCTAATTAAAATTCTTAATTCATTAATATTTAAATTTTAATTTAAATCCCCTTCTAAGCCTTAACAAATCCAAACTTTTAGACAACTTAACTAATCACCTACTTTAGGATCTATCCCAGCCACACGACCTTTCTCACACACTTTAGATGATGTGCTAGGACAACCAACTTCTAGATCTAGGATAGGCCGGTGTTTACTTTACTGCTGTGTGCCGGATTTTTCGTAGTTTTCACTGCATGTTGTGGATGAAATTGCTTTGCTGTGTCTGCTTACTTTTTCTGTACTCTGTGGATGGATTGATGTGTTTGGCGACTAGATTACCCTTAGGTTAGGTACGATCTGGATGTTGACACAGTTTTCTGCAGGTGGCCACGCTCATGCAGGGCAATATAAAAAAGGGGGCAAATCAAAAAAATGCATAAATATTATAAACTCTTTGCACAGGTGCTTCAGCTGCTAAAGCCCCCAAATCATAAAAAGAGCGTGGCCAGTGTGTTTACTTTCTTTTCTGCTCATATACAACTGCTTGGGAATAACTGCTTTTTTTTATATATTAATTGCTTAGGATAACCCTGCAGGTGAGTCTAGATTTTTATTTTGATATCAATGTAATTTGTGCAAGTGTCAAGTGTTGTGAAAGTTTATTTTGAGTTGGGATACATAGATCCAAAGCTTGGATTCCAAAGAGGAAAGGATACCCCTTTGGGGAACACTCCTTTTCCATTTGGAAATCCAAATTTGGATCATACCTCTTCCTTACCCAAAGAGGAAAGAGTGGCCTTCCCCTTAGAGGGAAGTGCCCTCTTGTCCATTTGGGTAATCCACTACGAAGATTCCAAGAAGATTGAAGAAAAGGAGTCCAAAGAAGAATGAAATTGAAGATTTGAAGACTTGAAGATTGAGAGTATCCCACTCAAAATAACTTGCGTCATTACTAGGTTTAGAATCCGGGTTGTTGTCAGTGGTGCCCGGCCACTTTACTTTCTGTAATATTCTGGTTTGTAATAAGCAAGGCAATTCTGCCTATGGACATTTATTAATTAATTTATATTTGATGTAATGATTTGATTGCCTTTAGGATTACTTGTTTTTACTAGTTTTTTGGCGATTGCATGCCGCTCTTTGTTTTCGCCTGGATACGTGAGGCTCGTGAGGGTGTGAAAGTTTTATACTCATAATTTAAAAGTCTAAAATTTTAGTGAGTCTAAATAACATAGAAAGATAACGAATCTAGGGAATTAGCCGGGGATCGACCCCGGGGTCGCATGCATATTTTTGCATTACTCTTTCCTTGCTTTAGACCCTTCCCCGCCTGCGGGTAGAGTCCGGATAGTCTGACCTATGAGGACGAGGTGCCGGACCTGGGGAAGTCCAGTCTTCTAAAAAATTATTTTATAAGCCTGTTTTTAAAATTTCAAGCATATTTGATTTGAGGTTGTTAACCAGCATGCATTGCATTAGATACAAATTAAAGAGTCAAAATTTTAATTTCATAGTCCTTAGCATTTTAGCACCCAACATAAGTCAAAGGGGCCAATTAGGAGAATCTCTAGATGTCGGCCCCACCTCCCCAAAACCTTAATTATAACGTCCCTACCACTCTTTCATAAAAGACCGGATTCATCTCTTTTAAATCGATTAGGTGGTTAGCTGGCTCCCCAATCCAGGCCGGGGTAAGTCCAGACCTTGCACTGCATTAGTTAGGATCGGACGACTGTGGTCCAGTGTCCAAAATAGATTTAGGTTCCGGGGCAGATCTTTGATTATAAGACCCCAAACTTCGGGAATATAGTCCCAAATTTCTAATAAAATACTCAACTCTAATTAAATATCATTTCAAGTCCAAAACATAAAGCCCAACACTTAGATTAAGTTGGGACATTTCCGGAAGGTTCTGGAATCTCAAAGTGTCCCCTACCTTTCATCCTTTAACTCCGTTAATAACTGTTCAATTTTGATCCATTCCCTTTTGATTTTCCAATAATTCTATTCATACTTTGATATCACTCCTAGAAACTCTAAACAAAATTTTGCCACTATTTTAATCGAGAGTTTTCGTAGGGGATTTTATCTCCCTACGATGTAATTAACTACGAGGGCTTGCGCTCGTAGGAGATTTAGAACCACATACACCTGATTTTAAAAATTGATTTTTCAAAATTCAATTGGATTTCTTTGGGAGAACTTAAAATACTAGTGATCATTATTATCATATTCAAAGAATTATCATCGAATGATATTTTCTCCTTTCGGGGAGATACATCTTTCTTTGATAAGGCTTTGGATGTGAACCTAACGATCACACTTCTTGAATATTGTATTGGATATTCAGTTGAACCTCATTTTGACCCTTCGGAGTCATATGAATTTCTCTTTAGCATCCGCTCACAATATTCAAGATGGATTTCATAATTTTAAGTCTGAACACCGTTATGAAAGTCTATTTTCGTCCTTCGGGGTGATATACTCTTTCTAACGAGTCGATTCGACCTTAGAATTAGAACTGAACCTTAATCTTAAAATCCCCAAAGAAAACTAATATTTTTCAAAACATGTTTTCAAAATTCCACCAACAAAAAAAATGGCACGCCCGGTGGGACAAATCTCTCTCTCCATCTTTAATAATGGCAAAATTTTGTTTCATCGGTAGTCTTAACTACCTTTCTTCCGTTGGTCCCTTTGCCCATTTCTTCCTTGGGTAAGTGTGGCCAACATCTAAAATAATAATAAAACACTAAAAGAGAGGTTCCGCCTCTAAATTTGGCTTTTCATTCTGATTTTGACCTTCTGCCCCAGCACAGCCTGTGAGGCGACAGTGTCAAATCAGATCTCTGGATATCCTTTTTAATTTTATGGATTTATGGTCGATAAATTTTCTGTTCAACATATAAATCCTTAAAATTGAAAAGCATTCAAAATTTTTGATTTCATTCCAAACTTGTTAGTTTTAACCCCCTCACTTCCCCTTTGATTTTAAGGGTGGGGAGGGTTAAACTATTCCTCCTTACTTGGGCTTTCTCACAATTCCATAAGCCTTCGGGCAAGGGGAAACTCTGTCCGTTGTGTTTTGGAACTTGTAAGAGAACCCATTTCAAATTCTCAAAATTTCTTCAAAAATTTTCTTAAACTCCAAGTTGACATATGTTACCCCATACGATTTCCTCGTGGGCTAATATATGTCATACTTTCAAAAAATAATAATAAAATACTTTTTACTACTCTTTTCAAAAAAAATCTAATTTCAATCATTTTCTTTAACTTTCAGAAAATTTCAAATGGCTGGCCAACTGATTTTCTCTTTTGATCGAGAGTTGTCCTCAACTGTTAATGACCAAGGGAGCACTGTTATTTTTGGAATGGGATTCAGTACTCTAGAGCTCTCTATGGATGGACACCAGATTGTGAGCCTGGATGCCAGTAAGGAAACTCCCCCAGTAGTTGAGTTAATTGTGGGATCTGCACCCACCTTGCCAGTAGTCAGTGATGATCAGGAACAGCCTGAACCAGTTGTTGAGCCTCCCACTGAAATTAAGTCTGTTTTTGAAGAAGGGTCTAGTTCTGGACTTAGATTTACCACGAAAAATCAGAAGAAGAATTACTTGAGGAGACTTAGGAAGAAAATCTCTAAGGCTAAGAGAGTTCTACCTTTTAAGACCTTGGCTCAAGTAGAACCTGAGGCTGTTGAGGAGCTACCTATTCCTGCTTCCTCCCCCTCCTGAAGGGAAGTCGCTTTTACCCCCTGGCTTCAGCTCAAGGGGAGGAGAGGATAGCTAGGATAGCCCGTTCTCCACCATGCCCGGTCGACTACTCGACCAAGAAGACTCAGAAAGAAAAACACCTTCAAAAGACAAGAACTTTGAGAAATATAATTCACACCTGTGCTGCACAGACTGGACAGACTAAAGAGGAATATGTGAAACAGTTAAAGGGAGTGATCTCACATCGCTTCCAAAAAGAAGTGTTGAAGGAAGAAGTATCTGAAGCAAAGAATTTAACCCCTCAATTCGTTAGAAAGAATAAGAAGTATGCTAGACAGCCTGCTACTTCGGTACTGGTTGATGGATATCACTGGGTGCCACGCCCTCTGTCCTCTCAAACAGAGGGTATTGTGTTGACTGGGTCCGAGAGAGGCCGCCACTCTACTGGTAGACCCCCGGTACCCTCACATAAACCTGTGAGATTGGCCTCAGTGATTGTCAAACCAAAGGGGGTTGAAGTCCAAAAGTCTGTGGATCTTAAAGGAAAAAGACCTAAATCTCCTGAAAGGAGATATGTCCCAAAGAGGACCAAGTTGGAGAGTCTGCCACCACCTCCTAGAACTTCTAAGTTCATTCTGCAGCTCCAACGAGTTTCAGCCAACCCCGCTCCGAGTTCAGTTGAATTGATGGATGTTCAGGCTAGTACCCCAGTTGTTACAGTTGATAGTCCTACCACAGCCAGTTTGATTCCAGAACCAATAGTCACCGTTCCTGTTACCCCAGTTGATGATCCCCAAAGTTCGAGTGTCATTCCTAGGCCCCTTAGTCAGGTGTCTGAGGACCTTACCTTACCAGATGTGGGAACTATCACTTTACAAGCTCCTACTTCTCCTGAGGAATATGTCCCTCTCCCTGTAGAGGATGCCACTCTTCTGACTACCAGCTTTGGAATAGTCGAAGAGGAGAGAATTGACCAGGATTTAGAAATGGAAGATGAGCCAGATACAAAGTCTCAACCAGATCCTAATCCAAAACTTACAGAAATCATTGCCCTTATGGATTCTGAAGAGTTGTTTGATATGGCTGAATATAAAGGATACTTACCCCTTGACCCTAAATCAATTGGGGATAGACCGGTCGAGGAGGTAGTTCAAGAAATAAGAAACATCTTGTTGAACAAAGAAGGAACGGCTTCTTTCGACCCTGATATGGATGATCTCCTTGGAGATGAAGATGATTATGTTGGGGGCATTCATGTGGTTGAAACTAGAGGATCTAATAAAGAAGCTGAGCCCAGCAAACGCCGATTTGTTAAAGATGATGATCCGCATGCTGTTGAGTCAGAGTCAGATGAGTCTGTGAAAGATAGAGATGAAGAACATATAAAAAACTTGGAGACTCAGCTCGCTAGCATGATGTCACAAGTTAGAGAAATGCAAGAAAAGTTGGACAAATCACAGCAAGAGTCTTTTGTGATCCACCAGTCAGCTCGAGAGCTCACAGAAAAGGCCAAAAGGGCAGAACTTAATTCCAGACCTCTCGAGTCACCACCTGTGACTCTCCCTTGTCCAGTAGAGACACCTCCAGTTCACCCTGCAGTTTCCACCATTCCTCCGATCCCACCTCAGAAGGATATCAAGCAGTTAATTGAGGACCAGGTAAGGGAGGCCTTAGCCCATGCTCAAGGAACTGTGTCTATTGCAAAGGGTAGACCCTACCCCGAGGAATATGACTTAGTTCCTTACCCAAAGGGCTTTGTGCCACCAACTTTTAAAGTTTTCACCGGAATTGAAAATCCGAGACAGCATCTGGCCCACTTCCGAGCAAGCTGTTGCAACGCAGGAGGGTCAGATGCTCTACTATTTCGCCAATTTGTAAGTAGTCTATCCGGCATTGCTTTTGAATGGTACGCCGATCTGCCCAACGGTTCAGTAAGAACCTTTAGCGACCTAGAAAACCTCTTTCTTAAGAGATTTTCTGGAGCGCAACAACGCACCACTGTGGGCGATCTCGTGGTTGAAAAGCAAAAGCCGGGAGAGTCTCTAGTTGAGTACATCTTGAGGTGGCGAAACCTCTCGATGAAGTGTGAACCCCAGTTGCAAGAACAACATGCTGTGGAGATTCTGTTGAAGAATATCCACGGTCCTGTTGCTTTTCTCCTGAAGGGTTTCACTATTAAAACTTTTGAGAAACTTCTTAATAAGGCTAGCAATTTGCAGGAAGAGGCTCCTAGGATGCCATTCTTACGAGAGCAGTCTGAGGAAAGGAAGGGTCCAAAACTGGTGAAGACATTTGAAAAGAAAGCTGTGGTCTCAGCAGTAGATAAAGGAAAGAGGCCAGTGGTTAGTCAGCCTAGCACTCCACTTCCACCACAGCCGCCTCAGAAGCAGCCCTTTCAGATAGTTCCTCAACATACTAGAGATCCCTCTTTCATCCCTTTTAGAGAGAGATTGGCAAAGCCTTATCCATTTAAAAGGGAGTCAGTTAAGAAGATCTTCAGAAGTCTGTTAAAGAAACCAGATTTTCAGTTGCCAGAGGCTAGAAGGCCTGAGGATGAGAGCAAGAAAGATGATCCCAAGTATTGCCCGTACCACAGGATGCTTAGTCACCCTCTTGAGGACTGCGTTGTGTTCAAAGATTGGCTTGAGAGGAACTACACCCAAGGTAACATCATAATACCTAAGGAATACTTGGTCGATCCAGAAAAAGCTTCAATTAAGACCATTTCAGGTAATCCTCTTAACTCTTCTTTTGTTGAAGATGGTTGGGACATTGCTTTGTCCCGGGCACTTAAAAAGTCGATTAACAAGTCTTTTCGTCTTTCTCAACAGCTGACTACGATAGCCCAGGCCCCGGTGTGGAAAGTTGACCTGGACGCTTCGCAGAAGGATGTTGAGCCACTTCCCTCTCCAGTAGTCTTAGGAACTACTGAGAAAAATGTGAAAGAAGAGAAATCTGATTTTGTAGAGAGGAAGTGTGTAGATGAGAGATGTATTAGAATGGCGGATGGTGGTGTTAAAACCCTTTCCCCTCTTTTGTTATCTGACTTTTACTTTGCCCCATCAAAGGCGAAGGGTCAGAAGATGAATAAAAAACATCCTTCTACTTCTGTCTTGATGATTAACCATGAATCTCAAATGCAAATTGATGACTCTCCTGTTTCAAATCAAACTCCTAATGAACCAAATATTGAGGTTAATCAAACCAACCTCCCCGAATCGACTATTCAAGAAGAGGTCGAATGTGAAGCTTTATCAGAAAGTGATTTCCCTCAAATCAATTTCCAAGGAAATCCTATCTTGATAGAACTTTCAGATTCTGACTCGCTTTCAGAAAATGATGATCCAACACCTATGGTGTGTGTAGACACTGCCCTAGTTTGCCCGCCCGAAGACGTCGAGCAGGTGCAACTCCGTGGCGGTAAAGTCTTACCCCCTAGGTTGCCCCCTCAGGATAAAGGCAAGCAACCTTCATTCGAAAATCTAAGTCCGGATTCCCCTCAACAACCAGAATTCCCTTTAATTCCTCCGGGTTTCGAGTCTGTCGTTCCTAAGGTTGATTACAATGTTCTAGCCCACCTTAGGAAGTTGCCAGCAAAATTAAGTATTTATGACGCCCTCCTTCTTTCCAAAGAAATGAGGGAGTCTCTAATTAAAGCACTTCTCGATCCCGAGATTTGCTTAACACAGTTGGCTGCAACTTCAGAAGGTGAGGCTCTCTACTTCAAAGAGGTCCCTGGGGTTACCTTTTCAGACGAAGATTTACTCTTGAGAACTGCTGACCACAATCGTCCCCTCTACATTACTGTAGATGTGGGAAATTTCAAGTTATCAAGAGTCCTTGTTGATCCGGGTGCATCGGTCAACGTGATGAACATAAAGACCCTTGCTTATCTCAGAGTTGATACTAGCAAGCTTTCAACCGACAGGTTGGTGCTTCGTGGGTTCAACGAGAAGGGCGAGAGAGCTTTAGGTTCGATCACTCTACTCCTAGAAATAGGAGGTTTAAAAACTGAAGCTAAATTTCATATAATTGATTCAACTACGTCCTTTAACGCACTTCTAGGTAGACCTTGGATTCACGAATATAGAATGGTTCCATCTACCCTGCACCAATGCATTAAGTATCAACGAGATGGCATTGAACATGTGATTAAGGGTGATTTGCAACCATTCTCAATTCAAGAAATTGGGATCTACGAAGATGCTGCATATTTCGTACCAAAAGGGTCCTCGTCCCGTTCTAAATTAGAGATCAAATTTGAGGAGAAAATGGTTGAACAAAAATTCAACCAAAAGAAAGAAAAAGATAAGAATATCAATCAAGAAATGATTCAATCGAGTAGTGAAGACGACTCTGATATTGTTGTCCTTAGACCTCCAAGCACATTACCTCAAAGAGGTGGGAGGATGGCTTTAAGGGCACGAGGTCGAGGCCGCGCTTCATTAGACAGGAGAAGCAGCACCCGTATACATTGATTTGGAATCAGATTCCGATAGTGAGCTAGAAAGTCAAGGTGCTGCCCTCTCTCTCGATTATCAAAACATAAATACTCCTCCAAAATTTGATCTCACCTTAGACCAGGACAGTGACCCTGAGGTAGATATTTCAAAAGTTAAAAGTGACGAGCCTGAATTAACAATGTATGAAAAGCTCACTAGAAGGATTGAGGCCCTTTCTCTGACCCCACTGTCGGCAGGCAGGGTTGTAGGGTTGGAAGTCAAAGTGGCCCCCAACTTGGATGGTGAAGTTAAGAAAGTCCAGAAATTCTTTCCTGGCTCCTCCTCCGCAAGGGACGAAGGTGATGTAACCCTTGAGGAGGCAGATTTTAATGAATTAATGGAATTACCTTTCGGCTACTTCCCTGTTTGTGTAAAAAATACTTTTTCTAAAGGTTCTGTACCATACCGATGGACTAAGGGTCAAGCTAGATACCACGAGAATATTTGGCGAACAAAAGTAAATAAAAATCCAACAAGTGGTATTGGCTTTGGAACAGTTAGTTCATTCGATGATGATGAGTATTGCCTAATGATAACTTACCATCTCGATTCTCCAAATGTCCCTACAGATCCTCCTTGTCCTTTGGATGGACTCTGTTTGGAGACTTTAGACGATCCCGATGATCTTCAAGTTCGGGATGCACCCCCTGAATTTGAAGAGGAAATTAAGTCGACAGTCGATGAGTTAAGAGAAATTAACTTGGGAAACGATGATGACCCCCGTCCGATTTTTATAAGTACTCTGTTAAGCGAGGGTGAAACTCAAGACTTAATCCAGTTGTTATTCGAGTTTAGGGATTGCTTTGCCTGGACATATGACGAAATGCCAGGTTTGCCTGCTGAGGTAGCAGTTCACAAACTTGGGGTTCGGCATGATGCCATCCCTGTTAAACAAGCTCCTCGACGCATGCGCTTAGAGATTGAGCAACAAGTCGTTTCTGAAGTTAAGAAATTGGCAGAGGCCGGATTCATTCGAGAGGAACAATACCCCTCTTGGGTGGCCAGCGTCGTGCCAGTTCGAAAGAAAAATGGTCAGATTCGGATTTGTGTCGACTATAGGGATCTGAATAAGGCATGCCCTAAGGATGAGTTCCCTCTACCAATACCAGAACTCATGGTGGACATTGCCTCCTCACATGCTATTTTCTCCTTCATGGATGGCTCGTCGGGTTATAACCAAATCAAGATGGCCCCTGAAGATGAGAGAAATACGGCGTTCAGAACCCCTATTGGAATCTTTTGTTATAAGGTAATGCCATTCGGCCTAAAGAATGCCGGAGCAACCTACCAACGGGCCATGACCCGTATCTTTGACGACTTAATTCATAATCAAGTTGAATGTTATATTGATGATTTAGTTGTCAAGAGCAAGGTTAAAGAGGCTCACCTGTATGACTTAAGAGTTGTTTTCGAACGGTTGCGCCGCTACGATTTGAAAATGAACCCCTTGAAGTGCGCCTTCGGCGTCGCTTCGGGAAAATTCTTAGGATTCGTAGTGAGGCACCGCGGAATCGAGATAGATCCTGCTAAAATTGAAGCCATCTTAGATATGCCATCCCCTAAGAGCCTTACTCAGTTAAGGTCTCTACAAGGTAGATTGGCATATATAAGGAGGTTTATTTCTAATCTTTCCGGGAGATGTCAACCCTTTTCTGTCCTTGCGAAAAAGGATACTAAATTCGTATGGGGCGAGAAGTGTCAGAATGCTTTTGACGATATCAAACAATACCTTTCTAACCCGCCAGTCTTGGCAGCTCCGATTCCGGAAAGCCATTAATCCTCTACACCGCAGCTCTAGATGAGTCTTTAGGTGCTCTGTTAGCTCAAGTTAACGACGAAGGAAAAGAGAATGCTCTCTACTACCTTAGTCGAAGACTCCTTCCTACTGAAATTCGATACCCGTCAATTGAGAAGCATTGTCTTGCTTTAGTTTTTGCAGCTCAGAAACTGAGGCATTACATGCTCTCCCACTCAATCAGTCTGATTTCAAGAGTTAATCCTTTGCAATATCTTATGACCCGACCTACGTTGTCAGGACGTTTAGCTCGCTGGTCTATGATATTGTTGCAATTTGAGATTACTTTCACTCCTCTTCGTGCTGTGAAAGGACAGGCTGTTGCCGACTTTCTGGCAGCACACCCGCTGCCAGCAGATTCTCCTCTGAATGATGACTTACCCGACGAACAAATCATGAGTTTGGGGGAATCTAGCGAGGCCATCTGGGAATTATATTTTGATGGGGCAGCATCCTCTCGTAGGATTGCGACCCAACAATCTGTAATTCCTGGAAAGGCTGGAGTCGGTCTAATTTTTATTACACCAGAAAAAGGAATGATGCATTTTTCCTACCACTTATCGGAGCCTTGCACAAACAACGAAGCTGAATACGAAGCTCTGATAACTGGTTTGGAACTTGCAATTCTAATGGAGATTAAAGAGATTAAGATCTTTGGAGATTCCCAACTAGTTATTAACCAAGTCGCCGGAACTTATAAAGTCTTGAATCCGAATCTCCTAAAATATCACCAGTATACGCTTCACTTGTTGGAACAAATCCCCATTGCTACTTTGTATAGGGTTCCCCGTGGAAGCAATTCTGCGGCGGATGCCTTAGCAAAACTTGCAAAGGAATTTGCATGTCCTGAGGAGGATTCCATCCCTATAGAGATACAGGGTCGTAAGACTCTCTCCCTTATAGATTTGGAACATATTAGTAAGACTCCCCTTCAGATCCTTTCTGCCTCTTCGACGACTGACGAAGAAGGCGATTGGAGACGACCCTTAGTCGATTACCTTAAAGAAGGGAAGCTTCCCCAGGATAAATCACTCTCCAACCAGATTAAGAAACGTGCCCTATCATATGCACTAGTTAACGATCTGTTGTACCGTCGGTCCTTTGATCACATGTGGCTGCGCTGTTTGAACAAGCGAGAAGCCCAGAAAATTGTTAATGAAGTTCATTCAGGACTGTGCGGTGCTCATCAATCGGGTCCAAAAATGAAATTAAAGATTAAAAGACTTGGATACTACTGGCCTACAATGATTGACGATTGCATGAATACTGCAAAGCACTGTCATCAATGTCAGGTCCATGGTGTGGTTTTACATCAGCCGCCTAATGTGTTACACCCTACGATAGCCTCGTGGCCCTTTGAAAGTTGGGGCACGGATATCATTGGGCCGATTGACCCTCCCTCCGCGAGAGGTCATCGTTTCATATTAGCAGCAACTGATTACTTTTCAAAATGGGCGGAAGCAATTCCCCTACGAAACGTAACATCACACCATGTCTTAAAATTCTTTCGTGACCATATTGTATATCGATTCGGCGTACCCCGCAGAATCATATCCGATAATGGGTCCGCATTCAAGTCTACAAAAATCAATAGTTTTGTAAGGCGCCATAATATTGATTGGAGATATTCGACGATCTATTACCCTCGGGCGAATGGATTGGCCGAGGCCTTCAACAAAACCTTGGTGCAAATTGTCAAAAAGACCCTTGATGATAACAAACGGCAGTGGGATGAGCGGTTGGTGGAAGCTTTGTGGGCTTATCGTACCACTTATAGAACCCCGACCCAATCCACCCCGTTTGCACTAGTGTATGGATCTGAGGCTGTTCTACCCTTGGAAATACAAATCCCTTCGCTTAGAATTGCAGTTCAGAATCAAATTACCAATGAACAAAATGCAAAACTACGATTGGAAGAACTCGAAGGCCTTGAAGAGCGACGTCTCCAAGCTCAACAAAGTTTAGAGTTGTATAAATCCCGTATGGTTCAAGCCCATGATAAGTTAGTGCGACCTAGGACCTTCCAAGCGGGAGACTTGGTTTTGGTCCTTCGGAGGCCTATCTTGGCCCATCGGAAGTTGGGAGGCAAATTTGAACCTACATGGGAAGGACCCTTCGTTATAGAGACTGTCTACGAAGGAGGCTCGTATCAGTTAGTAGATTGTAAAGGGAACCACCCAATGCTACCTGTTAATGGGCGTTTCCTTAAGAAATACTATGCTTGATGTAGCTCATTTTATCAATCAATAAAACTTCCTTTTCTTGATTTACAGTTGATTCTACCTTTTTAAAAAAAAAAATTTTTTTTTAACGCCCTTCACCTTCTCCTTAAGGTTAGGTCTTTCCTTCCCTTAGGATTAGACCCGCTAGTGGTGGAGTACGCCCTCTGTGGCACCACCCTGGCATTTCACCCGGGGATTAGTGGTGGAGTACGCCCTTCGTGGCACCATCCTGATTCCCATTCGCTAGTGATGGAGTACGCCCTTCGTGGCACCATCCTAGTTTGCCAGTTAATTTGCCTATTTGGAGTAAGTCTTCTATCAGCATCCTATAGGCCTAAGTTTGGGTGATGCCCTCCCTTAGACCCAAGGCTAGATATTCCCTACCTTGGTTTCCAGTTGATCCGTCTACTAGGAGTAAGTCTTCTATCAGCATCCTGTAGACCTAAGGTTGGGTGATGCCCTTCCTTAGACCCAAAGCTAGGTATTCCCTACTTTGGTTTCCAGTTAATTTGCCTATTTGGAGTAAGTCTTCTATCAGCATCCTATAGGCCTAAGGTTGGGTGATGCCCTTCCTTAGACCCAAGGCTAGGTATTCCCTACCTTGGTTTCCAGTTGATCCGTCTACTAGGAGTAAGTCTTCTATCAGCATCCTGTAGACCTAAGGTTGGGTGATGCCCTTCCTTAGACCCAAAGCTAGGTATTCCCTACTTTGGTTTCCAGTTAATTTGCCTATTTGGAGTAAGTCTTCTATCAGCATCCTATAGGCCTAAGGTTGGGTGATGCCCTTCCTTAGACCCAAGGCTAGGTATTCCCTACCTTGGTTTCCAGTTGATCCGTCTACTAGGAGTAAGTCTTCTATCAGCATCCTGTAGACCTAAGGTTGGGTGATGCCCTTCCTTAGACCCAAAGCTAGGTATTCCCTACTTTGGTTTCCAGTTAATCTGCCTATTTGGAGTAAGTCTTCTATCAGCATCCTATAGGCCTAAGGTTGGGTGATGCCCCCTTAGACCCAAGGCTAGGTATTCCCTACCTTGGTTTCTCCAGTTTTCTTGTCTACTAGGAGTAAGTCTTCTATCAGCATCCTGTAGACCTAAGGTTGGGTGATGCCCTTCCTTAGACCCAAGGTTAGGTATTCCCTACTTGGTTTTACCAGTTTTCCTTATCCAATAGGTGTAAGCCTTCCATTAGCATCCTATAGGCTTGAGGTTGGGAGATGATCTCCCTTTCACTCCCAAAATTCTACTTCCATTCGGTCAACGCCAATGTGTGCAGCAGAAGTTCCTTCTACCACACACATTGGGGGTCCATTTGTTGACCTCATTTTTGTATGAGGTCACTAAGACCCTTCCAGAATCCAGATTTAATCCTAGACCCTAGGATCCACTCTAGACCTTAGGATCTTTCCTAGAACTAGACCTTAGAGCCTATTCTAGAGCCTAGGATTCCCTTAAATCCTAGATCTTAGAACTCTCCTAGATCTTAGGATCACTCCAACTTCAAATCAACCTCCACCTTTGATCAACCTCAATTTTAAATCAATTCCTATATTTAATCCACTCCAATTTCAATTTGATTCCTACCTGTGACCAATTTGAATCTCAAACTCCATCCAATTCAAGTCCAAATTAATTTAAACTTCAAATCAAATCCAAATCCAGAAGTTTAAACTCAAATTCAAACCTTTAAGGCCCTGTCCTAAACACCCTTTTCAGAGATTTTTCAAACATTTCAAAACCCAGTCAAATGGCCTCTGATTCAGGGTCTATCACTTGCAAAGTGATAAGACATGTCTCTAAAGGCTACCCTCCAATTTTGAGCTCATTCTGAGGTCTCTAACCCCAGAATCTGAATTAAAATTCAAAGGCTGTAAAACCTTCAAATATTTACAGCCTATGCCACTGAGCATAACCCTTTGAGATCTTGACCTTGGAACCCTTATCCAAGCCTCCAATCACTTCCAGACCCTTGATTTTAACCCATTGAGCAGTAAACTGCATTTTTCAGACCCATTTTTGACCATAGTTGACCAATAGGTCAAAATTGACCAAAACACCCCTATGGGGCTCAAATGGGGATTTCAAACCAAATGAGCTCCAAATGGGATGCAACCACCTTTAACAAATTTCAAATGCTATTTCAAATCCTTTGAACCCATTTCCAACCCTTGAGTCAACCTGGTTGACCAAGTCAACTGGTTTGACCCAAGGGACCCTTTAAGGGTCCAAACATGTGTTTTGACCCAAATGACCTTTTTAGGTCACCCAACCACTTCCATTGACCTCAAAATATCATTTCAAACCTGTTGAGCCCAAACCCAGACCCTGGGTCAACCTGGTTGACCAAGTCAACCTAGGTTGACCAAACAGGCCCTTAAGGGCTCAAATGGTGATTTTGACCAAATTGATCCCTCCAAACCCTGGGACCACATCCAATAGACTCAGGACGACATTCTGAATCTGTTGAACCCATTTCTAGCCCTTGAACCCAACTGGTTGACCAAGTCAACCAGTTTTGGCCTAGAAGCCCATTAAAGGCCCATTAAGCCTTTTTAATCTATTTGACATACATGGCTCTTGGAACCACCCTCCAATCCACCTAATCAACTCATTTGAATCATCTAATTGAAAATTTCATAACCCTTGATGGAGTTGACTGGTCAACCAGTCAACCCAAGGCTTAAGGGACCATTTGTGTGGTCAAACCCTTTAACCCATTGGACCTAGCTCAAGCCACACCCATCCAGCCACTTAGAAGGACTCCATGACCTGTTTGGATGCCACATCAGCTCCATTGACCAGTTGACTGGTCAATTTGGTCAAACCCAAGCTTAAACCCTTTTAAAAGGTCTTAATCAACCTTTTAGACCTTTTTCCCTGATTTAACTCCCCAAGGCCGACCCCTTAATGTCCTAAAGCTCACTTGGAGCTCTCCTAACCAAGCTCAGGGCCTGGTTTAGCCTAAAATGGCAATGCCCCCCCCCACTTGTCCCAAGTCCACCCAATGGAAATAAGGCATGTCCAGCCTTTGGGGCAGCCTTCCAGCTTTCCCAGGGACACTTGGCAACATCTGGAGAGCCCAGGAGCCAATCCCAGCCATTCGTTTGGCCTGGGGGCGTTTGAATAGGGGGAAAAGGGCTTAATGCACACCATTCTAACCCTAATCATCTCTCACTACTCAAGCCCTCTCAAGCCCTGCCCCCAGTTCGTTTTGAATCTCCAGAGCTTCCTCTACCTCCCCACTACAAAACCCAAGTGGTTGCACGTCACCGGCGGCGAGTTCTCCGGCGAACCCACCACCTAGACCGTCCCAAGCCCATAGCAGCCGATCCAGACGCGTTCGAGCTTGGATTTTCGCTGGGAATCTTCACTTGGACAATCTACAAGCTCAACCATCCAGAAATTCCGAAGATCTAACGGTATAACTCCCTAAAACCCTAGATCTAGTTCACATTAGTTAGATCTAAATAGCTTTACGCTTTTAGGGTCTTAGCTAAAACAAACTATTCCCCACGATTTCTGTTCATGCCCTTAATCTACGTTTAAAATTTCAAGTGAAATGATCGATCCGATCGAGAGAACGAGGCGAAACACGTTTTCTAGGGCGTCACTCACGGTTTCCGTTGAGTGTACGTTTTCTGGACCGTTGATCGTTCGATCAACGGTCCAGATCGAGCCCTTCCGCGGTCTGATCCGACCGCGCATTCGATCTCTCGTTCGATCAGCCGTCCGGCGAGATCTAGGCCGTCCATTCGGAATAGCGGGATCGAAGCTCCGCCGTCTGATCTTCTCCTGGTGAGATCAGACCGCGGGATCTGATCTCAGCCGTTGGATCGAACCCGCGGTTAATCCAACGGCTGTCACGCGCCGCTGACGTGGTTAAGTGAAAACCGCGTGAAGCGGCCAGCGGCCGACGCGTGTCCCCGCCGTCGCGCGGTTTCGATCCCGCCAATCCCAGCGCGCCGCGTGTCTGACCGCCGCCATTTAATTAATAAAATTGTGTTTTAATTGATTTTAATTACAGAATCTTTGGAAAATCATAGTAAATCAAATACATAACCAAAAATTAAGTATAATATATCAAAATTTTCAGAATTTCATCTAGTTTATTTTAAAAATAAAATCAAACCCTTTTGGTTATTATTTTATTAGTAATTTAAGAAATACAGAAATATGTATTTTATTTTTAATTAATTATATACAAATTATTTTTATCTGAAATTTGGCATGCATGTTGTTGAGTGTATGGCTGGTCTCCAAAAAATTTTCATTACTATTTGAGTAGATTTTGATGGTATTTTGAATTATTGAAGCTTATTAACCTTTTTTATATTTAATTAAATATTAAATATTTAAAAAAAATATAAGGAAGATCTTTTATTATTTTCAAAATTTTATGGAGATCAGTGGATCCTTCAACTTATTAAAATGTATCTTAATAATATATTTAATTATTTTATAATCTATATTTCTATTTATATATATAAATTTATTTATATTTATGTATTTTAATGTATATTTTGAAACTATATATATGTAAATCCTTAAGTGTTCAAGATTTCATTTGGGATCTTAAATGTTGATTGAGCATGTTTGAATGGAATTAATGGGGATGATTAGTGGATAATCATTCCTTGATTATTCACTAATTTTGTCTTAATTATGTTAATTAGTTAATTGCATGCTTAAGGTGCACACACCACCTAGTCTAGGTTCTCCTAGATCTAAGGACTTGTTTGCTTGCCACTTGTGTATGCATGCCATGTTTATTCAAAGGGTTAGAGGAACTTTGATTTGAACCTATTCAAAACTAGTGACATAATTAAGGACAATAATTAAGGACTCATGTATAGAAAACTTAGGAAAAATTAGGATTCACTTCCCCTTGAGTTGAAACTTTGAACATTTGAACTTAGTGACATTCTCAGCCCCTAGAGAAATTTTCACTAATTTTTGAGGTCATTAGGCCCCCTAATTAATTTTCTAAGTCTTAAACCCTTAATTAAGCCTTTAAAACTTCTAAAAATTGTAATAAATCCAATTTAAATCCAAAAATTGCATATAAACCCTCAAACTGACCAGAATTCAGTCCTTAATCTATGATAATTGAAAGCCCTTTGATTTGACAGCAATTTAAACCTTAATTTAATTTTAAGTGATAATTAATTAATAATAATTAAAAATCCAAAAATCTCCCAAACAAAGGTTGTTCCTGACTTTGGAGGTGTTTTCAATATTTAATTAAGATAATTAATTAATAATAATTAAAAAATCCAAATCACCCAAACTCACTTGCATTCAACTCCTAATAAGGTCTAATATTTATTAAAAATATTAAATTCCAGAAATTTTGCAATATTTTAAAAAGTCAACAAATCGGTCAAATCTAGTTCAAAACTAGTTCAAAACTTCAAACCTTCGTAATAAAATGTAGAAAAATCCGATTTCAACGTACTTACCTTCTAACTGATCGTAGTAAGGTCTAGTATTTTAATAAAATACAAACATTCCAGAATTTGGGCTTAATCAAAAAGTCAATTTTCAACCCTTAATTAAATCATTAAAATATTCAAAAAATTCATAAAACTCAAAATCATTCTAAAACTCAGAAATATTGGTTTAATGCTTAAAACACTTAACAAATCCTTTAAAACACAACAACCACCCTAAAGTTGAAGTTTATTGGCTGGACTACTCCGGGCTGCGGGGCTAAGTGTCCTAAGGAGGCTGGTTCCTCGAGCCTGGTGGCACAACGCCACGAATGGATTCTAAAGGGTGTTAAACCTTAAAATAGATTAATTTTTAATTATTTAACATTTTAAAAATCTCTAATTCAATTACATTAATTTGGTTTATCGGCTGGACTACTCCGGGCTGCGGGGCTAAGTGTCCTAAGGAGGCTGGTTCCTCGAGCCTGGTGGCACAACGCCACGAATCAATTAATGGCAAACTTAAATTAATCAAGCTTTTAAAATCAGTAACTAACTCATTTTAATATTAATCCACTCCTTTAATTCCAACCAACTTAAATAACTTAATCAACCCCGATTGCTACTGGGTAACCCAGGCCTACGAGGCTATTAGCTTAGCCCCAAGGAAGGTGAAATAAACTTCACGGCCTCGGTGTGAAACAAAGGTAGTAATCAATTAACTTTTAAAATATGTTTAATTAAAATTCTTAATTCATTAATATTTAAATTTTAATTTAAATCCCCTTCTAAGCCTTAACAAATCCAAACTTTTAGACAACTTTAACTAATCACCCACTTTAGGATCTATCCCAGCCACACGACCTTTCTCACACACTTTAGATGATGTGCTAGGACAACCAACTCTAGATCTAGGATAGGCCGGTGTTTACTTTACTGCTGTGTGCCGGATTTTTCGTAGTTTTCACTGCATGTTGTGGATGAAATTGCTTTGCTGTGTCTGCTTACTTTTTCTGTACTCTGTGGATGGATTGATGTGTTTGGCGACTAGATTACCCTTAGGTTAGGTACGATCTGGATGTTGACACAGTTTTCTGCAGGTGGCCACGCTCATGCAGGGCAATATAAAAAGGGGGCAAATCAAAAAAATGCATAAATATTATAAACTCTTTGCACAGGTGCTTCAGCTGCTAAAGCCCCCAAATCATAAAAAGAGCGTGGCCAGTGTGTTTACTTTCTTTTCTGCTCATATACAACTGCTTGGGAATAACTGCTTTTTTTTATATATTAATTGCTTAGGATAACCCTGCAGGTGAGTCTAGATTTTTATTTTGATATCAATGTAATTTGTGCAAGTGTCAAGTGTTGTGAAAGTTTATTTTGAGTTGGGATACATAGATCCAAAGCTTGGATTCCAAAGAGGAAAGGATACCCCTTTGGGGAACACTCCTTTTCCATTTGGAAATCCAAATTTGGATCATACCTCTTCCTTACCCAAAGAGGAAAGAGTGGCCTTCCCCTTAGAGGGAAGTGCCCTCTTGTCCATTTGGGTAATCCACTACGAAGATTCCAAGAAGATTGAAGAAAAGGAGTCCAAAGAAGAATGAAATTGAAGATTTGAAGACTTGAAGATTGAGAGTATCCCACTCAAAATAACTTGCGTCATTACTAGGTTTAGAATCCGGGTTGTTGTCAGTGGTGCCCGGCCACTTTACTTTCTGTAATATTCTGGTTTGTAATAAGCAAGGCAATTCTGCCTATGGACATTTATTAATTAATTTATATTTGATGTAATGATTTGATTGCCTTTAGGATTACTTGTTTTTACTAGTTTTTTGGCGATTGCATGCCGCTCTTTGTTTTCGCCTGGATACGTGAGGCTCGTGAGGGTGTGAAAGTTTTATACTCATAATCTTAAAAGTCTAAAATTTTAGTGAGTCTAAATAACATAGAAAGATAACGAATCTAGGGAATTAGCCGGGGATCGACCCCGGGGTCGCATGCATATTTTTGCATTACTCTTTCCTTGCTTTAGACCCTTCCCCGCCTGCGGGTAGAGTCCGGATAGTCTGACCTATGAGGACGAGGTGCCGGACCTGGGGAAGTCCAGTCTTCTAAAAAATTATTTTATAAGCCTGTTTTTAAAATTTCAAGCATATTTAATTTGAGGTTGTTAACCAGCATGCATTGCATTAGATACAAATTAAAAGAGTCAAAATTTTAATTTCATAGTCCTTAGCATTTTAGCACCCAACATAAGTCAAAGGGGCCAATTAGGAGAATCTCTAGATGTCGGCCCCGCCTCCCCAAAACTTTAATTATAACGTCCCTACCACTCTTTCATAAAAGACCGGATTCATCTCTTTTAAATCGATTAGGTGGTTAGCTGGCTCCCCAATCCAGGCCGGGGTAAGTCCAGACCTTGCACTGCATTAGTTAGGATCGGACGACTGTGGTCCAGTGTCCAAAATAGATTTAGGTTCCGGGGCAGATCTTTGATTATAAGACCCCAAACTTCGGGAATATAGTCCCAAATTTCTAATAAAATGCTCAACTCTAATTAAATACCATTTCGATCCAAAACATAAAGCCCAACACTTAGATTAAGTTGGGACATTTCCGGATGGTTCTGGAATCTCAAAGTGTCCCCTACCTCTCATCCTTTAACTCCGTTAATAACTGTTCAATTTTGATCCATTCCCTTTTGATTTTCCAATAATTCTATTCATACTTTGATATCACTCCTAGAAACTCTAAACAAAATTTTGCCACTATTTTAATCGAGAGTTTTCGTAGGGGATTTTATCTCCCTACGATGTAATTAACTACGAGGGCTTGCGCTCGTAGGAGATTTAGAACCACACACACCTGATTTTAAAAATTGATTTTTCAAAATTCAATTGGATTTCTTTGGGAAAACTTAAAATACTAGTGATCATTATTATCATATTCAAAGAATTATCATCGAATGATATTTTCTCCTTCG
>CM028350.1:27014620-27080060 GCA_016618105.1 Dendrobium huoshanense | reverse complement strand
AAAACCAAATTTAATTAAGATAATTAATTATAGAAAAATCCAAATCACCCAAACTCACTTGCATTCAACTCCTAATAAGGTCTAATATTTATTAAAAATATTAAATTCCAGAAATTTGCAATATTTTAAAAAGTCAACAAACGGGTCAACTTTAGTTCAAACTAGTTCAAAACTTCAAACCTTCGTAATAAAATGTAGAAAAATCCGATTTTAACGTACTTACCTTCTAACTGATCGTAGTAAGGTCTAGTATTTTAATAAAATACAAACATTCCAGAATTTGAGCTTAATCAAAAGTCAATTTTCACCCCTTAATTAAATCATTAAAATATTCAAAAAATTCATAAAATCAAATCATTCTAAAATCCAGAAAATTTAACTTAATGTTTAAAACACTTAACAAATCCTTTAAAAACAACAACCACCCTAAAGTTGAAGTTTATTGGCTGGACTACTCCGGGCTGCGGGGCTAAGTGTCCTAAGGAGGCTGGTTCCTCGAGCCTGGTGGCACAACGCCACGAATGGATTCTAAGGGGTGTTAAACCTTAAAATAGATTAATCTTTAATTATTTAACATTTTAAAATCCTCTAATTCAATTACATTAATTTGGTTTATCGGCTGGACTACTCCGGGCTGCGGGGCTAAGTGTCCTAAGGAGGCTGGTTCCTCGAGCCTGGTGGCACAACGCCACGAATCAATTAATGGCAAACTTAAATTAATCAAGCTTTTAAAATCAGTAACTAACTCATTTTTATATTAATCCACTCTTTTAATTCCAACCAATTTAAATAACTTAATCAACCCCGATTGCTACTGGGTAACCCAGGCCTACGAGGCTATTAGCTTAGCCCCAAGGAAGGTGAAATAAACTTCACGGCCTCGGTGTGAAACAAAGGTAGTAATCAATTAACTTTTAAAATATGTCTAATTAAAATTCTTAATTCATTAATATTTAAATTTTAATTTAAATCCCCTTCTAAGCCTTAACAAATCCAAACTTTTAGACAACTTAACTAATCCCACTTTAGGATCTACCCCAGCCACACGACCTTTCTCACACACTTTAGATGATGTGCTAGGACAACGAACTCTAGATCTAGGTTAGGCCGGTGTTTACTTTACTGCTGTGTGCCGGATTTTTCGTAGTTTTCACTGCATGTTGTGGATGAAATTGCTTTGCTGTGTCTGCTTACTTTTTCTGTACTCTGTGGATGGATTGATGTGTTTGGCGACTAGATTACCCTTAGGTTAGGTACGATCTGGATGTTGACACAGTTTTCTGCAGGTGGCCACGCTCATGCAGGGCAATATAAAAAGGGGGCAAATCAAAAAATGCATAAATATTATAAACTCTTTGCACAGGTGCTTCAGCTGCTAAAGCCCCCAAATCATAAAGAGCGTGGCCAGTGTGTTTACTTTCTTTTCTGCTCATATACAACTGCTTGGGAATAACTGCTTTTTTTTTATATATTAATTGCTTAGGATAACCCTGCAGGTGAGTCTAGATTTTTATTTTGATATCAATGTAATTTGTGCAAGTGTCAAGTGTTGTGAAAGTTTATTTGAGTTGGGATACATAGATCCAAAGCTTGGATTCCAAAGAGGAAAGGATACCCCTTTGGGAACACTCCTTTTCCATTTGGAAATCCAAATTTGGATCATACCTCTTCCTTACCCAAAGAGGAAAGAGTGGCCTTCCCCTTAGAGGGAAGTGCCCTCTTGTCCATTTGGGTAATCCACTACGAAGATTCCAAGAAGATTGAAGAAAAGGAGTCCAAAGAAGAATGAAATTGAAGATTTGAAGACTTGAAGATTGAGAGTATCCCACTCAAAATAACTTGCGTCATTACTAGGTTTAGAATCCGGGTTGTTGTCAGTGGTGCCCGGCCACTTTACTTTCTGTAATATTCTGGTTTGTAATAAGCAAGGCAATTCTGCCTATGGACATTTATTAATTAATTTGTATTTGATGTAATGATTTGATTGCCTTTAGGATTACTTGTTTTTACTAGTTTTTTGGCGATTGCATGCCGCTCTTTGTTTTCGCCTGGATACGTGAGGCTCGTGAGGGTGTGAAAGTTTTATACTCATAATCTTAAAAGTCTAAAATTTTAGTGAGTCTAAATAACATAGAAAGATAACGAATCTAGGGAATTAGCCGGGGATCGACCCCGGGGTCGCATGCATATTTTTGCATTACTCTTTCCTTGCTTTAGACCCTTCCCCGCCTGCGGGTAGAGTCCGGATAGTCTGACCTATGAGGACGAGGTGCCGGACCTGGGGAAGTCCAGTCTTCTAAAAAATTATTTTATAAGCCTGTTTTTAAAATTTCAAGCATATTTGATTTGAGGTTGTTAACCAGCATGCATTGCATTAGATACAAATTAAAGAGTCAAAATTTTAATTTCATAGTCCTTAGCATTTTAGCACCCAACATAAGTCAAAGGGGCCAATTAGGAAAATCTCTAGATGTCGGCCCCGCCTCCCCAAAACTTTAATTATAACGTCCCTACCACTCTTTCATAAAAGACCGGATTCATCTCTTTTAAATCGATTAGGTGGTTAGCTGGCTCCCCAATCCAGGCCGGGGTAAGTCCAGACCTTGCACTGCATTAGTTAGGATCGGACGACTGTGGTCCAGTGTCCAAAATAGATTTAGGTTCCGGGCAGATCTTTGATTATAAGACCCCAAACTTCGGGAATAATCCCAAATTTCTAATAAAATGCTCAACTCTAATTAAATATCATTTCAATCCAAAACATAAAGCCCAACACTTAGATTAAGTTGGGACACTTCCGGATGGTTCTGGAATCTCAAAGTGTCCCCTACCTCTCATCCTTTAACTCCGTTAATAACTGCTCAATTTTGATCCATTCCCTTTTGATTTTCCAATAATTCTATTCATACTTTGATATCACTCCTAGAAACTCTAAACAAAATTTTGCCATTATTTTAATCGAGAGTTTTCGTAGGGATTTTATCTCCCTACGATGTAATTAACTACGAGGGCTTGCGCTCGTAGGAGATTTAGAACCACACACACACCTGATTTTAAAAATTGATTTTTCAAAATTCAATTGGATTTCTTTGGGAAAACTTAAAATACTAGTGATCATTATTATCATATTCAAAGAATTATCATCGAATGATATTTTCTCCCTTCGGGGAGATACATCTTTCTTTGATAAGGCTTTGGATGTGAACCTAACGATCACACTTCTTGAATATTGTATTGGATATTCAGTTGAACCTCATTTTGACCCTTCGGGGTCATATGAATTTCTCCTTAGCATCCGCTCACAATATTCAAGATGGATTTCATAATTCTAAGTCTGAACACCGTTATGAAAGTTTATTTTCGTCCTCGGGGTGATATACTCTTTCTAACGAGTCGATTCGACCTTAGAATTAGAACTTAACCTTAATCTTAAAATCCCCAAAGAAAACTAATATTTTTCAAAACATGTTTTCAAAATTCCACCAACAAAAAAATGGCACGCCCGGTGGGACAAATCTCTCTCTCCATCTTTAATAATGGCAGAATTTTGTTTCATCGGTAGTCTTAACTACCTTTCTTCCGTTGGTCCCTTTGCCCATTTCTTCCTTGGGTGAGTGTGGCCAACATCTAAAATAATAACAAAATATAAAAGAGAGGTTCCACCTCTAAATTTGGCTTTTCGTTCTGATTTTGACCTTCTGCCCCAGCACAGCCTGTGAGGCGACAGTGTCAAATCAGATCTCTGGATATCCTTTTTAATTTTATGGATTTATGGTCGATAAATTTTCTCGTTCAACATATAAATCCTTAAAATTGAAAAGCATTCAAAATTTTTGATTTCATTCCAAACTTGTTAGTTTTAACCCCCTCACTTCCCCTTTGACTTCTAAGGGTGGGGAGGGTTAAACTATTCCTTTTACTTGGGCTTTCTCACAATTCCATAAGCCTTCGGGCAAGGGGAAACTCTGTCCGTTGTGTTTTGGAACTTGTAAGAGAACCCATTTCAAATTCTCAAAATTTCTTCAAAATTTTCTTAAACTCCAAGTTGACATATGTTACCCCATACGATTTCCTCGTGGGCTAATATATGTCATACTTTCAAAAAATAATAATAAAATACTTTTTACTACTCTTTTCAAAAAAATCTAATTTCAATCATTTTCTTTAACTTTCAGAAAATTTCAAATGGCTGGCCAACTGATTTTCTCTTTTGACCGAGAGTTGTCCTCAACTGTTAATGACCAAGGGAGCACTGTTATTTTTGGAATGGGATTCAGTACTCTAGAGCTCTCTATGGATGGACACCAGATTGTGAGCCTGGATGCCAGTAAGGAAACTCCCCCAGTAGTTGAATTAATTGTGGGATCTGCACCCACCTTGCCAGTAGTCAGTGATGATCAGGAACAGCCTGAACCAGTTGTTGAGCCTCCCACTGAAATTAAGTCTGTTTTTGAAGAAGGGTCTAGTTCTGGACTTAGATTCACCACGAAGAATCAGAAGAAGAATTACTTGAGGAGACTTAGGAAGAAAATCTCTAAGGCTAAGAGAGTTCTACCTTTTAAGACCTTGGCTCAAGTAGAACCTGAGGCTGTTGAGGAGCTACCTATTCCTGCTTCCTCTCCCCTCCTGAAGGGAAGTCGCTTTTACCCCCTGGCTTCAGCTCAAGGGGAGGAGAGGATAGCTAGGATAGCCCGTTCTCCACCATGCCCGGTCGACTACTCGACCAAGAAGACTCAGAAAGAAAAACACCTTCAAAAGACAAGAACTTTGAGAAATATAATTCACACCTGCGCTGCACAGACTGGACAGACTAAAGAAGAATATGTGAAACAGTTAAAGGGAGTGATCTCACATCGCTTCCAAAAAGAAGTGTTGAAGGAAGAAGTATCTGAAGCAAAGAATTTAACCCCTCAATTCGTTAGGAAGAATAAGAAGTATGCTAGACAGCCTGCTACTTCGGTACTGGTTGATGGATATCACTGGGTGCCACGCCCTCTGTCCTCTCAAACAGAGGGTATTGTGTTGACTGGGTCCGAGAGAGGCCGCCACTCTACTGGTAGACCCCCGGTACCCCCACATAAACCTGTGAGATTGGCCTCAGTGATTGTCAAACCAAAGGGGGTTGAAGTTCAAAAGTCTGTGGATCTTAAAGGAAAAAGACCTAAATCTCCTGAAAGGAGATATGTGCCAAAGAGAACTAAGTTGGAGAGTCTGCCACCACCTCCTAGAACTTCTAAGTTCATTCTGCAGCTCCAACGAGTTTCAGCCAACCCCGCTCCGAGTTCAGTTGAATTGATGGATGTTCAGGCTAGTACCCCAGTTGTTACAGTTGATAGTCCTGCCACAGCCAGTTTGATTCCGGATCCAATAGTCACCGTTCCTGCTACCCCAGTTGATGATCCCCAAAGTTCGAGTGTCATTCCTAGGCCCCTTAGTCAGGTGTCTGAGGACCTTACCTTACCAGATGTGGGAACTATCACTTTACAAGCTCCTACTTCTCCTGAGGAATATGTCCCTCTCCCTGTAGAGGATGCCACTCTTCTGACTACCAGCTTTGGGATAGTCGAAGAGGAGAGAATTGACCAGGATTTAGAAATGGAAGATGAGCCAGATACAAAGTCTCAACCAGATCCTAATCCAAAACTTACAGAAATCATTGCCCTTATGGATTCTGAAGAGTTGTTTGATATGGCTGAGTATAAAGGATACTTACCCCTTGACCCTAAATCAATTGGGGATAGACCGGTCGAGGAGGTAGTTCAAGAAATAAGAAACATCTTGTTGAACAAAGAAGGAACGGCTTCTTTTGACCCTGATATGGATGATCTCCTTGGAGATGAAGATGATTATGTTGGGGGCATTCATGTGGTTGAAACTAGAGGATCTAATAAAGAAGCTGAGCCCAGCAAGCGCCGATTTGTTAAAGATGATGATCCGCATGCTGTTGAGTCAGAGTCAGATGAGTCTGTGAAAGATAGAGATGAAGAACATATAAAAAACTTGGAGACTCAGCTTGCTAGCATGATGTCACAAGTTAGAGAAATGCAAGAAAAGTTGGACAAATCACAGCAAGAGTCTTTTGTGATCCACCAGTCAGCTCGAGAGCTCACAGAAAAGGCCAAAAGGGCAGAACTTAATTCCAGACCTCTCGAGTCACCACCTGTGACTCTCCCTTGTCCAGTAGAGACACCTCCAGTTCACCCTGCAGTTTCCACCATTCCTCCGATCCCACCTCAGAAGGATATCAAGCAGTTAATTGAGGACCAGGTAAGGGAGGCCTTAGCCCATGCTCAAGGAACTGTGTCTATTGCAAAGGGTAGACCCTACCCCGAGGAATATGACTTAGTTCCTTACCCAAAGGGCTTTGTGCCACCAACTTTTAAAGTTTTCACCGGAATTGAAAATCCGAGACAGCATCTGGCCCACTTCCGAGCAAGCTGTTGCAACGCAGGAGGGTCAGATGCTCTACTATTTCGCCAATTTGTAAGTAGTCTATCCGGCATTGCTTTTGAATGGTACGCCGATCTGCCCAACGGTTCAGTAAGAACCTTTAGCGACCTAGAAAACCTCTTTCTTAAGAGATTTTCTGGAGCGCAACAACGCACCACTGTGGGCGATCTCGTGGTTGAAAAGCAAAAGCCGGGAGAGTCTCTAGTTGAGTACATCTTGAGGTGGCGAAACCTCTCGATGAAGTGTGAACCCCAGTTGCAAGAACAACATGCTGTGGAGATTCTGTTGAAGAATATCCACGGTCCTGTTGCTTTTCTCCTGAAGGGTTTCACTATTAAAACTTTTGAGAAACTTCTTAATAAGGCTAGCAATTTGCAGGAAGAGGCTCCTAGGATGCCATTCTTACGAGAGCAGTCTGAGGAAAGGAAGGGTCCAAAACTGGTGAAGACATTTGAAAAGAAAGCTGTGGTCTCAGCAGTAGATAAAGGAAAGAGGCCAGTGGTTAGTCAGCCTAGCACTCCACTTCCACCACAGCCGCCTCAGAAGCAGCCCTTTCAGATAGTTCCTCAACATACTAGAGATCCCTCTTTCATCCCTTTTAGAGAGAGATTGGCAAAGCCTTATCCATTTAAAAGGGAGTCAGTTAAGAAGATCTTCAGAAGTCTGTTAAAGAAACCAGATTTTCAGTTGCCAGAGGCTAGAAGGCCTGAGGATGAGAGCAAGAAAGATGATCCCAAGTATTGCCCGTACCACAGGATGCTTAGTCACCCTCTTGAGGACTGCGTTGTGTTCAAAGATTGGCTTGAGAGGAACTACACCCAAGGTAACATCATAATACCTAAGGAATACTTGGTCGATCCAGAAAAAGCTTCAATTAAGACCATTTCAGGTAATCCTCTTAACTCTTCTTGTTTTGTTGAAGATGGTTGGGACATTGCTTTGTCCCGGGCACTTAAAAAGTCGATTAACAAGTCTTTTCGTCTTTCTCAACAGCTGACTACGATAGCCCAGGCCCCGGTGTGGAAAGTTGACCTGGACGCTTCGCAGAAGGATGTTGAGCCACTTCCCTCTCCAGTAGTCTTAGGAACTACTGAGAAAAATGTGAAAGAAGAGAAATCTGATTTTGTAGAGAGGAAGTGTGTAGATGAGAGATGTATTAGAATGGCGGATGGTGGTGTTAAAACCCTTTCCCCTCTTTTGTTATCTGACTTTTACTTTGCCCCATCAAAGGCGAAGGGTCAAAAGATGAATAAAAAACATCCTTCTACTTCTGTCTTGATGATTAACCATGAATCTCAAATGCAAATTGATGACTCTCCTGTTTGAAATCAAACTCCTAATGAACCAAATATTGAGGTTAATCAAACCAACCTCCCCGAATCGACTATTCAAGAAGAGGTCGAATGTGAAGCTTTATCAGAAAGTGATTTCCCTCAAATCAATTTCCAAGGAAATCCTATCTTGATAGAACTTTCAGATTCTGACTCGCTTTCAGAAAATGATGATCCAACACCTATGGTGTGTGTAGACACTGCCCTAGTTTGCCCGCCCGAAGACGTCGAGCAGGTGCAACTCCGTGGCGGTAAAGTCTTACCCCCTAGGTTGCCCCCTCAGGATAAAGGCAAGCAACCTTCATTCGAAAATCTAAGTCCGGATTCCCCTCAACAACCAGAATTCCCTTTAATTCCTCCGGGTTTCGAGTCTGTCGTTCCTAAGGTTGATTACAATGTTCTAGCCCACCTTAGGAAGTTGCCAGCAAAATTAAGTATTTATGACGCCCTCCTTCTTTCCAAAGAAATGAGGGAGTCTCTAATTAAAGCACTTCTCGATCCCGAGATTTGCTTAACACAGTTGGCTGCAACTTCAGAAGGTGAGGCTCTCTACTTCAAAGAGGTCCCTGGGGTTACCTTTTCAGACGAAGATTTACTCTTGAGAACTGCTGACCACAATCGTCCCCTCTACATTACTGTAGATGTGGGAAATTTCAAGTTATCAAGAGTCCTTGTTGATCCGGGTGCATCGGTCAACGTGATGAACATAAAGACCCTTGCTTATCTCAGAGTTGATACTAGCAAGCTTTCAACCGACAGGTTGGTGCTTCGTGGGTTCAACGAGAAGGGCGAGAGAGCTTTAGGTTCGATCACTCTACTCCTAGAAATAGGAGGTTTAAAAACTGAAGCTAAATTTCATATAATTGATTCAACTACGTCCTTTAACGCACTTCTAGGTAGACCTTGGATTCACGAATATAGAATGGTTCCATCTACCCTGCACCAATGCATTAAGTATCAACGAGATGGCATTGAACATGTGATTAAGGGTGATTTGCAACCATTCTCAATTCAAGAAATTGGGATCTACGAAGATGCTGCATATTTCGTACCAAAAGGGTCCTCGTCCCGTTCTAAATTAGAGATCAAATTTGAGGAGAAAATGGTTGAACAAAAATTCAACCAAAAGAAAGAAAAAGATAAGAATATCAATCAAGAAATGATTCAATCGAGTAGTGAAGACGACTCTGATATTGTTGTCCTTAGACCTCCAAGCACATTACCTCAAAGAGGTGGGAGGATGGCTTTAAGGGCACGAGGTCGAGGCCGCGCTTCATTAGACAGGAGAGCAGCACCCGTATACATTGATTTGGAATCAGATTCCGATAGTGAGCTAGAAAGTCAAGGTGCTGCCCTCTCTCTCGATTATCAAAACATAAATACTCCTCCAAAATTTGATCTCACCTTAGACCAGGACAGTGACCCTGAGGTAGATATTTCAAAAGTTAAAAGTGACGAGCCTGAATTAACAATGTATGAAAAGCTCACTAGAAGGATTGAGGCCCTTTCTCTGACCCCACTGTCGGCAGGCAGGGTTGTAGGGTTGGAAGTCAAAGTGGCCCCCAACTTGGATGGTGAAGTTAAGAAAGTCCAGAAATTCTTTCCTGGCTCCTCCTCCGCAAGGGACGAAGGTGATGTAACCCTTGAGGAGGCAGATTTTAATGAATTAATGGAATTACCTTTCGGCTACTTCCCTGTTTGTGTAAAAAATACTTTTTCTAAAGGTTCTGTACCATACCGATGGACTAAGGGTCAAGCTAGATACCACGAGAATATTTGGCGAACAAAAGTAAATAAAAATCCAACAAGTGGTATTGGCTTTGGAACAGTTAGTTCATTCGATGATGATGAGTATTGCCTAATGATAACTTACCATCTCGATTCTCCGAATGTCCCTACAGATCCTCCTTGTCCTTTGGATGGACTCTGTTTGGAGACTTTAGACGATCCCGATGATCTTCAAGTTCGGGATGCACCCCCTGAATTTGAAGAGGAAATTAAGTCGACAGTCGATGAGTTAAGAGAAATTAACTTGGGAAACGATGATGACCCCCGTCCGATTTTTATAAGTACTCTGTTAAGCGAGGGTGAAACTCAAGACTTAATCCAGTTGTTATTCGAGTTTAGGGATTGCTTTGCCTGGACATATGACGAAATGCCAGGTTTGCCTGCTGAGGTAGCAGTTCACAAACTTGGGGTTCGGCATGATGCCATCCCTGTTAAACAAGCTCCTCGACGCATGCGCTTAGAGATTGAGCAACAAGTCGTTTCTGAAGTTAAGAAATTGGCAGAGGCCGGATTCATTCGAGAGGAACAATACCCCTCTTGGGTGGCCAGCGTCGTGCCAGTTCGAAAGAAAAATGGTCAGATTCGGATTTGTGTCGACTATAGGGATCTGAATAAGGCATGCCCTAAGGATGAGTTCCCTCTACCAATACCAGAACTCATGGTGGACATTGCCTCCTCACATGCTATTTTCTCCTTCATGGATGGCTCGTCGGGTTATAACCAAATCAAGATGGCCCCTGAAGATGAGAGAAATACGGCGTTCAGAACCCCTATTGGAATCTTTTGTTATAAGGTAATGCCATTCGGCCTAAAGAATGCCGGAGCAACCTACCAACGGGCCATGACCCGTATCTTTGACGACTTAATTCATAATCAAGTTGAATGTTATATTGATGATTTAGTTGTCAAGAGCAAGGTTAAAGAGGCTCACCTGTATGACTTAAGAGTTGTTTTCGAACGGTTGCGCCGCTACGATTTGAAAATGAACCCCTTGAAGTGCGCCTTCGGCGTCGCTTCGGGAAAATTCTTAGGATTCGTAGTGAGGCACCGCGGAATCGAGATAGATCCTGCTAAAATTGAAGCCATCTTAGATATGCCATCCCCTAAGAGCCTTACTCAGTTAAGGTCTCTACAAGGTAGATTGGCATATATAAGGAGGTTTATTTCTAATCTTTCCGGGAGATGTCAACCCTTTTCTGTCCTTGCGAAAAAGGATACTAAATTCGTATGGGGCGAGAAGTGTCAGAATGCTTTTGACGATATCAAACAATACCTTTCTAACCCGCCAGTCTTGGCAGCTCCGATTCCGGAAAGCCATTAATCCTCTACACCGCAGCTCTAGATGAGTCTTTAGGTGCTCTGTTAGCTCAAGTTAACGACGAAGGAAAAGAGAATGCTCTCTACTACCTTAGTCGAAGACTCCTTCCTACTGAAATTCGATACCCGTCAATTGAGAAGCATTGTCTTGCTTTAGTTTTTGCAGCTCAGAAACTGAGGCATTACATGCTCTCCCACTCAATCAGTCTGATTTCAAGAGTTAATCCTTTGCAATATCTTATGACCCGACCTACGTTGTCAGGACGTTTAGCTCGTTGGTCTATGATATTGTTGCAATTTGAGATTACTTTCACTCCTCTTCGTGCTGTGAAAGGACAGGCTGTTGCCGACTTTCTGGCAGCACACCCGCTGCCAGCAGATTCTCCTCTGAATGATGACTTACCCGACGAACAAATCATGAGTTTGGGGGAATCTAGCGAGGCCATCTGGGAATTATATTTTGATGGGGCAGCATCCTCTCGTAGGATTGCGACCCAACAATCTGTAATTCCTGGAAAGGCTGGAGTCGGTCTAATTTTTATTACACCAGAAAAAGGAATGATGCATTTTTCCTACCACTTATCGGAGCCTTGCACAAACAACGAAGCTGAATACGAAGCTCTGATAACTGGTTTGGAACTTGCAATTCTAATGGAGATTAAAGAGATTAAGATCTTTGGAGATTCCCAACTAGTTATTAACCAAGTCGCCGGAACTTATAAAGTCTTGAATCCGAATCTCCTAAAATATCACCAGTATACGCTTCACTTGTTGGAACAAATCCCCATTGCTACTTTGTATAGGGTTCCCCGTGGAAGCAATTCTGCGGCGGATGCCTTAGCAAAACTTGCAAAGGAATTTGCATGTCCTGAGGAGGATTCCATCCCTATAGAGATACAGGGTCGTAAGACTCTCTCCCTTATAGATTTGGAACATATTAGTAAGACTCCCCTTCAGATCCTTTCTGCCTCTTCGACGACTGACGAAGAAGGCGATTGGAGACGACCCTTAGTCGATTACCTTAAAGAAGGGAAGCTTCCCCAGGATAAATCACTCTCCAACCAGATTAAGAAACGTGCCCTATCATATGCACTAGTTAACGATCTGTTGTACCGTCGGTCCTTTGATCACATGTGGCTGCGCTGTTTGAACAAGCGAGAAGCCCAGAAAATTGTTAATGAAGTTCATTCAGGACTGTGCGGTGCTCATCAATCGGGTCCAAAAATGAAATTAAAGATTAAAAGACTTGGATACTACTGGCCTACAATGATTGACGATTGCATGAATACTGCAAAGCACTGTCATCAATGTCAGGTCCATGGTGTGGTTTTACATCAGCCGCCTAATGTGTTACACCCTACGATAGCCTCGTGGCCCTTTGAAAGTTGGGGCACGGATATCATTGGGCCGATTGACCCTCCCTCCGCGAGAGGTCATCGTTTCATATTAGCAGCAACTGATTACTTTTCAAAATGGGCGGAAGCAATTCCCCTACGAAACGTAACATCACACCATGTCTTAAAATTCTTTCGTGACCATATTGTATATCGATTCGGCGTACCCCGCAGAATCATATCCGATAATGGGTCCGCATTCAAGTCTACAAAAATCAATAGTTTTGTAAGGCGCCATAATATTGATTGGAGATATTCGACGATCTATTACCCTCGGGCGAATGGATTGGCCGAGGCCTTCAACAAAACCTTGGTGCAAATTGTCAAAAAGACCCTTGATGATAACAAACGGCAGTGGGATGAGCGGTTGGTGGAAGCTTTGTGGGCTTATCGTACCACTTATAGAACCCCGACCCAATCCACCCCGTTTGCACTAGTGTATGGATCTGAGGCTGTTCTACCCTTGGAAATACAAATCCCTTCGCTTAGAATTGCAGTTCAGAATCAAATTACCAATGAACAAAATGCAAAACTACGATTGGAAGAACTCGAAGGCCTTGAAGAGCGACGTCTCCAAGCTCAACAAAGTTTAGAGTTGTATAAATCCCGTATGGTTCAAGCCCATGATAAGTTAGTGCGACCTAGGACCTTCCAAGCGGGAGACTTGGTTTTGGTCCTTCGGAGGCCTATCTTGGCCCATCGGAAGTTGGGAGGCAAATTTGAACCTACATGGGAAGGACCCTTCGTTATAGAGACTGTCTACGAAGGAGGCTCGTATCAGTTAGTAGATTGTAAAGGGAACCACCCAATGCTACCTGTTAATGGGCGTTTCCTTAAGAAATACTATGCTTGATGTAGCTCATTTTATCAATCAATAAAACTTCCTTTTCTTGATTTACAGTTGATTCTACCTTTTTTTAAAAAAAATTTTTTTTTTAACGCTCTTCGCCTTCTCCTTAAGGTTAGGTCTTTCCTTCCCTTAGGATTAGACCCGCTAGTGGTGGAGTACGCCCTCTGTGGCACCACCCTGGCATTTCACCCGGGGATTAGTGGTGGAGTACGCCCTTCGTGGCACCATCCTGATTCCCATTCGCTAGTGATGGAGTACGCCCTTCGTGGCACCATCCTAGTTTGCCAGTTAATTTGCCTATTTGGAGTAAGTCTTCTATCAGCATCCTATAGGCCTAAGGTTGGGTGATGCCCTTCCTTAGACCCAAGGCTAGGTATTCCCTACCTTGGTTTCCAGTTGATCCGTCTACTAGGAGTAAGTCTTCTATCAGCATCCTGTAGACCTAAGGTTGGGTGATGCCCTTCCTTAGACCCAAAGCTAGGTATTCCCTACTTTGGTTTCCAGTTAATTTGCCTATTTGGAGTAAGTCTTCTATCAGCATCCTATAGGCCTAAGGTTGGGTGATGCCCTTCCTTAGACCCAAGGCTAGGTATTCCCTACCTTGGTTTCCAGTTGATCCGTCTACTAGGAGTAAGTCTTCTATCAGCATCCTGTAGACCTAAGGTTGGGTGATGCCCTTCCTTAGACCCAAAGCTAGGTATTCCCTACTTTGGTTTCCAGTTAATTTGCCTATTTGGAGTAAGTCTTCTATCAGCATCCTATAGGCCTAAGGTTGGGTGATGCCCTTCCTTAGACCCAAGGCTAGGTATTCCCTACCTTGGTTTCCAGTTGATCCGTCTACTAGGAGTAAGTCTTCTATCAGCATCCTGTAGACCTAAGGTTGGGTGATGCCCTTCCTTAGACCCAAAGCTAGGTATTCCCTACTTTGGTTTCCAGTTAATCTGCCTATTTGGAGTAAGTCTTCTATCAGCATCCTATAGGCCTAAGGTGGGTGATGCCCCCCCTTAGACCCAAGGCTAGGTATTCCCTACCTTGGTTTCTCCAGTTTTCTTGTCTACTAGGAGTAAGTCTTCTATCAGCATCCTGTAGACCTAAGGTTGGGTGATGCCCTTCCTTAGACCCAAGGTTAGGTATTCCCTACCTTGGTTTTACCAGTTTTCCTTATCCAATAGGTGTAAGCCTTCCATTAGCATCCTATAGGCTTGAGGTTGGGAGATGATCTCCCTTTCACTCCCAAAATTCTACTTCCATTCGGTCAACGCCAATGTGTGCAGCAGAAGTTCCTTCTACCACACACATTGGGGGTCCATTTGTTGACCTCATTTTTGTATGAGGTCACTAAGACCCTTCCAGAATCCAGATTTAATCCTAGACCCTAGGATCCACTCTAGACCTTAGGATCTTTCCTAGAACTAGACCTTAGAGCCTATTCTAGAGCCTAGGATTCCCTTAAATCCTAGATCTTAGAACTCTCCTAGATCTTAGGATCACTCCAACTTCAAATCAACCTCCACCTTTGATCAACCTCAATTTTAAATCAATTCCTATATTTAATCCACTCCAATTTCAATTTGATTCCTACCTGTGACCAATTTGAATCTCAAACTCCATCCAATTCAAGTCCAAATTAATTCAAACTTCAAATCAAATCCAAACCAGAAGTTTAAACTCAAATTCAAACCTTTAAGGCCCTGTCCTAAACACCCTTTTCAGAGATTTTTCAAACATTTCAAAACCCAGTCAAATGGCCTCTGATTCAGGGTCTATCACTTGCAAAGTGATAAGACATGTCTCTAAAGGCTACCCTCCAATTTTGAGCTCATTCTGAGGTCTCTAACCCCAGAATCTGAATTAAAATTCAAAGGCTGTAAAACCTTCAAATATTTACAGCCTATGCCACTGAGCATAACCCTTTGAGATCTTGACCTTGGAACCCTTATCCAAGCCTCCAATCACTTCCAGACCCTTGATTTTAACCCATTGAGCAGTAAACTGCATTTTTCAAACCCATTTTTGACCATAGTTGACCAATAGGTCAAAATTGACCAAAATACCCCTATGGGGCTCAAATGGGGATTTCAAACCAAATGAGCTCCAAATGGGATGCAACCACCTTTAACAAATTTCAAATGTCATTTCAAATCTTTTGAACCCATTTCCAACCCTTGAGTCAACCTGGTTGACCAAGTCAACTGGTTTGACCCAAGGGACCCTTTAAGGGTCCAAACATGTGTTTTGACCCAAATGACCTTTTTAGGTCACCCAACCACTTCCATTGACCTCAAAATATCATTTCAAACCTGTTGAGCCCAAACCCAGACCCTGGGTCAACCTGGTTGACCAAGTCAACCTAGGTTGACCAAACAGGCCCTTAAGGGCTCAAATGGTGATTTTGACCAAATTGACCCCTCCAAACCCTGGGACCACATCCAATAGACTCAGGACGACATTCTGAATTTGTTGAACCCATTTCTAGCCCTTGAACCCAACTGGTTGACCAAGTCAACCAGTTTTGGCCTAGAAGCCCATTAAGGGCCCATTAAGCCTTTTTAATCTATTTGACATACATGGCTCTTGGAACCACCCTCCAATCCACCTAATCAACTCATTTGAATAATCTAATTGAAAATTTCATAACCCTTGATGGAGTTGACTGGTCAACCAGTCAACCCAAGGCTTAAGGGACCATTTGTGTGGTCAAACCCTTTAACCCATTGGACCTAGCTCAAGCCACACCCATCCAGCCACTTAGAAGGACTCCATGACCTGCTTGGATGCCACATCAGCTCCATTGACCAGTTGACTGGTCAATTTGGTCAAACCCAAGCTTAAACCCTTTTAAAAGGTCTTAATCAACCTTTTAGACCTTTTTCCCTGATTTAACTCCCCAAGGCCGACCCCTTAATGTCCTAAAGCTCACTTGGAGCTCTCCTAACCAAGCTCAGGGCCTGGTTTAGCCTAAAATGGCAATGCCCCCCCCCACTCATGTCCCAAGTCCACCCAATGGAAATGAGGCATGTCCAGCCTTTGGGGCAGCCTTCCAGCTTTCCCAGGGACACTTGGCAACATCTGGAGAGCCCAGGAGTCAATCCCAGCCATCGTTTGGCCTGGGGGCGTTTGAATAGGGGGAAAAGGGCTTAATGCACACCATTCTAACCCTAATCATCTCTCACTACTCAAGCCCTCTCAAGCCCTGCCCCCAGTTCGTTTTGAATCTCCAGAGCTTCCTCTACCTCCCCACTACAAAACCCAAGTGGTTGCACGTCACCGGCGGCGAGTTCTCCGGCGAACCCACCACCTAGACCGTCCCAAGCCCATAGCAGCCGATCCAGACGCGTTCGAGCTTGGATTTTCGCTGGGAATCTTCACTTGGACAATCTACAAGCTCAACCATCCAGAAATTCCGAAGATCTAACGGTATAACTCCCTAAAACCCTAGATCTAGGTTCACATTAGTTAGATCTAAATAGCTTTACGCTTTTAGGGTCTTAGCTAAAACAAACTATTCCCCACGATTTCTGTTCATGTCCTTAATCTACGTTTAAAATTTCAAGTGAAATGATCGATCCGATCGAGAGAACGAGGCGAAACACGTTTTCTAGGGCGTCACTCACGGTTTCCGTTGAGTGTACGTTTTCTGGACCGTTGATCGTTCGATCAACGGTCCAGATCGAGCCCTTCCGCGGTCTGATCCGACCGCGCATTCGATCTCTCGTTCGATCAGCCGTCCGGCGAGATCTAGGCCGTCCATTCGGAATAGCGGGATCGAAGCTCCGCCGTCTGATCTTCTCCTGGTGAGATCAGACCGCGGGATCTGATCTCAGCCGTTGGATCGAACCCGCGGTTAATCCAACGGCTGTCACGCGCCGCTGACGTGGTTAAGTGAAAACCGCGTGAAGCGGCCAGCGGCCGACGCGTGTCCCCGCCGTCGCGCGGTTTCGATCCCGCCAATCCCAGCGCGCCGCGTGTCTGACCGCCGCCATTTAATTAATAAAATTGTGTTTTAATTGATTTTAATTACAGAAACTTTGAAAATCATAGTAAATCAAATACATAACCAAAAATTAAGTATAATATATCAAAATTTTCAGAATTTCATCTAGTTTATTTTAAAAATAAAATCAAACCCTTTTGGTTATTATTTTATTAGTAATTTAAGAAATACAGAAATATGTATTTTATTTTTAATTAATTATATACAAATTATTTTTATCTGAAATTTGGCATGCATGTTGTTGAGTGTATGGCTGATCTCCAAAAAATTTTCATTACTATTTGAGTAGATTTTGATGGTATTTTGAATTATTGAAGCTTATTAACCTTTTTTATATTTAATTAAATATTAAATATTTAAAAAAAATATAAGGAAGATCTTTTATTATTTTCAAAATTTTATGGAGATCAGTGGATCCTTCAACTTATTAAAATGTATCTTAATAATATATTTAATTATTTTATAATCTATATTTCTATTTATATATATAAATTTATTTATATTTATGTATTTTAATGTATATTTTGAAACTATATATATGTAAATCCTTAAGTGTTCAAGATTTCATTTGGGATCTTAAATGTTGATTGAGCATGTTTGAATGGAATTAATGGGGATGATTAGTGGATAATCATTCCTTGATTATTCACTAATTTTGTCTTAATTATGTTAATTAGTTAATTGCATGCTTAAGGTGCACACACCACCTAGTCTAGGTTCTCCTAGATCTAAGGACTTGTTTGCTTGCCACTTGTGTATGCATGCCATGTTTATTCAAAGGGTTAGAGGAACTTTGATTTGAACCTATTCAAAACTAGTGACATAATTAAGGACAATAATTAAGGACTCATGTATAGAAAACTTAGAAAAATTAGGATTCACTTCCCCTTGAGTTGAAACTTTGAACATTTGAACTTAGTGACATTCTCAGCCCCTAGAGAAATTTTCACTAATTTTTGAGGTCATTAGGCCCCCTAATTAATTTTCTAAGTCTTAAACCCTTAATTAAGCCTTTAAAACTTCTAAAAATTGTAATAAATCCAATTTAAATCCAAAAATTGCATATAAACCCTCAAACTGACCAGAATTCAGTCCTTAATCCATGATAATTGAAAGCCCTTTGATTTGACAGCAATTTAAGCCTTAATTTAATTTTAAGTGAAAACCAATATTTAATTAAGATAATTAATTAATAATAATTAAAAAATCCAAATCACCCAAACTCACTTGCATTCAACTCCTAATAAGGTCTAATATTTATTAAAAATATTAAATTCCAGAAATTTTCAATATTTTAAAAAGTCAACAAACCGGTCAAATCTAGTTCAAATCTAGGTCAAAACTTCAAACCTTCGTAATAAAATGTAGAAAAATCCGATTTTAACGTACTTACCTTCTAACTGATCGTAGTAAGGTCTAGTATTTTAATAAAATACAAACATTCCAGAATTTGGGCTTAATCAAAAAGTCAATTTTCAACCCCTTAATTAAATCATTAAAATATTCAAAAAATTCATAAAATTCAAAATTATTCTAAAATTCCAGAAAATGTTAACTTAATATTTAAAACACTTAACAAATCCTTTAAAACACAACAACCACCCTAAAGTTGAAGTTTATTGGCTGGACTACTCCGGGCTGCGGGGCTAAGTGTCCTAAGGAGGCTGGTTCCTCGAGCCTGGTGGCACAACGCCACGAATGAATTCTAAGGGGTGTTAAACCTTAAAATAGATTAATTTTTAATTATTTAACATTTTAAAAATCCTAATTCAATTACATTAATTTGGTTTATCGGCTGGACTACTCCGGGCTGCGGGGCTAAGTGTCCTAAGGAGGCTGGTTCCTCGAGCCTGGTGGCACAACGCCACGAATCAATTAATGGCAAACTTAAATTAATCAAGCTTTTAAAATCAGTAACTAACTCATTTTTGTATTAATCTACTCCTTTAATTCCAACCAACTTAAATAACTTAATCAACCCCGATTGCTACTGGGTAACCCAGGCCTACGAGGCTATTAGCTTAGCCCCAAGGAAGGTGAAATAAACTTCACGGCCTCGGTGTGAAACAAAGGTAGTAATCAATTAACTTTTAAAATATGTCTAATTAAAATTCTTAATTCATTAATATTTAAATTTTAATTTAAATCCCCTTCTAAGCCTTAACAAATCCAAACTTTTAGACAACTTAACTAATCACCTACTTTAGGATCTATCCCAGCCACACGACCTTTCTCACACACTTTAGATGATGTGCTAGGACAACCAACTTTAGATCTAGGATAGGCCGGTGTTTACTTTACTGCTGTGTGCCGAATTTTTCGTAGTTTTCACTGCATGTTGTGGATGAAATTGCTTTGCTGTGTCTGCTTACTTTTTCTGTACTCTGTGGATGGATTGATGTGTTTGGCGACTAGATTACCCTTAGGTTAGGTACGATCTGGATGTTGACACAGTTTTCTGCAGGTGGCCACGCTCATGCAGGGCAATATAAAAAAGGGGGCAAATCAAAAAAATGCATAAATATTATAAACTCTTTGCACAGGTGCTTCAGCTGCTAAAGCCCCCAAATCATAAAAAGAGCGTGGCCAGTGTGTTTACTTTCTTTTCTGCTCATATACAACTGCTTGGGAATAACTGCTTTTTTTTATATATTAATTGCTTAGGATAACCCTGCAGGTGAGTCTAGATTTTTATTTTGATATCAATGTAATTTGTGCAAGTGTCAAGTGTTGTGAAAGTTTATTTTGAGTTGGGATACATAGATCCAAAGCTTGGATTCCAAAGAGGAAAGGATACCCCTTTGGGGAACACTCCTTTTCCATTTGGAAATCCAAATTTGGATCATACCTCTTCCTTACCCAAAGAGGAAAGAGTGGCCTTCCCCTTAGAGGGAAGTGCCCTCTTGTCCATTTGGGTAATCCACTACGAAGATTCCAAGAAGATTGAAGAAAAGGAGTCCAAAGAAGAATGAAATTGAAGATTTGAAGACTTGAAGATTGAGAGTATCCCACTCAAAATAACTTGCGTCATTACTAGGTTTAGAATCCGGGTTGTTGTCAGTGGTGCCCGGCCACTTTACTTTCTGTAATATTCTGGTTTGTAATAAGCAAGGCAATTCTGCCTATGGACATTTATTAATTAATTTATATTTGATGTAATGATTTGATTGCCTTTAGGATTACTTGTTTTTACTAGTTTTTTGGCGATTGCATGCCGCTCTTTGTTTTCGCCTGGATACGTGAGGCTCGTGAGGGTGTGAAAGTTTTATACTCATAATCCTAAAAGTCTAAAATTTTAGTGAGTCTAAATAACATAGAAAGATAACGAATCTAGGGAATTAGCCGGGGATCGACCCCGGGGTCGCATGCATATTTTTGCATTACTCTTTCCTTGCTTTAGACCCTTCCCCGCCTGCGGGTAGAGTCCGGATAGTCTGACCTATGAGGACGAGGTGCCGGACCTGGGGAAGTCCAGTCTTCTAAAAAATTATTTTATAAGCCTGTTTTTAAAATTTCAAGCATATTTGATTTGAGGTTGTTATCCAGCATGCATTGCATTAGATACAAATTAAAGAGTCAAAATTTTAATTTCATAGTCCTTAGCATTTTAGCACCCAAATAAGTCAAAGGGGCCAATTAGGAGAATCTCTAGATGTCGGCCCCGCCTCCCCAAAACCTTAATTATAACGTCCCTACCACTCTTTCATAAAAGACCGGATTCATCTCTTTTAAATCGGTTAGGTGGTTAGCTGGCTCCCCAATCCAGGCCGGGGTAAGTCCAGACCTTGCACTGCATTAGTTAGGATCGGACGACTGTGGTCCAGTGTCCAAAATAGATTTAGGTTCCGGGGCAGATCTTTGATTATAAGACCCCAAACTTTGGGAATATAGTCCCAAATTTCTAATAAAATGCTCAACTCTAATTAAATATCATTTCAAGTCCAAAACATAAAGCCCAACACTTAGATTAAGTTGGGACATTTCCGGAAGGTTCTGGAATCTCAAAGTGTCCCCTACCTTTCATCCTTTAACTCCGTTAATAACTGTTCAATTTTGATCCATTCCCTTTTGATTTTCCAATAGTTCCATTCATACTTTGATATCACTCCTAGAAACTCTAAACAAAATTTTGCCACTATTTTAATCGAGAGTTTTCGTAGGGGATTTTATTTCCCTACGATGTAATTAACTACGAGGGCTTGCGCTCGTAGGAGATTTAGAACCACATACACCTGATTTTAAAAATTGATTTTTCAAAATTCAATTGGATTTCTTTGGGAGAACTTAAAATACTAGTGATCATTATTATCATATTCAAAGAATTATCATCGAATGATATTTTCTCCTTTCGGGGAGATACATCTTTCTTTGATAAGGCTTTGGATGTGAACCTAACGATCACACTTCTTGAATATTGTATTGGATATTCAGTTGAACCTCATTTTGACCCTTCGGAGTCATATGAATTTCTCTTTAGCATCCGCTCACAATATTCAAGATGGATTTCATAATTTTAAGTCTGAACACCGTTATGAAAGTCTATTTTCGTCCTTCGGGGTGATATACTCTTTCTAACGAGTCGATTCGACCTTAGAATTAGAACTGAACCTTAATCTTAAAATCCCCAAAAAAAACTAATATTTTTTTTTCAAAACATGTTTTCAAAATTCCACCAACAAAAAAAAATGGCACGCCCGGTGGGACAAATCTCTCTCTCCATCTTTAATAGTGGCAAAATTTTGTTTCATCGGTAGTCTTAACTACCTTTCTTCCGTTGGTCCCTTTGCCCATTTCTTCCTTGGGTAAGTGTGGCCAACATCTAAAATAATAATAAAACACTAAAAGAGAGGTTCCGCCTCTAAATTTGGCTTTTCATTCTGATTTTGACCTTCTGCCCCAGCACAGCCTGTGAGGCGACAGTGTCAAATCAGATCTCTGGATATCCTTTTTAATTTTATGGATTTATGGTCGATAAATTTTCTGTTCAACATATAAATCCTTAAAATTGAAAAGCATTCAAAATTTTTGATTCCATTCCAAACTTGTTAGTTTTAACCCCCTCACTTCCCCTTTGATTTTAAGGGTGGGGAGGGTTAAACTATTCCTCCTGACTTGGGCTTTCTCACAATTCCATAAGCCTTCGGGCAAGGGGAAACTCTGTCCGTTGAGTTTTGGAACTTGTAAGAGAACCCATTTCAAATTCTCAAAATTTCTTCAAAAATTTTCTTAAACTCCAAGTTGACATATGTTACCCCATACGATTTCCTCGTGGGCTAATATATGTCATACTTTCAAAAAATAATAATAAAATACTTTTTACTACTCTTTTCAAAAAAAATCTAATTTCAATCATTTTCTTTAACTTTCAGAAAATTTCAAATGGCTGGCCAACTGATTTTCTCTTTTGATCGAGAGTTGTCCTCAACTGTTAATGACCAAGGGAGCACTGTTATTTTTGGAATGGGATTCAGTACTCTAGAGCTCTCTATGGATGGACACCAGATTGTGAGCCTGGATGCCAGTAAGGAAACTCCCCCAGTAGTTGAGTTAATTGTGGGATCTGCACCCACCTTGCCAGTAGTCAGTGATGATCAGGAACAGCCTGAACCAGTTGTTGAGCCTCCCACTGAAGTTAAGTCTGTTTTTGAAGAAGGGTCTAGTTCTGGACTTAGATTTACCACGAAAAATCAGAAGAAGAATTACTTGAGGAGACTTAGGAAGAAAATCTCTAAGGCTAAGAGAGTTCTACCTTTTAAGACCTTAGCTCAAGTAGAACCTGAGGCTGTTGAGGAGCTACCTATTCCTGCTTCCTCCCCCCTCCTGAAGGGAAGTCGCTTTTACCCCCTGGCTTCAGCTCAAGGGGAGGAGAGGATAGCTAGGATAGCCCGTTCTCCACCATGCCCGGTCGACTACTCGACCAAGAAGACTCAGAAAGAAAAACACCTTCAAAAGACAAGAACTTTGAGAAATATAATTCACACCTGTGCTGCACAGACCGGACAGACTAAAGAGGAATATGTGAAACAGTTAAAGGGAGTGATCTCACATCGCTTCCAAAAAGAAGTGTTGAAGGAAGAAGTATCTGAAGCAAAGAATTTAACCCCTCAATTCGTTAGGAAGAATAAGAAGTATGCTAGACAGCCTGCTACTTCGGTACTGGTTGATGGATATCACTGGGTGCCACACCCTCTGTCTTCTCAAACAGAGGGTATTGTGTTGACTGGGTCCGAGAGAGGCCGCCACTCTACTGGTAGACCCCCGGTACCCTCACATAAACCTGTGAGATTGGCCTCAGTGATTGTCAAACCAAAGGGGGTTGAAGTCCAAAAGTCTGTGGATCTTAAAGGAAAAAGACCTAAATCTCCTGAAAGGAGATATGTACCAAAGAGGACCAAGTTGGAGAGTCTGCCACCACCTCCTAGAACTTCTAAGTTCATTCTGCAGCTCCAACGAGTTTCAGCCAACCCCGCTCCGAGTTCAGTTGAATTGATGGATGTTCAGGCTAGTACCCCAGTTGTTACAGTTGACAGTCCTACCACAGCCAGTTTGATTCCAGAACCAATAGTCACCGTTCCTGTTACCCCAGTTGATGATCCCCAAAGTTCGAGTGTCATTCCTAGGCCCCTTAGTCAGGTGTCTGAGGACCTTACCTTACCAGATGTGGGAACTATCACTTTACAAGCTCCTACTTCTCCTGAGGAATATGTCCCTCTCCCTGTAGAGGATGCCACTCTTCTGACTACCAGCTTTGGATAGTCGAAGAGGAGAGAATTGACCAGGATTTAGAAATGGAAGATGAGCCAGATACAAAGTCTCAACCAGATCCTAATCCAAAACTTACAGAAATCATTGCCCTTATGGATTCTGAAGAGTTGTTTGATATGGCTGAATATAAAGGATACTTACCCCTTGACCCTAAATCAATTGGGGATAGACCGGTCGAGGAGGTAGTTCAAGAAATAAGAAACATCTTGTTGAACAAAGAAGGAACGGCTTCTTTCGACCCTGATATGGATGATCTCCTTGGAGATGAAGATGATTATGTTGGGGGCATTCATGTGGTTGAAACTAGAGGATCTAATAAAGAAGCTGAGCCCAGCAAGCGCCGATTTGTTAAAGATGATGATCCGCATGCTGTTGAGTCAGAGTCAGATGAGTCTGTGAAAGATAGAGATGAAGAACATATAAAAAACTTGGAGACTCAGCTCGCTAGCATGATGTCACAAGTTAGAGAAATGCAAGAAAAGTTGGACAAATCACAGCAAGAGTCTTTTATGATCCACCAGTCAGCTCGAGAGCTCACAGAAAAGGCCAAAAGGGCAGAACTTAAATCCAGACCTCTCGAGTCACCACCTGTGACTCTCCCTTGTCCAGTAGAGATACCTCCAGTTCACCCTGCAGTTTCCACCATTCCTCGATCCCACCTCAGAAGGATATCAAGCAGTTAATTGAGGACCAGGTAAGGGAGGCCTTAGCCCATGCTCAAGGAACTGTGTCTATTGCAAAGGGTAGACCCTACCCCGAGGAATATGACTTAGTTCCTTACCCAAAGGGCTTTGTGCCACCAACTTTTAAAGTTTTCACCGGAATTGAAAATCCGAGACAGCATCTAGCCCACTTCCGAGCAAGCTGTTGCAACGCAGGAGGGTCAGATGCTCTACTATTTCGCCAATTTGTAAGTAGTCTATCCGGCATTGCTTTTGAATGGTACGCCGATCTGCCCAACGGTTCAGTAAGAACCTTTAGCGACCTAGAAAACCTCTTTCTTAAGAGATTTTCTGGAGCGCAACAACGCACTACTGTGGGCGATCTCGTGGTTGAAAAGCAAAAGCCGGGAGAGTCTCTAGTTGAGTACATCTTGAGGTGGCGAAACCTCTCGATGAAGTGTGAACCCCAGTTGCAAGAACAACATGCTGTGGAGATTCTGTTGAAGAATATCCACGGTCCTGTTGCTTTTCTCCTGAAGGGTTTCACTATTAAAACTTTTGAGAAACTTCTTAATAAGGCTAGCAATTTGCAGGAAGAGGCTCCTAGGATGCCATTCTTACGAGAGCAGTCTGAGGAAAGGAAGGGTCCAAAACTGGTGAAGACATTTGAAAAGAAAGCTGTGGTCTCAGCAGTAGATAAAGGAAAGAGGCCAGTGGTTAGTCAGCCTAGCACTCCACTTCCACCACAGCCGCCTCAGAAGCAGCCCTTTCAGATAGTTCCTCAACATACTAGAGATCCCTCTTTCATCCCTTTTAGAGAGAGATTGGCAAAGCCTTATCCATTTAAAAGGGAGTCAGTTAAGAAGATCTTCAGAAGTCTGTTAAAGAAACCAGATTTTCAGTTGCCAGAGGCTAGAAGGCCTGAGGATGAGAGCAAGAAAGATGATCCCAAGTATTGCCCGTACCACAGGATGCTTAGTCACCCTCTTGAGGACTGCGTTGTGTTCAAAGATTGGCTTGAGAGGAACTACACCCAAGGTAACATCATAATACCTAAGGAATACTTGGTCGATCCAGAAAAAGCTTCAATTAAGACCATTTCAGGTAATCCTCTTAACTCTTCTTTTGTTGAAGATGGTTGGGACATTGCTTTGTCCCGGGCACTTAAAAAGTCGATTAACAAGTCTTTTCGTCTTTCTCAACAGCTGACTACGATAGCCCAGGCCCCGGTGTGGAAAGTTGACCTGGACGCTTCGCAGAAGGATGTTGAGCCACTTCCCTCTCCAGTAGTCTTAGGAACTACTGAGAAAAATGTGAAAGAAGAGAAATCTGATTTTGTAGAGAGGAAGTGTGTAGATGAGAGATGTATTAGAATGGCGGATGGTGGTGTTAAAACCCTTTCCCCTCTTTTGTTATCTGACTTTTACTTTGCCCCATCAAAGGCGAAGGGTCAGAAGATGAATAAAAAACATCCTTCTACTTCTGTCTTGATGATTAACCATGAATCTCAAATGCAAATTGATGACTCTCCTGTTTCAAATCAAACTCCTAATGAACCAAATATTGAGGTTAATCAAACCAACCTCCCCGAATCGACTATTCAAGAAGAGGTCGAATGTGAAGCTTTATCAGAAAGTGATTTCCCTCAGATTAATTTCCAAGGAAATCCTATCTTGATAGAACTTTCAGATTCTGACTCGCTTTCAAAAAATGATGATCCAACACCTATGGTGTGTGTAGACACTGCCCTAGTTTGCCCGCCCGAAGACGTCGAGCAGGTGCAACTCCGTGGCGGTAAAGTCTTACCCCCTAGGTTGCCCCCTCAGGATAAAGGCAAGCAACCTTCATTCGAAAATCTAAGTCCGGATTCTCCTCAACAACCAGAATTCCCTTTAATTCCTCTGGGTTTCGAGTCTGTCGTTCCTAAGGTTGATTACAATGTTCTAGCCCACCTTAGGAAGTTGCCAGTAAAATTAAGTATTTATGACGCCCTCCTTCTTTCCAAAGAAATGAGGGAGTCTCTAATTAAAGCACTTCTCGATCCCGAGATTTGCTTAACACAGTTGGCTGCAACTTCAGAAGGTGAGGCTCTCTACTTCAAAGAGGTCCCTGGGGTTACCTTTTCAGACGAAGATTTACTCTTGAGAACTGCTGACCACAATCGTCCCCTCTACATTACTGTAGATGTGGGAAATTTCAAGTTATCAAGAGTCCTTGTTGATCCGGGTGCATCGGTCAACGTGATGAACATAAAGACCCTTGCTTATCTCAGAGTTGATACTAGCAAGCTTTCAACCGACAGGTTGGTGCTTCGTGGGTTCAACGAGAAGGGCGAGAGAGCTTTAGGTTCGATCACTCTACTCCTAGAAATAGGAGGTTTAAAAACTGAAGCTAAATTTCATATAATTGATTCAACTACGTCCTTTAACGCACTTCTAGGTAGACCTTGGATTCACGAATATAGAATGGTTCCATCTACCCTGCACCAATGCATTAAGTATCAACGAGATGGCATTGAACATGTGATTAAGGGTGATTTGCAACCATTCTCAATTCAAGAAATTGGGATCTACGAAGATGCTGCATATTTCGTACCAAAAGGGTCCTCGTCCCGTTCTAAATTAGAGATCAAATTTGAGGAGAAAATGGTTGAACAAAAATTCAACCAAAAGAAAGAAAAAGATAAGAATATCAATCAAGAAATGATTCAATCGAGTAGTGAAGACGACTCTGATATTGTTGTCCTTAGACCTCCAAGCACATTACCTCAAAGAGGTGGGAGGATGGCTTTAAGGGCACGAGGTCGAGGCCGCGCTTCATTAGACAGGAGAACAGCACCCGTATACATTGATTTGGAATCAGATTCCGATAGTGAGCTAGAAAGTCAAGGTGCTGCCCTCTCTCTCGATTATCAAAACATAAATACTCCTCCAAAATTTGATCTCACCTTAGACCAGGACAGTGACCCTGAGGTAGATATTTCAAAAGTTAAAAGTGACGAGCCTGAATTAACAATGTATGAAAAGCTCACTAGAAGGATTGAGGCCCTTTCTCTGACCCCACTGTCGGCAGGCAGGGTTGTAGGGTTGGAAGTCAAAGTGGCCCCCAACTTGGATGGTGAAGTTAAGAAAGTCCAGAAATTCTTTCCTGGCTCCTCCTCCGCAAGGGACGAAGGTGATGTAACCCTTGAGGAGGCAGATTTTAATGAATTAATGGAATTACCTTTCGGCTACTTCCCTGTTTGTGTAAAAAATACTTTTTCTAAAGGTTCTGTACCATACCGATGGACTAAGGGTCAAGCTAGATACCACGAGAATATTTGGCGAACAAAAGTAAATAAAAATCCAACAAGTGGTATTGGCTTTGGAACAGTTAGTTCATTCGATGATGATGAGTATTGCCTAATGATAACTTACCATCTCGATTCTCCGAAATGTCCCTACAGATCCTCCTTGTCCTTTGGATGGACTCTGTTTGGAGACTTTAGACGATCCCGATGATCTTCAAGTTCGGGATGCACCCCCTGAATTTGAAGAAGAAATTAAGTCGACAGTCGATGAGTTAAGAGAAATTAACTTGGGAAACGATGATGACCCCCGTCCGATTTTTATAAGTACTCTGTTAAGCGAGGGTGAAACTCAAGACTTAATCCAGTTGTTATTCGAGTTTAGGGATTGCTTTGCCTGGACATATGACGAAATGCCAGGTTTGCCTGCTGAGGTAGCAGTTCACAAACTTGGGGTTCGGCATGATGCCATCCCTGTTAAACAAGCTCCTCGACGCATGCGCTTAGAGATTGAGCAACAAGTCGTTTCTGAAGTTAAGAAATTGGCAGAGGCCGGATTCATTCGAGAGGAACAATACCCCTCTTGGGTGGCCAGCGTCGTGCCAGTTCGAAAGAAAAATGGTCAGATTCGGATTTGTGTCGACTATAGGGATCTGAATAAGGCATGCCCTAAGGATGAGTTCCCTCTACCAATACCAGAACTCATGGTGGACATTGCCTCCTCACATGCTATTTTCTCCTTCATGGATGGCTCATCGGGTTATAACCAAATCAAGATGGCCCCTGAAGATGAGAGAAATACGGCGTTCAGAACCCCTATTGGAATCTTTTGTTATAAGGTAATGCCATTCGGCCTAAAGAATGCCGGAGCAACCTACCAACGGGCCATGACCCGTATCTTTGACGACTTAATTCATAATCAAGTTGAATGTTATATTGATGATTTAGTTGTCAAGAGCAAGGTTAAAGAGGCTCACCTGTATGACTTAAGAGTTGTTTTCGAACGGTTGCGCCGCTACGATTTGAAAATGAACCCCTTGAAGTGCGCCTTCGGCGTCGCTTCGGGAAAATTCTTAGGATTCGTAGTGAGGCACCGCGGAATCGAGATAGATCCTGCTAAAATTGAAGCCATCTTAGATATGCCATCCCCTAAGAGCCTTACTCAATTAAGGTCTCTACAAGGTAGATTGGCATATATAAGGAGGTTTATTTCTAATCTTTCCGGGAGATGTCAACCCTTTTCTGTCCTTGCGAAAAAGGATACTAAATTCGTATGGGGCGAGAAGTGTCAGAATGCTTTTGACGATATCAAACAATACCTTTCTAACCCGCCAGTCTTGGCAGCTCCGATTCCTGGAAAGCCACTAATCCTCTACACCGCAGCTCTAGGATGAGTCTTTAGGTGCTCTGTTAGCTCAAGTTAACGACGAAGGAAAAGAGAATGCTCTCTACTACCTTAGTCGAAGACTCCTTCCTACTGAAATTCGATACCCGTCAATTGAGAAGCATTGTCTTGCTTTAGTTTTTGCAGCTCAGAAACTGAGGCATTACATGCTCTCCCACTCAATCAGTCTGATTTCAAGAGTTAATCCTTTGCAATATCTTATGACCCGACCTACGTTGTCAGGACGTTTAGCTCGCTGGTCTATGATATTGTTGCAATTTGAGATTACTTTCACTCCTCTTCGTGCTGTGAAAGGACAGGCTGTTGCCGACTTCCTGGCAGCACACCCGCTGCCAGCAGATTCTCCTCTGAATGATGACTTACCCGACGAACAAATCATGAGTTTGGGGGAATCTAGCGAGGCCATCTGGGAATTATATTTCGATGGGGCAGCATCCTCTCGTAGGATTGCGACCCAACAATCTGTAATTCCTGGAAAGGCTGGAGTCGGTCTAATTTTTATTACACCAGAGAAAGGAATGATGCATTTTTCCTACCACTTATCGGAGCCTTGCACAAACAACGAAGCTGAATACGAAGCTCTGATAACTGGTTTGGAACTTGCAATTCTAATGGAGATTAAAGAGATTAAGATCTTTGGAGATTCCCAACTAGTTATTAACCAAGTCGCCGGAACTTATAAAGTCTTGAATCCGAATCTCCTAAAATATCACCAGTATACGCTTCACTTGCTGGAACAAATCCTCATTGCTACTTTGTATAGGGTTCCCCGTGGAAGCAATTCTGCGGCGGATGCCTTAGCAAAACTTGCAAAGGAATTTGCATGTCATGAGGAGGATTCCATCCCTATAGAGATACAGGGTCGTAAGACTCTCTCCCTTATAGACTTGGAACATATTAGTAAGACTCCCCTTCAGATCCTTTCTGCCTCTTCCCCAGGATAAATCACTCTCCAACCAGATTAAGAAACGTGCCCTCTCATATGCACTAGTTAACGATCTGTTGTACCGTCGGTCCTTTGATCACATGTGGCTGCGCTGTTTGAACAAGCGAGAAGCCCAGAAAATTGTTAATGAAGTTCATTCAGGACTGTGCGGTGCTCATCAATCGGGTCCAAAAATGAAATTAAAGATTAAAAGACTTGGATACTATTGGCCTACAATGATTGACGATTGCATGAATACGGCAAAGCACTGTCATCAATGTCAGGTCCATGGTGTGGTTTTACATCAGCCGCCTAATGTGTTACACCCTACGATAGCCTCCTGGCCCTTTGAAAGTTGGGGCACGAATATCATTGGGCCGATTGACCCTCCCTCCGCGAGAGGTCATCATTTCATATTAGCAGCAACTGATTACTTTTCAAAATGGGCGGAAGCAATTCCCCTACGAAACGTAACATCACACCATGTCTTAAAATTCTTTCGTGACCATATTGTATATCGATTCGGCGTACCCCGCAGAATCATATCCGATAATGGGTCCGCATTCAAGTCTACAAAAATCAATAGTTTTGTAAGGCGCCATAATATTGATTGGAGATATTCGACGATCTATTACCCCGGGCAAATGGATTGGCCGAGGCCTTCAACAAAACCTTGGTGCAAATTGTCAAAAAGACCCTTGATGATAACAAACGGCAGTGGGATGAGCGGTTGGTGGAAGCTTTGTGGGCTTATCGTACCACTTATAGAACCCCGACCCAATCCACCCCGTTTGCACTAGTGTATGGGTCTGAGGCTGTTCTGCCCTTGGAAATACAAATCCCTTCGCTTAGAATTGCAGTTCAGAATCAAATTACCAATGAACAAAATGCAAAACTACGATTGGAAGAACTCGAAGGCCTTGAAGAGCGACGTCTCCAAGCTCAACAAAGTTTAGAGTTGTATAAATCCCGTATGGTTCAAGCCCATGATAAGTTAGTGCGACCTAGGACCTTCCAAGCGGGAGACTTGGTTTTGGTCCTTCGGAGGCCTATCTTGGCCCATCGGAAGTTGGGAGGCAAATTTGAACCTACATGGGAAGGACCCTTCGTTATAGAGACTGTCTACGAAGGAGGCTCGTATCAGTTAGTAGATTGTAAAGGGAACCACCCAATGCTACCTGTTAATGGGCGTTTCCTTAAGAAATACTATGCTTGATGTAGCTCATTTTATCAATCAATAAAACTTCCTTTTCTTGATTTACAGTTGGACTCTACCTTTTTTTTTTTTAAAAAAAAAAAAAATTTTTAACGCCCTTCACCTTCTCCTTAAGGTTAGGTCTTTCCTTCCCTTAGGACTAGACCCGCTAGTGGTGGAGTACGCCCTCTGTGGCACCACCCTGGCATTTCACCCGGGGATTAGTGGTGGAGTACGCCCTTCGTGGCACCATCCTGATTCCCATTCGCTAGTGATGGAGTACGCCCTTCGTGGCACCATCCTAGTTTGCCAGTTAATTTGCCTATTTGGAGTAAGTCTTCTATCAGCATCCTATAGGCCTAAGGTTGGGTGATGCCCTTCCTTAGACCCAAGGCTAGGCATTCCCTACCTTGGTTTCCAGTTGATCCGTCTACTAGGAGTAAGTCTTCTATCAGCATCCTGTAGACCTAAGGTTGGGTGATGCCCTTCCTTAGACCCAAAGCTAGGTATTCCCTACTTTGGTTTCCAGTTAATTTGCCTATTTGGAGTAAGTCTTCTATCAGCATCCTATAGGCCTAAGGTTGGGTGATGCCCTTCCTTAGACCCAAGGCTAGGTATTCCCTACCTTGGTTTCCAGTTGATCCGTCTACTAGGAGTAAGTCTTCTATCAGCATCCTGTAGACCTAAGGTTGGGTGATGCCCTTCCTTAGACCCAAAGCTAGGTATTCCCTACTTTGGTTTCCAGTTAATTTGCCTATTTGGAGTAAGTCTTCTATCAGCATCCTATAGGCCTAAGGTTGGGTGATGCCCTTCCTTAGACCCAAGGCTAGGTATTCCCTACCTTGGTTTCCAGTTGATCCGTCTACTAGGAGTAAGTCTTCTATCAGCATCCTGTAGACCTAAGGTTGGGTGATGCCCTTCCTTAGACCCAAAGCTAGGTATTCCCTACTTTGGTTTCCAGTTAATCTGCCTATTTGGAGTAAGTCTTCTATCAGCATCCTATAGGCCTAAGGTGGGGTGATGCCCCCCCTTAGACCCAAGGCTAGGTATTCCCTACCTTCGTTTCTCCAGTTTTCTTGTCTACTAGGAGTAAGTCTTCTATCAGCATCCTGTAGACCTAAGGTTGGGTGATGCCCTCCCTTAGACCCAAGGTTAGGTATTCCCTACTTTGGTTTTACCAGTTTTCCTTATCCAATAGGTGTAAGCCTTCCATTAGCATCCTATAGGCTTGAGGTTGGGAGATGATCTCCCTTTCACTCCCAAAATTCTACTTCCATTCGGTCAACGCCAATGTGTGCAGCAGAAGTTCCTTCTACCACACACATTGGGGGTCCATTTGTTGACCTCATTTTTGTATGAGGTCACTAAAACCCATCCAGAATCCAGATTTAATCCCAGGCCCTAGGATCCACTCTAGACCTTAGGATCTTTCCTAGAACTAGACCTTAGAGCTTATTCTAGAGCCTAGGATTCCCTTAAATCCTAGACCTTAGAACTCTCCTAGATCTTAGGATCACTCCAACTTCAAATCAACATCCACCTTTGATCAACCTCAATTTTAAATCAATTCCTATATTTAACCCACTCCAATTTCAATTTAATTCCTACCTGTGACCAATTTGAATCTCAAACCCTATCCAATTTAAGCCCAAATTAATTTAAACTTCAAATCAAATCCAAATCCAGAAGTTTAAACTCAAATTCAAACCTTTAAGGCCCTGTCCTAAACACCCTTTTCAGAGATTTTTCAAATATCTCAAAACCCAGTCAAATGGCCTCTGATTCAGGGTCTATCACTTGCAAAGTGATAAGACATGTCTCTAAAGGCTACCCTCCAATTTTGAGCTCATTCTGAGGTCTCTAACCCCAGAATCTGAATTAAAATTCAAAGGCTGTAAAACCTTCAAATATTTACAGCCTATGCCACTGAGCATAACCCTTTGGAGATCTTGACCTTGGAACCCTTATCCAAGCCTCCAATCACTTCCAGACCCTTGATTTTAACCCATTGAGCAGTAAACTGCATTTTTCAAACCCATTTTTGACCTTAGTTGACCAATAGGTCAAAATTGACCAAAGTACCCCTATGGGGCTCAAATAGGGATTTCAAACCAAATGAGCTCCAAATGGGATGCAACCACCTTTAACAAATTTCAAATGCTATTTCAAATCCTTTGAACCCATTTCCAACCCTTGAGTCAACCTGGTTGACCAAGTCAACTGGTTTGACCCAAGGGACCCTTTAAGGGTCCAAACATGTGTTTTGACCCAAATGACCTTTTTAGGTCACCCAACCACTTCCATTGACCTCAAAATGTCATTTCAAACATGTTGAGCCCAAACCCAGACCCTGGGTCAACCTGGTTGACCAAGTCAACCTAGGTTGACCAAACAGGCCCTTAAGGGCTCAAATGGTGATTTTGACCAAATTGACCCCTCCAAACCCTGGGACCACATCCAATAGACTCAGGATGACATTCTGAATCTGTTGAACCCATTTCTAGCCCTTGAACCCAACTGGTTGACCAAGTCAACCAGTTTTGGCCTAGAATCCCATTAAAGGCCCATTAAGCCTTTTTAATCTATTTGACATACATGGCTCTTGGAACCACCCTCCAATCCACCTAATCAACTCATTTGAATCATCTAATTGAAAATTTCATAACCCTTGATGGAGTTGACTGGTCAACCAGTCAACCCAAGGCTTAAGGGACCATTTGTGTGGTCAAACCCTTTAACCCATTGGACCTAGCTCAAGCCACACCCATCCAGCCACTTAGAAGGACTCCATGACCTGTTTGGATGCCACATCAGCTCCATTGACCAGTTGACTGGTCAATTTGGTCAAACCCAAGCTTAAACCCTTTTAAAAGGTCTTAATCAACCTTTTAGACCTTTTTCCCTGATTTAACTCCCCAAGGCCGACCCCTTAATGTCCTAAAGCTCACTTGGAGCTCTCCTAACCAAGCTCAGGGCCTGGTTTAGCCTAAAATGGCAATGCCCCCCCCACTTGTCCCAAGTCTACCCAATGGAAATAAGGCATGTCCAGCCTTTGGGGCAGCCTTCCAGCTTTCCCAGGGACACTTGGCAACATCTGGAGAGCCCAGGAGCCAATCCCAGCCATTCGTTTGGCCTGGGGGCGTTTGAATAGGGGGAAAAGGGCTTAATGCACACCATTCTAACCCTAATCATCTCTCACTACTCAAGCCCTCTCAAGCCCTGCCCCCAGTTCGTTTTGAATCTCCAGAGCTTCCTCTACCTCCCCACTACAAAACCCAAGTGGTTGCACGTCACCGGCAGCGAGTTCTCCGGCGAACCCACCACCTAGACCGTCTCAAGCCCATAGCAGCCGATCCAGACGCGTTCGAGCTTGGATTTTCGCTGGGAATCTTCACTTGGACAATCTACAAGCTCAACCATCCAGAAATTCCGAAGATCTAACGGTATAACTCCCTAAAACCCTAGATCTAGTTCACACTAGTTAGATCTAAATAGCTTTACGCTTTTAGGGTCTTAGCTAAAACAAACTATTCCCCACGATTTCTGTTCATGCCCTTAATCCACGTTTAAAATTTCAAGTGAAATGATCGATCCGATCGAGAGAACGAGGCGAAACACGTTTTCTAGGGCGTCACTCACGGTTTCCGTTGAGTGTACGTTTTCTGGACCGTTGATCGTTCGATCAACGGTCCAGATCGAGCCCTTCCGCGGCCTGATCCGACCGCGCATTCGATCTCTCGTTCGATCAGCCGTCCGGCGAGATCTAGGCCGTCCATTCGGAATAGCGGGATCGAAGCTCCGCCGTCTGATCTTCTCCTGGTGAGATCAGACCGCGGGATCTGATCTCAGCCGTTGGATCGAACCCGCGGTTAATCCAACGGCTGTCACGCGCCGCTGACGTGGTTAAGTGAAAACCGCGTGAAGCGGCCAGCGGCCGACGCGTGTCCCCGCCGTCGCGCGGTTTCGATCCCGCCAATCCCAGCGCGCCGCGTGTCTGACCGCCGCCATTTAATTAATAAAATTGTGTTTTAATTGATTTTAATTACAGAATCTTTGGAAAATCATAGTAAATCAAATACATAACCAAAAATTAAGTATAATATATCAAAATTTTCAGAATTTCATCTAGTTTATTTTAAAAATAAAATCAAACCCTTTTGGTTATGTGTCGCGAGCAGCCACTATCCAGGTACCACATGCTCTCACTAGGTCTTTTGTGAGAGCATCCCTACAATTTCATTCAAAGGTTAGATTTGGGAACCCAAGTGAGTTTGGGTTCCTCCTTATGCTTGCATGAATGAGATGTATGCATGTTATGCTGTGATGGATGCAGTTTAGGTCTCCATACTAAATGTGTCCTACGGTGAATTGTGCATGTGCGGGCTATGTGACCTAACATGCCACAAGAGAAGCACCTAACACCAGGAAATCGATTTACTAATCTATGAGTATGGTGGTGCCTCTTCCTAAGGTTTTGAAATGCATGCTGTGTTGGGGGTTTTCTAGGATGGCCTACTGTGAGTGATGCAATTTCATTTTCTAATTCTTTTATCTTTTCACTATAAGTTTTATTTTGAGCTGTCAATCCATCAACTTCTATCAATAGCAAGTGCTCACTATGATCTACTTCTAATGCAAGTGCAGTTAGTTTTTCAAACTCTACATCTAGTTCAATATGTGATGTTTTCAAAGATTCATGCGCTTCACTTAGTTCAATATGCTTCTTATTTAATGCATCATACTCATCAAGAAGTAACATGTGATCTTTATCTAAATCAGAATTTTCTTTAACTAAGTTAGCATGCTCAATTTGTAAGGAACTAAATTCAATATTAAGTTTAGCATGCATTTTCTTCAGTTTCCTATACGAGTCATGAATATTCTCAGAAATAAGCAGTAATTCATCATAAGAAAGTTGACATACCTCCTCTTGATCCAATTGATCAAGGTTATCATTAGCCATAAGACACAAATTTGTTACCTCCTCCTCTGCTTCTTCTTCTGATGATTCTGAGGCAGAGTCGGCCCAAAAAGCTTTCTGTGTCTTTGTCTTTCATCTCTTGTATTTAACTTTGTCATCTCCTTTCTCCTTTGCTGGTTGACTCTTCAGATTAGGGCAATCGGCTCGAAGGTGACCTGGCTTCCTGCACTCAAAGCAAATTGTATCAGATGAAACCTTATTGGACCTTGAGCTCTTACCTTTATTCCAGCTGTTCTGATGACGCTTTTGTTTTCTTTTTAGGAAATTTTTGAACTGTCGGGTCATCAGTGCTATCTCATCATCTTCCTCCCCTGCAGAGCTTTCACTTTCTGAGTTGCTAGCTTTTAATGCCACCGTCCGCTCCTTTTTCTTTTCACCTGCATCACTTTGCCTTTGGCTCACTCCTTGCTTGTATGCAATGAGTGACCCAAGGAGGTTATCAATAGAATAAACATTAAGATCTTTAGATTCAGTGATAGCAGTTATCTTAGCATCATAGGAACTAGGTAGGCATCTAAGAATTTTATTCACTTTCTCAGAATTTGAAATTTCTCTACCTAATGCATGCAATGATGTCACAATTTGGGTGAACCTAGTGTACATGTCAGAAATTGTTTCGCTAGGTTTCATACGGAATAATTCATAATCATGCAGTAGAATGTTAAGCCTAGACTGTTTTACTTCGTTTGTTCCTTCGTATGTGATGCACAGTCTATCCCAAATCTCCTTACCAGAAAACAAGTAGATACTCTCATATAGTCCTCAGATTTCAATGCACAAAAAAAGCAGTTTAAGCACTTAGCATTCAGTTGGGCTAATTCCCTATCCTCATTGCTCCATTCAATAAAAGGTACAGAAGTTTTCAAACCATTAACAATCTTGAACGGTGCAACATATCCATCATTTACTAACATCCACATGCGGTAATCTATAGATTGCAAAAATGTAGACATTCTAATTTTCCAGAAATCAAACGGTATGTTATCAAAAAGTGGTGGACGAGTTATTGAATAACCCTCCGCAGTGTTACGATTACCAAAATTCGACATGATCGTTTTTTCAAGGTTTTCTAAAACACTATTTTTGAAAAACAAGCTCTGATACCAATTGAAATTACTAAACCACAAGAGGGGGGGTGAATTGTAAAAGTCTTTCGATTAATAAAATTAACCCTAAACAAGAGTTCTAATTTTTTTTGTTGTTTTTGAAATATTAAAACAAAGATTTATGCAAATTTGCTTTCACAAAAAAAACACATGCAATAGATATGACAAGATTAAAGTGCAAGCAAAAAGTAAGCAATGATAAAGAAAGAACACACCAAGAATTTTATAGTGGTTCGGTCAAAATATGACCTACGTCCACTCCCCGGAGTCCTCCACTCCGGGATTTTCACTATCAAAATAGTTCTCATTTTGCCCCCCTCGGCAAGGCGGAGAAGCCTGTACAAACCTCCCTTTCACCAACCGGCGTGGCGGAATACCAAACTCTATTTTCACCCTCTTGGCGACGGCAGAGAACCTTCTCGTTTTTCTCCCTCCTGGAGAAGGCAGAGAACCTCGAGGTAACAGATGTAGACGAGCCTTTCCCTTGGAGATCCTTCCTCAAATCCTTCTCGGGCCACAGGAGGAGCAAGATGCAGCAAGCTTGGAGCAACCGTGTGATCTCCCTCACACCTCTTCTCCCTCACAACGCTCACCTCCTCCTTCCTCTCTCAACCCTCAAGAATTTCTCTAGAGTTTTCTCCCTTGGAATCCCTCTCTAACCACGTTCACCCCCTCTGTAATTCTTACCCAAAAAGAGTTGATTGACGCCTAAAAACGGGCTCCAAAAACCTCTGATTTCAAAATTAGCCGTTACTGTTCGTACAGTACGATTCCACATCGTACAGTACGATCTTCACAAACAGCCGTCGTCCTGGTACGAAGATGTACGATCAATACAAAAATCAATCGTACTGTATGATATAATATCGTACGGTACGATCCAACAAGATACTACTCGTACAGGACGATGGTCTGGACGATCGGATGTCGTCTCTATTCATCGTATGGTACGATTACTATCGTACAGTATGATGTTCAAATTTTCATTAGCCCTGGATTACATGCACTAATCACGGGTTAATTTTAAGTAAGTATTAAAAACAGATCGTACAGTACGAACTTGTTCGTACAGTACGAACGGCGCAAAATCACTTACTTAAACTATGTCACGGCTAGGGTTTTGGATCTGAACATATCGTACAGTACGAAAGACTTCGTACAGTACGATCTATTCACAGAATTGTCCAGATAGCTTGGATCGTACAGTACGAAATAAAATCGTACAGTACGATCTACAGAGAAGAATTTTAGTTATAATTTGCAGTTAAAAAAAAAACTCTCCCCCTGTGTGTGTGCATGGTTGCTCTTACTCTTACGCATTTTGTGGCCAGACTCAATAAAGTAAAAAGTGCAATAAATGAAAAATACAATATTTGACTCATACTCCTAATCTACCCGGTCTTGAGTCTTCCTTTCTTCCTGAGTCACTTGTGATCTTCCTGAAATGTTAGTGCTCAAGAAAAATAACAGATAAAATAATAATCAATGAAAAGCAGTTCCAAAACACTCATTATTTGGCATCATCAAAATCTCAAACTCGGGGTCATGGGTTGCAACAATAGATATTGCATTGATAGCATGGACATGGACATCGTATAGATTCATTGTATTGCTGCCTATAGATTTTATAGATTCATTGTTGCTATTGTTCTACTCCGTATTGACTGTTTTATAGATTCCTTGTCTCGTATCGCTTTTCTCATTTGACTTCATTGATTTGACCGTATTGATTTGACCGTATTGATTTGATTGACGGACAATGATTGATTGAATTGATTTATCGAATTGCCTGCCGCTGCATTGACTGGTTTTATTGACTATTGATTTCCGCTGCATAGACTCATTGACCATTGACTGATTCGGATTGATAGATTGATATGCATATTGATAGCATCGCCGTGCTTTGATTTCAGTTGTAGGCTTTGGTGACCTGCTGGGCTTTGTAAAGCTCATTATATGTGGTTGATATTTTCAGGTCCGAGCAAGGCAACTGGAATGGAGTTCGATCAGAATGTCAGATGAATCCTTTCGCTACACGGATCTCAGGGCGTGACAATTGGTATCAGAGCAAGTGTAGTGAAAGGATTTGATTGATAGTTTGATTGAATGAATTCATTCTGCATACATAGTGATTGACATGTGATTGATTGCGTTGTGTGTTTTGTATGGCTTTCGACGAGTTTTGATTTGGATTTAGATTTCGATCGAATCGTTTTGCATTGTTTGTTTTGCTTCGTGCCTGTAGGGAAATGTCGGGACGACATTTTTCTAAGGTGGGGAGATTGTAATATCTCGTTCCCTTACTGTTCCTCTCTGAATTGGATTTTCCTCCCAGAATCGGCCAGGACGATGTTGAGATCGTCCAGGCCGATCAGTGCATTGAAAACAGCTGATTTCTGGAGTGTTCTGGAATGATTTCTGGACAGGATCGTCCAGGACGATATTGAGATCGTCCGGGACGATCGGCACTGTTCACAATACCGTCCTGATCATCGCCCTGGGAATGGTCCAGGACGATCAGAATTTGGTCTGATCGTCCCGGGACGATCGGGCGATCGGCCAGGCCGATCTGAGTATGATATAAGGAAATGAGCTCGTTTTGAGGAGAGAGAAATTCATTTTAAAACATCAGATATTTTGAGGAGAGAGAAAGAGAAAGGGAAAAAAAGAGAAAAGCTGGTTTTCGGAGACCGCGGAGCGCTTTTCGTCCGACGTCGCTGTTGGAAAAAGAGAAGATCTCGTGGTAAGGACTCCGAACCCTATTTCTGTTTTCGAAGATTTTGTATTTTGATCGAGTTGTGCACTGTTTTGTGTTTTTGTAGTCGAACTTTTGACCTGATTTCGTATTGACACGACTTCCACCGCACAACTTCTAGTATGTTATAGATATGATCATTGTACACGATTTGACTGTATTCTACGAAGATTTTACCGGTCGGAATTGATTCTACGTGATTTTAATCGAATAGAAAATAATCGGGACTTGATTTGATTTGGTTTCTATAGATCGATAGCCTTGTATTGATGTTATAGATATTCTATTGTAATTTGGAAAGATTTGGGCATTGTATTTTTTTGCAGGATTTTTGTGTAAATTTGACCGACTACCGTTACTCTGCCCGATTTTCGTATGATTCCTGAATTGTATGAAACTGATAGATTGAATCGATATAGATATGATTATTGATATGATTGCTCTAATATTGATTATTGATACTGGAACACGTATAACCTGGTTGAACATTGGTTGGAGATGATACCTGTACAGGATGGTGGGCCGACGGGCTTTCCTTTAAATCATAGATCATGGATCATGGATATAACGATGGGAGTCATAAGGAGATTATATGCCGACGGGCGGCCGACGGGCAATAGAGTGACGACTCTTTTCATAGAACCAATGTATTGATATCTACAACAGCAATATGAATTCTACAACAGCAACATGACCATTGATTATACATTGTTCAGTATATAGTATTGAATTGCATGTTTACTGTATTGATTTACGGATCTATTTCTTTATCGATTCCTGCTCTATTGATTTTATCGGATTTACTGTATCGTATAGATTTCATTGATTTCATCGATTGATTACCGAGCATTGACTACTGAGCATTGATATGGACATAGATAGATATAGATATTGCATTGATAGCATGAACATGGACATCGTATAGATTTATTGTATTGCTGCCTATAGATTTTATAGATTCACTGTTGCTATTGTTCTACTCCGTATTGACTGTTTTATAGATTCCTTGTCTCGTATCGCTTTTCTCATTTGACTTCATTGATTTGACCGTATTGATTTAACCGTATTGATTTGATTGACGGACAATGATTGATTGAATTGATTTATCGAATTGCCTGCCGCTGCATTGACTGGTTTTATTGACTATTGATTTCCGCTGCATAGACTCATTGACCATTGACTGATTCGGATTGATAGATTGACATGCATATTGATAGCATTGCCGTGCTTTGATTTCAGTTGTAGGCTTTGGTGACCTGCTGGGCTTTGTAAAGCTCATTATATGTGGTTGATATTTTCAGGTCCGAGCAAGGCAACTGGAATGGAGTTCGATCAGAATGTCAGATGAATCCTTTCGCTACACGGATCTCGGGGCGTGACACTTAGGAAAGGGTGGTGGTACACCAATAATAGGTCGATCTGACTGGCCCTGACCCTGCTCATTGGGGGACTGCTGCTGACTCCTGGGTGGTGGTGGTGATGATATCACTGGTGGAACTAATCTCTACCCCTCACTACTATGGGTGGTGGTGGTGATGGTATCATTGGTGGAACTAATCTCTACCCCTCACTTTCATCAGCCTGTCTAGGTTTACCTTCAACTACCTCTCTAGTCTTATCAACAAGAAGAATATCATGAGCAAAAAGTAAACACCAAGGTATAAACTCTAAGGTTGACCTCCATAATTCAAGTTTATATTGAACACCCTCCCAAGTCTTATCAACATAAAGAATATCATGAGCAACAAGCAAACACAAACGTACATCCTCTAAGGTTGACCTCCATAATTCAAGTTTACCTTGAACTCCCTCTCTAGTCTTATCAACAAGAAGAATATCATAAGCAAAAAGCAAACACCAAGGTATGGACTCTAAGGTTAACCTCCATAATTCAAGTTTACCTAGAACTCCATCTCTAGTCTTATCAATAAGAAGAATATCATGAGCAATAAGCAAACACAAAGGTACATCCTCTAAGGTTGACCTCCATAATTCAAGTTTACCTTGAACTTCCTCTCTAGTCTTATCAATAAGAAGAATATCATGAGCAAAACATAAACACCAAGGTAAAGACTCTAAGGTTAACCTCCATAATTCAAGTTTACCTTGAACTCCCTCTCTACTCTTATTAATAAGAAGAATATCATGAGCAAAAAGCGAACACAAAGGTACATCCTCTAAGAAAAAGAAAACACCAAAGTATAGACTCTAAGGTTGACCTCCATAATTCAAGTTTACCTTGAACTGCCTCTATAGTCTTATCAATAAGAAGAATATCATGATCAAAAAGAAAACACCAAGGTATAGACTCTAAGGTTGACCTCCATAATTCAAGTTTACCTTGAACTCCCTCCCTAGTGTTATCAACAAGAACAATATCATGAGCAAAAAGCAAACATAAAGGTAAACCTCATGAAATTATCTAGTGAGAACATTCATGACTAAAGCAAAATGATACGGGCTTAATGTTGATCCTTGATTTAATCCAATCGAAATAGGAAAATACTTATTCAAACCACCTATTGTAAATTTGAGAAAAAAAAAAGCAAACCTAAATTTGGTTCGGAATTGTTGCTGATCTACGACTTTCGAATGTAGATTATGGGCATGCTCGACTGCTGGAGTGGGGGCAAGATCGCCGACCAGAGAGAGGTTGTCAGCGGCCAGATTCTTGCACACTCGGAGGTGTGATCACGAGCGGCTGGAGAATGGGGGCGCAGCGAAAGTGAAACTTGAAGAAATGAAGAGGAAGGCTCATGTTGGCCAAAATTAAAGCCATTTCCGACGGTTTGGACCGCAAAAAAAAAATCACTAAAAACTGACGACCTTAACATAAAATCGGCACCCTTGTTAGGGGTTATTATACCACCGCTAATTCCGATGGTGGTTTATTAAAAATCGGTGGTTAGACCATTGGTTGAACCGCCAATAATACCGGCTGCTATAGGACCGCCGGTAATGCCTGGATTTCCTATAGTGTTTAAAATTTACAACTTAAAATCAAAATATCAGATTTTCTTAATGCATAAATGAATAATGAAACAAAAATTCTTTTTTATCTTTTGTATTTTTTTAAGAAAAATAAATATATTTTTTTGTTCTTTTTCTTTTTTGATTTTATTTTTTTTTTCAATTAAAATTTTACCTTAATAAATCACAAGTTTTGCATCTCAGTAATCACAATTTTTTTTCAACTAGATTGCATGAAAATAAATATGCAAGAGAATAGATCGTGAAAAATAAAAGAACAAGCACACCATAATTTTATAGTGGTTCAATTAAGTTGACCTACATAAATTTCTTGGAGTCTTCCTCTTTGGGTATTTAACAAACTCTTTAGTGACTCTCTTTTTTACCTCCCACAGCAACACAAAGAAGTCCTTACAAAAATCTCTTCCACCAACCCGGTGAGGCAGAGTAGTCAAATCCCTTTTACCAATGGTGCGGCGGAGTAGCTGGCTCTTTGACTCCAAGAGATTCTTCTGGAGTTTCCCTCAAGTAAAGCCTTGACTAATGGAGGAAGAAGATAGATGTTGGTCGAAGTTACCATTTGTAAACTCTCTCTCTCTCTTACTCGCTTGATCCCACAATGTTATTCTCCCTATGGGTCACCCGCTGCTTCTTGCATACAAGCTATCGTGCACTGAAAAATCTCCTATAGCAGCTCGTAGATGCTTGTATTTATCACATGCTCATTGCATTTGCATATAGTTAGTTTGTCACATTCATCCTCTATTTTACTGTGTATGTTTGTAAAGACTTATTATCTGTTGGAAAGTTGACGTATCCATTGCACATTCATTTTGTGTTCGTAGGAGGTTAGTATATTCTCTTGTATGTTGATAAGTGTTGATTACCGGTCGAACTACATTCACCGTTAATTTCTCTGTGTATGTTTATCAGCAACCTACTACGCTCATCATGTATTGTCTTTCAAGGCTCATAAGGAGCTGCCATGTTTATTCATAAGCCAACTAACATTGATTGAAGGGATGTCAAGTATTCATTGCATGATGCTTGTGTATGATTGTAAACAGTGTTATTATTTACGAGCAAATAAGTATGTTCATCTACAAAGTATTATTAATTGTTGGGAGAATTGCAATCACCAGCAATTTTACCATGCACGTTGGTTGGCAAGTTGTTGTATTTGCTTGTGTATTGGTTTTCAATGTTCATTTGAGATTGTTATATTTGCTTTGAATAGTATATGTTGTAGGGATTGTCTCACAGTCTTCATACTTCACTCATGAGCATATTATTATGCTCATTGCATTTATCACACCTCTTCTGCAAGCACGAGTGTTATACATTAATTAACATCATTTGTAGGTGATACATGATGCTTATCGAGAGTCTTGTGCACTCTGTCACATGTTGATGTTAATTGTCGGTTGAGTTACTTTCAGCACCAATCTCTTTATGCATGTTGTCAAGCAAATAATATTTAAAATTGAATGGTATTGACTTTATGCAAACTACATGGAATGTATCAAATTATTATGTTCTTTGTACGTTGACCTCTTCGGCTTGCTGGGGATTGATATGCTTGCTTGAAACTGAATTATTGTTGTGTTATTGCATTAATTACATGTTTTTCATGAATGTACATTCCATCATTTATCCATTTTTTGCAAGCATGACTAAGGTGAATATTATTCATGAATGATTTATGAGTTTTACATCATTACTTATAATTAAATTTCATATTTGAATTATTTGTCGCTTACGGGTGAGATGAAGGAACTTCCCTTATCCACCATAAGTCTTTGTTTGTTAATTCATCATGTTCGTTTGTTCTGTATTTGTATTTTTTTGTGATTATACATTTTTCAATTTAAAGTTCGGTTCCTTGCACTTTAGTTTAAGTTATGTTCATTGTAATTCATTTAAGTCTTTGATAATATTGTCTAAATAAGGTCTCCTATTTGTTAGAAATTCCAGCAGCCTCCTAGTGTCTCCCTCGTTTAGGAAAAATTTGGGGAGCTAGGCCTTCCAACCACACTACGAAGAGCATGTATGATTGGTGTTGGGCTACACCGTGTTTATGGTTCTTCAATCCCACCATGCTATGAAGAGCGTGTATAGGTCTTCAAGGTATATATTTGAAAACACAATTTTTTCCCCACAGGCATGACAACACATACACGGGTACTTAGGATTATCCCAGTCTTGCTAAGAAAAGTGTCATACTTTCCTTGGCGCAAGCGCCGCACTGTTGTAAATCTGGGCCCAAGGTTTATGTTTTTGATGATGACAAATATTATTATTTTTTTACTACTGCTTTTCTTACATATTTGTTTTATTTGCCATGCTCACTAACCTTTCAGGTCCACAAGTTCACTTGGAATATCAATCAGCTAAAGATAAGGTATACTATGATTGAGTCAGTCTGTATTTTCTATATTAATGTATCTTTTATCTTTTCTTGAGTCAAATGTACTATGATGGATCCTGAAGCTATGTAATCTTGCACACACACACTTAGGGGAAGAAATTTGGTGAGTTAGAGTTTTTATGTTTTTTATCATATCGTACAAGATATTTTTCAAATTGTTCTGGACTATAAATTAAAAATATAAACCCTAATTAGGGCATCCTATTAAGAATATATAATTAACTAATTATATTGGATTATCCAGATTATCTAGAACGATCAATTATATATATCAAATTCAGCCGCCAATCATATTTTAGGCATATTTTTGAAAATTGCAACTTTTTGTCTAATCATCCCTGATGATCAACATCGTCCAGGACGATCTAAGACAATCATGCCTAAATTGATCTGATAATTAGGAGAGTAATTATAGTTAAATTGTTTAATTAAATCATATATACATGATGATCCATCTGGATCATACTGGACGATTTAGTCAATAAACCATAATAACTTTACTCTAATTGTCCAAGAGGATCGTCCTGAGACATTTTCGGGATGTTATAGAGATCGCCACCCATCGTTTAATGTTGTACTAGATGATCAATATGGTATTTTGAACTAATCATCCTAGACAATCGCAAGATCGTACAGGATGATCTATATAAATACTTGTACTGATCATACAGAGCAAAGGTGATCGCCCTGGCTGATAGGGTTGTTTTGTACTAATCATACAGGACGATCTGTCGATCGTCCTGGATGATCAGTTACGCATAATTAAAAATTAGGGTTTTTTTTGGAGCTTTTCTATTTAAGCTTAAGTATTTATCCATTGACAATATCTTTTGCTGAGGTTCTAACCTAAGAGAGCTTAGAGAAGAAGAAGGTGAATTTGGGAGAGAGAGGGAGAATCTTATGAGGGGAAGTTTGTGAGGGAAATCACAAAGGTTGTTCTAAGCAAGGATTCGTTCTTCTTCTTCAAGCTTAATCCTTAGTTTCTTATTGGGTCTAAGGAGACGATCATCAGCATCAGATCAAGTTCTCTGCCTATTCCAGGAGGATGTAAAAGGATTCCGGGTACTCTGCCTACTCTAGGAAGGAGTAAAAGGATTCTAGGTTCTTTGCCTTCACCAGGAGGGTGAAAAAGGATTCAAGGTTCTCTGCCTCACCGGGATGGTGGAAAGATTTTGTAAGGGCTTCTCTGCCTTATTGTGGGAGCAAAAGGAGAGTCATTGAATGTTTAGTGCAATACTTAGAGAGGGTGTCTCCAAAGAGTTGATGAAGGTCAAGTTGACTAAACCACTATAAATCTTATGTTCTTTCTTATTACTTTTCTGCATTTTAATTTCTGAACTTTAATTTTTTTATGGTTGATTGTATAGTTAAAATCTCTGATTTATTTTGTTAATCGCTTCCGCATCAAGGGTTTATCTTGTTTGTTTTAAAATATTCAAAAAGGTTTCAAAAAGAATTTTCTTTTCGTTTAAAGAATTTTTAAAACTACCAATTCACTCCCCTCTTGGTTAGCCTCAGACCAGTTCATAAGAGCTTAACAACCCGAACGAACTTTCACGCACCGGGTTCCCTCCCACCATATTACGAAGAGCATGTATAGGTGGTCCTCCGGTGTGCAGCGAGTGACAAAAATAGGGTTTGATATTTTTTTTTTAATTTATCGAACATTTACAGTTTTCTGGGAAGGAGGTGATGGCAATGGAGTTGGTTTTGAGCCGATGACGACGATATCAAGGGCACGAGTATTAGATCGCACAAAATACCCTTTTCATAAATTCCTCTATTTTTGTTTTCTCTCTCCTTTTTTTTTAATAATAATAATAATATTATTATTATTATTATTATTATTATTATTATTATTACTAAGTAATAAGAAATAATTAAAATAAATATTAGGGAGAGATGCAGCTGATTTTTTCTAAGTTGATTATGCTATTAGGTTTTGGAAGTGGCCTGTTTGGAGAGGTAAAGGTGATGTGAAGTTACAGGAGAGTTTGTGAGGTGGCTGTGAGTGAGATCGGCACAGTGATGCTAGAGATGGGTTCTTTGTAGCTGTGAGGTGAAGGACTGGTCGGCACTGTAGAATTTGGTAGGTTAGAGGGAATTTGGCATATGTGTCAGGTGCGTGAATTAATTTTAATTGGTCTAAATATCTCCAAAAAAAAGAGATAAGACTCCAAGTCTCTTGGAGGTTACCTCGAATGACATTAATATGGTTGGAGATAAGTTTTTTGCATTCAATTCAAGTTTTGACTAGCAATTGATATTAGACGGTGCCAAAAAATTTCAATTTCAATCTTCTTCCAATGAATTTCAAACCTTTTTGTTCACTATACTTTATTGATTGATTTTTCTATATTTACTTTAATTCATAACATAAAAGAACATATATTTATTCTTTGATATTCTAATTTTGTAACTAATTGCTTATTAGTATGATTTTAATTTTACATGGAGTATAGTCAAAATATAGTTGTTGATGTTAGAACAGCTGTACATGTCAGCTTTAGTTAGTTTTACATTTTCTTGTATTTGTAGTTAAGTCCGTATCTATATACACGAGCCCTTATGTACTGCTAAGATATATAATCAAATACTTTATTTTCTTTTCTATTCTCTGTTCCCATATCTGTCTGCTTCGTTCCAATCTTGCCTTCAGACAAGATTCTCTCTCTCGTTCCAGCTGCTCTTCTCTTGCCCTCACGCAATAACTCTGTTAGTTGATGTCATATTTAAAAGATTATATTTGAGTAATTAAAGAACAGCCACAATAATTTTAATTATGATAATATATTGGTGATATGAAGCTAATAAAATTAGTTGCATAAATCAATTAAATTTTTATGAGAAATATTTTAATCTAACAAAATACAATGCCCTAATATACCTATTAAAATATATTTTCAAGCTATTTTAGCCTTTAAAATTTCTTATAAATATTTGACTAAGAACCAGAGATACAATCCCTTAAATTTTTATGAGATGTATTTGGATCTATAACCTTAAAATATTTTTTCTAAATTATTTGTAAGGCCTATTTACATAACGTAGAAAATATTGCACTCTAATTTAATAATTTATTACTATTCTTCAATATTTCTATTTAAAAAAAATCTGAGACACAACTCCCCTTGGCCTATTGGTTGAGAGCTTAGGCTTTCAACTAAGAGGTCCAAGGTTCGAGTCCATGTGTATGCGTTGTGTGTGTGAATTTGCTTTAAATGACCTAAATGTCCCAAAAAAAAAAAAAAAAAATCTGAGAAATAAGAAAAAAATTGGCTGGCTGTCGCTCCTATCATAAAAATTGATTCAAAGCATAAATCATACAAAACCTTATCCCACTTAAGGGTTAGAGGTATAAATAATAGATTTTTAAGGGAGAAATTCGCTTAAGAAGAAATTCAAGCAAGGTGGCTCCGCCAAAACATATATAACCGTACAAGACGTCTTCCCAAATCCCAATTCCGATTCCATTCGAGAAACTTACAGCTCCGATCAGTCCACCATTCTCCTTCCTCGCAAGAATGTTCAGGAACAAGATCTTGGTACGAGCCTACCTCCCGTCCCCATCGTTCCATCCTTTTCTCCTCGTCCAACTCTCTCTCTCCGATTCTTCCTCCCCGATCGAGATCGAAGCCCTTTGCTGGAAGCTATCACGGCGGTGGCGCCTGGCCTGCTTGCATCCATCGCCGTCCTCCATCTTCATTAGCTACCAGGTGAATCATCATCGGATCCTTTCTTGATCTCCTACTACGTACTATTAACTTCTCCTCCCTATCCCGATTGCAGAGAAGTCAGACTGAAGCGGCAGCCCGGGTCGTAGAGGAACTAACCAAAACCCTAGCCGTTTGCAATGTGAGTTTCAATGTCTTTTCTATGGTTATAATTTAGGGTTCCATGATGAATGTTGTTGGTTTACGAAGTGAATGAATATATATTCGAGCTTATTGTTGGTGGTCTTTTACAAGGTGGAGGAGGAAGAGGAGGTTGTGAGATCCGCAATTCTGATTGCTAGTGTAGTTGAATGTTGGTTAAGATCATTAATGCTGGAGAAGAACTGGGGATGCATTGGAGACAGTACATTTGTGAACTCTACTTTTGCCAGTGATGAGGAGAAAAAATATTTTCAAGCGCTTAATGTGGTACCATACATATGTGATAATTTTATAAAATGTCATTGTTCCGCCAGTGTAATGTTTAACTGTAGCACTTGTGATGCTTTGTTAAGTTGCTTATTGATTTACATGCTAAACTATGCAGAAATTTTCAGCTGTCAATCTAGTTTTCTTTGAATGTATCGCATTAGTCCTCATATAGATGTGCGTATACTTCTACTATGTTAAAACAAGAAGCTATTCTAACATCAACTAAGACAAAATGATTTGTTGTTGTGAAAGTACCTGCTTGGAATGAATTTGATGAACAGAAAAAATAAATTGCAAAGAGGTAAAGCACCAAACAAGACACTAAAATTACATGGATCAACAATAGCCAAATAAATCCACAGCCAGGAGAGGAATGTAATAGATCCACTACAAGAAGTCATAAAATTGTACAAATGAATAAGGTTGAGTAAACATTTTCTCTTTAGCAAAATTAGTAGGAAGAATTTGTAAAATCTTGTATAATAGAATAATCACATAGAAAGGTAATAAATAAAGTTACCAAGAAAATCTCTAGTTGGATATTACTTAAAAATGATACCTGTCACGACCCAGCCTGAATATTCAAATTAACGAGATGGAAATGAACAGTCGGACATTAAATACATTTTTCATAATTATGCGACATCAATGACTAATATTCCTCAAAACACTAAAGTGTTACTAATACTACATGTACATTTAATATGCATTTAAACATAAACACATTTTACCTCCTTTCATTTGAGCTTCGTCTTGTGTAGACATATTCATCTTCTCCTTCAACTATTTCTATTTGTTAGAAGACTTACCTAAAAGTTAATTTAATAGAGTGAGTTTACTAAGTAACCTCAGTGAATAGTTACCATTACTAAAATAACCTTCAAACATATATAAGATTAGTGGTGTCAATTTTTGACACGACTCGAAACCCTCATACGCGCTTTTCTCTAGCGTGGTGGGATGGGAACCCGATGCGGCGCCTACAGCGAGACTGGGATATTCATAAGTACCTGCTCGCGGGGAAAAATTGCTTCTCTTTTGCAACAGGTACCGAAGACCCATACAGGCCTTTCTCTAGGATGGTGGGGACAAAGATTTCATGGCCGCGGTGTCCTCGTATGAGGGCACTTACCGTACATGCTTTTCTCTAGCGTGGCGGGAGGCCCAGTTTTCCATAGTTTTCCCCTAAACGGGGGAGACGCTGTTTGACTGCCGAAATTTCGGGTGAATATACTACTACATTTGGGCCTGATTTGAACAAAAAACATGATTGAACTGGGACTCAATTGAACACAAATTTGAACTCAAATGACAATGAACTTGGTACAAGAAGTTTAAATTTGGACTTGAATAATTCAGACTCAAATTCAAATGAGTTAAGTGTGGTGGACATTAAACCTGAATAAGACTCGGACAGTAGGGGACTACTGGAACTCGAATGAGTTGAATAATAGACTTGCTTGAACCTAAAGATTAGTTTGGGACTTGTGGACTTGATTCAATTGACATTAATAAAATTCAAATCTAAATAAATATGAGCTTTAAATGAACTTGAATATTAAGAGAAAAGATAACTGGTAATGATCTAACTTGTACTCAAGTGAAATAAATACAAGCTTGATTTGGACTTGAATGTGATATGAGCCACAATGACATTGAGTTCAAACTTGGATTAAAGTTTGAACTTGACAAATAACTCGAACTTGAATCATATGCAAAATGATGAACTTCTAATTTGAGTGTAAGAGTTCCCAATATGACATGCTTTCAATCAATGAGACAAAGTATTCAATCAATTTCAAGGCATTATTATGTCAACCAAAATACAAATGCTAATGGGCAAACAAAAGACTTGTCTAATACAAAGAACGATAACTGCATCATTTATGAGCAAGAGTAGCGGGCATGTCAATAGCAACTACCAATAATGATCAATGGTGAATGAATTTCCTATATCTCATTCAAAGCAACAAACAAAATGACATATCCACGAGTGCTGCAGTGATATGATCATAGGTAAAGTCTAAAGGTTTGATATCTCTACAAAGTATGAGAATATAAGAGTTAATGACAATCATGATTGTTCAAGCGAAGATCGATTGAAGGATTTATGACTCACTCATAAGCAACAAATGAGTTTTATAAACAATGAAAGGAAGCATACAATGAACATAGTAGGTTCTTGACAAATGTATGTGAGAAAATTAACAACGATTCCAGTCTTTCTGACAGTCAAAGATAAGCTACAAATACACACATCACTCTCTAATAGATTTTTGAGATCTCCGTGCAACGAGTTCAACGAATCATCAGCAAATACAGAGGGGGAAAGTATAGTGAATACAAATTAGCCAGGGATCTACCATCAAAGCAGATATATCTATATCCATCAAGAAGGAGAATCAGATATGTAACAAACACAACTTTCTTACAAACAAAGATCAAACTGAAAGGATAACAAGTGCTTGCAATCAATCGATAACATAAGAGTTCTTAATAAATCTTGGAGATCTTTAAGCTAATCAAAATTTGAAGAGTGTCAAAGGCATTTAACAAATGAAACCACTGTTGTACAACACTCTTGCAATCAATATCAAGATACAAACAAGCATATTAATCCGCTTGCAATCAATAACATGAGGCTTTCATCAAATACTAAGAAATTATCAGACTCATAAAGAAATGTTATCACCTGCATACAAAGTGAAATAGCAAATCCTTGATGAATTTGAACTCCTAATCACTGTAGGAAGCATCTTCTATGAAGTATGGTGTTTATGCGTAATAGTGAAAGATCTGCAATACATACAATTTTTCTACGAATACGAATGTATGTATAACATGCCATTTATGGGTAGATGTAAAAATACTTCAGTAAATATAGTATCCTAAAGTCAATTTCAGTCTGTAAAGGAAGACATCTACCTACCTACATGCAGCAGTAGCGGATGCGCTGAAAAGACCAAAGACCACAATAAAATTCATGAAGAATACGACAAGTACAAGCTCCTATGACTTAATGCAGGAGATTAGTTAGTGCACTAAATCCACCTACAGAAAGCAACGGGTAATGCACGACAGTCTACCGGGTACAAAGTAGCAAACAACTCTATTCAGAAGCTGCTACAACACACCACTGAATCCGCAACTTCTATGCAAGCAAACAGAAGGCATCTACAAGTACTTTCAAAAATACCCGCGTACGTGCACAGTTGTTTGTATACACATAGGTACACTAAAAGGGGGTAAAAACAATCATGAAACTTGCATAGGTTCTGGCGAGCGTGTTATTGGTACACACATGATGTCTAAGGATGCTACGCATGCTAATAAGTGAATTCAAGTTTGAATTCTATCTTTTTATACGGGTCAATAGAAGTCGACAAGGCTTGAACCTTATGGACTCCGAAAATTTGGCCCCGGCCTCCTCGCCGCGTTGATTGTTTTGCTTTTCTTTTGGTGAGGGAGTTTTAACGGAATAAGTTTCGGGGTAAATTTTGGAAGGCAGATGGATTTGTAGATAAGACACTACCCAGAGATTTCGCCCTCATTTTGTGAAGACTTTATGATATGAGTTTTGGTTTCCTATAGGCGCAAGCCCCTATAGTTAATTACCCCTCCCGATCACGAGAGAGAACTTTCGATTAAGGCTAGTCGTCAATCAGATACGTAGAGTATACGTGTTATTTAGCATATAGTAGCAGCAATGAGTATTGAGATAGTTATAGAATTTGGGAATTTGGGTTGAAAGATTTGATATTTAAAATAGAAATTGCACAATCTTGCACTTAAAGCGGATGGTGGGGAAATGGATGATGGACCCGATCAAGATCCCATGGTTCCTTCGTCCCGGGCCATCATGGTCCCTGGTTTACTTAGTCAGAGGAGGTAGTCGACCCAACCTGACAAGAAGGATCCTTGTCAGCAGCTATGGGTTGCTTCGTCCAAGGGAACCTTGTAGACCTGAGATGGATATTTGCCTAAGGGGACAAATTTGAATCCACCTTATCTAACAAAGGGCTTTGTGCCCTATCGATCATATCCTATTGATTCATATCTCAAGGATTTGATGGCACTAAGGAACGTATTGGCGCTGGCCATAACCGGTATTTCGTGGTGCTATTTGGAGGCAAAACCACTCGGTTCAAAGGGTCCCGGGTCATAACCGTTTATCCTGTGGTGCCATTTGGCGACAAACTGCCAGTTAGAGGACACATACCACGTCCTTATTAGCAGGAGACTGTTTGAGAATGGATCCTAGTGATATTTGCGACTATGCATTTGGCTCTTTATGAGCTGAAGTAGTTTTTAATTTGTCCACCTTGGCAAACCGTTGCGGATGGTGGATGAATTTTGCTTTAAGTATTGATGGATAATTTCAATTTTATATATTTTGGAATTTGGGATGAAATTTGAAAATTTTGGATTTTGGACTTTTGGGAGGCATTTGACTATTTGTGAATGGACCCCTCCGGTTGAGATTTGCATTCAACACAGCCATCATCAGGGTGTTCAGGGTCATTTCTTTTTGTTGATTGAATCCTGTCAACTCGACCAAGCTATTGATCGAGGATCGGATTTCTTGTAGGCTTTATGTCTTTGTTAGTGAATTATCTGAATTATGAACCTTGAAGGCCTAATATGAATGTATTAAAATAAATATATCGGTCGCCACAACCGTATATTTGTTTAATGGTTTAAACCCTGTTAACTTCTATTGAACTGTATAGAATGATCGGATTTGAACTTGAATTCACTTATTGATCCGCACAACATCCCTAGGCGTCACGTGTGTACCAATAACACGCTCGTCGGGGCCCATGCAAGTGTTTGGAGGCATTTCTCTTTGTTGATTGAACCATGTCAACTCCTTTTATCTGCTTAGAAGGATCGGGTTCAAATTTAATAACCTGCGCAACATCCCTAGACGTCACATGTGTACCAATAACACACTCGCCGGAGCCCATGTAGGTTTTATGATTTCTTTTACCCCTTTTAGTGTACCTATGTGTATATAAACTACGGTGCACATGTCGGGGTATTTTAAAAGTACTTGTAGACGCCTTCTGTTCGCTTGCATAGAAGTTGCGGATCCAGTGGCGTGGCGTAGCAGCTTCTGAGTAGAGTTGTTCGCTGCTTCGTACAGGTAAACTGTCACGCACTACTTGTTTCTTTCTGCAAGTGGATCGTAGTGCACTAACTAATCTCCTGCCTCCGGTTGTGTATACTTGCATCCATTATAGTTCTTTCGTAATAGATAACCTATCGAATGTATAACGTGTATCCTTCAGCAGCTCATGGGCATATATATTCATTGTTATCATTTGGCCTTTTGTTTGCGAAGGACTTCTACTTTTGATGGTCATTGTATAGCTATTGACTTGCATACGGTTTAAGCTTTGTGTGTATGATGAGTTCTTGCTCCTCACCGCTCATATGATTCTTATCATTATTCTTGGACAGTTCATTGTGTATTTTACAAATCCATTATCACTTGGCATGTTCGCGCGCAATAGAGAATTGATTTACTACGAATACGTAGCATATGCTTGTGTATGAATCGTCACACTCATTACATACTCTTTGTGTATGGCCATTGATAAATCACCAAGTTCATTAAGAGCGTGCACTATTCCTTGTGAATGAATTAACGATTCATCTCACTTTGAAATATAAGTCTTTTATTCATCCATGGATTTTTACTTGCAGGATCAAAGTCATTGATTAACATTCGTGGCCTCACTTTGGATGTTGGATTTTTAACTTAAATCATTAGTTCAATTCCCATTTGAGCTCGAATCTAGTTTGGATATGAGCTCAATTTTCTATATGAGTTTGTATAGCTCGAGCTCAAGGTTCACAAGTGCAAGTTTGAGTCCAAGTCCCCTATGGTTCGAGTTCTTTGTCATCAAGTTCATGTCCTTCGTAGTTTGTTCAAGTCCGCTGAGTTCTTGAAAATTAAAGCTCCACTTGATGTTGTATAACTTGAGTTCAATGTCCACAAGTGCATACTTCAATTTTAAGTTCATTATTAAGTCCAAAATTATGTCCACTTAATGTACAATCAAAATCAACTTGAATTCAGGTTCATCCGTATTTGGTTCAACTTGACTTTAAGTCTTTATGATTCGTTCGAGTTCAGATTCATTTGGATTTGAATTCATTTAGGTTAATTGCATCAAATTCACAAGTCCTCTGTGGATGTTCAAATTACAAGTTCACTTGAGTCCAAATCAAGTCCTTTGCATGAGTTCAAGCTTCTTGTAGTTGTCCCAAACTACAATCTTTTGCATTTGTTCTTTTTTGAGTTCAATCAAATTCTCTTGCATTATTCAAACTCACTTGAGTTTAGGTTCATTTGGTTCAAATCAGGTCAAAGTGCAATCTTAAGTTCACCCAAAATTTCGGCAACCTCCCGGCGTCTCCCCAGTTTAGGGGAAAACTACAGACACTTGGGCCTCCCATCACGCTAGAGAAAAGCGTGCACGTTAGGTCCCCTCGGACAAGGACACCGCAGCCGTAAAATTTTTATTCCCCACCACGCCAGAGAAAGGCGTGCATGGGTTTTTCGGGCACCGATTTAAAATAAGCAATTTTATATTTGACCCCGCCTCGCCGTAGGCGTCGCACCGGGTTCCCTTCCCACAACGCTAGAGAAAAGCATGCATGAGTTGGTTTTCCGGTTCGCCACTAATGCCGAAAACGGAGTTTGTGATTACTCGTCCCGTCGCAAGCATCGTGACGAATTCCCTCCTACCACGCTAGAGAAAAGCATGCATAGGTGGTTGTTCGCCGCATTGCAAGCGCCGCAAATGGGTTTTCGAAGTTTTAGAATTATACCTGCACGATGGTTGGTGACGACGGAGTTGGCACGTAGATCGAGGGAAGGAGAGGGCAACTTCTTCTCTTTTATATTAATTACAATTCATATCAATTAATTATAATTATTTAACAAATTATTTTTAATTAATCATTTTAATTATAATTAATTAAGATAATTAATTAAATCTTATTAAAATTAATTAAAATCATAAATAATAATTAATTTATAATTAATTATAACTCATTGATATTAATTAATTTTAATAAATTATAATTAATTAATAATAATTAATATAATTAATAATAATTATATTTTCTAAAATATAATAAATTAAAATTAATTTTAATCAACTTTAATTATAATTAATTAAATTAATTATAATTATTTTGATTAAAATCAATTGTAATTAATCATATATAAAAAATATGATTAATTAAAAATAATAATTCTAACTAATTATAATTAAAATGACATAATTATAATTAAACATAATTATTTTTTTTATAATATTTTTTACCCCTCGGTTCGACGGAATTACGGAATTTGGCCGAAGCAGAGTGCGTGAAATGGAGAGAGTTGCCTTCGCAGCAAGCAGAGCTCCCTTCGTTGCTTGCGATCAAAACAAAAAGGGGAAGTCGGTTGAAGGAGCGAAGTCGGCCGGTAATGAAGGAGGTAGGTTGGTCGCTCCTTCCCTCTCTCTCTCTGTGGGTTGGATCGAACGGAGCAAGGGGAACGGGAGGAGGTCGGCGGCCTGAGGAGGTGGAGTTCGATTAGAGCTAGAGGGGATGAAAGGAAATGGGATTTTGATCGGGTGAGCAGGTCGGGTATAGAGGAGAAGAGGCAGCGGAGATCAGGATTTGGTCGTGGAAGAAGAAGTGGTCTTGGTCGGCTCTGGTCGTGGAAGCAGAGAGAGCGATTGGGTGTGGAGGTCCGATATTTAACGATGGGGAGTGTGATAGAGCTCGAGAGCGGGATTTCAGCAGGAATTGCGAGAAGAGACGCGAATCGGCGCTGCCAGCGCCGAATAGCCGACATTTCAGCGGGTTTTGAGCATGATTTCTGAATCTAATGGACATGAGGTATGTATGTTGGATTTTGGTTTCTTCCCTTCTTTGTGTGATTTTTACAAAGGTTAACAAACCTTCAAACAAATACATGGTTGTGGCGATCGATGTATTTATTTTAATATATTCATATTAGGTATTAAAACCTATAATAAAGAGAATTCACTAACAAAGGTATAAAGCCTATGAAACCCGATCCCCTATCAACAAATTGATACAATCGACAGGGTTCAATCAACAAAGAGAAATAACCCATCACACCCCGATGATGACCGCATTGATTACTTATCTCAGCCGAGGTTTCACAAATACTTTCAAATGTCTCCCAAAAGTCTATTCAAAATTCAAAACTCCACAAAGTCCAAAATCCAAAAAATCCCAAATTCCAAGATATTTAAATTCGAAATAATCTATCAATCACTTAAAGCAAAATTCATCTACCCTCCGCAATAATTTGCCGGGGTGGACAAATTAAAAACTACTTCAGTTCACAAAGAGCCAATGCCTAGTTGAAAATATCACTAAGATTCATTCTCAAACAATCTCTTACCAGTAAGGACGTGGTACACGTCCTCTGACAGGCGGTTTTGCCGCCAAATGGCACCGCAGGATAAACGGTTATGATCTGAGGCCCTCTGAACCGAGTGGTTTTGCCGCCAAATGGCATCACGAAATACCAGTTATGGTCAGAGCCAATACGCTCCTTATTGGCATCAAATCCTTGAGATATGAATCAATAGGATATGATCGATAGGGCACAAAGCCCTCTGTCAGCTAAGGTGGATTCAAATTTATCCCATATGATCGACTACGTCCTCTGACTAAGTAGACCAGGGACCATGATGGCCCGGGACGACGGAACCATGGGATCTTGATCGGGTCCATCATCCATTCCCCCACCATCCGCTTTAAGTGTGAGATGGTGAAATTTATATTTTAAATATCAAATATCCAAATCTTTCAATCTTCCAATACTCAATCTCCAATATTCAACCCATGCTCCTACTATATGCTAGATAACACGTATTCTCTACGCATTTGATTGATGACTAGCCTTAATCGAAAGTTCTCTCTCATGATCGGGAGGGGTAATTAACTATAGGGGCTTGCGTTTATAGGAAATCAGAACTCAGATCATAAAGTCCTCGCAAAATGAGGGTGAAATCTCTAGGTAGTGTCTTATCTACAAACCTATATGCCTTCCAAAATTTATCCTGAAACTTAGTTCATTAAAACTCCCTCGCCGAAAAGATAAAAGCAAACAATCAGCGCGGCGGGGAGGCCAGGGCCGAATTTTCGGAGCCCACATTGACGAACATACCTTACTCTTTCTTCTTCTTCCTCTCTGTTCCTCTTCTCTCAGTTTGCTTTCTTTAGTGATAATGATGTAAAAGGAACAAGTAAAATGAAGATATACTCACGAGGAGTCGTTTTCTTTCATTCCCAAACTCAAATCTTCGCTCGGAATAAAAAATTGGCCCTTCCAGCCCGCTTACGCTCACGTGCGACCCGCCTGGGTCATGGCTCTGCTCGTATCCGTTTCCTGTTTCGTCTGCTTGTTGATAAATATTTGGTTCAAATGAACCGGATAGGTCCGGTTCTTACAATACCATACGTTTTGTCATTGTGACTGTGCTATGTGTGAGATAATAGCAAACAATGTATAAAATTGCTCAATTTGAGGCACACCTTAGGTTGAGTAACACATGCACCTAATGGGGATAAATGAGACATACGGCTCAATTATTTGAGGCGTGCCTTGCAGTTTCTATAATGAGGCATGCACCTCAATTTCATATTTTAGAAGGTGATTAGCTTTTTTAATTTGAAAGCCTGAAGCTCCATTGAAATTATAATTTATAACTAAACCCATATCATTAAGAAACAAAACAAAATTCATGAACCTCAACTCACGCTTAGAATTGGGAGTTGCACAGGAGATTTCTTCCTAGGCAAAGAGCCACAGATGCAGCTTTGTCACCGTCATTGCTACTATGCTACCACCATTACTATGTTGTAGCTACTGTTTTCTGTCACCGGTAGCCCTTCTCCATAATTTCTTATCTTCTTTAATGTTCTTTCTTCTTTTTGTAATTTTATTTTCTTTTATCTTTTCTTTTTTCTATTCACTGTTTTGGATGAAATTCTTAGTTTAGTGTTATTTGAAATGGTGGGAACTTTTGAAAGAGTTCAATCGGAAATAGGAGAAGTAATATAAAAACCCCAGTATGTATGTATAGTGTTGAATGCAAATTTTAAGTAAGACATTTATTGGAAATGCAATTACTCTGATAAAGAAGTTAAAATAAAGGTAGTACAAGAATGAAGGAACATCATTTCGGTTCTCATAAAATGTTACATCATGCACTAAAATACTCGAAGAAGTCTTACCTGAATAATATAACCATGCCCAAGCATTTTGCATGAAAGGTAATTACATGATAGAGTTGATAGTGGTTCTTATTATGATAGTTGGCCAAGTGACATATTCTTCTTCCCCTAGGCCACAAATATTCAATTTGGTTGCGAGGGGAGTACCATAGATTAATATATGATGAATGTGGAGAATGAAAACTAGATGGGATCAACATGGCATGAACCTTGTTTTATAAATAGGCAAGACTAGAAGTGAAGTAAAAAAATGAAACTTATTGTTTTCATCGCTCTCTAAGAAAACTAGCTATTGATAAATTTTTATTTTATTTTTTCTATCCAATAAATAATACATAACCATTACCTTGTTTCGTCACTTGTTTTCATTATTGTTCTCTGTCTTATAAAATGATATATATTTTACCTTGCAATTGCAGAGAGTACAATCAGAAATAGATGGTCTTATTTTCCTTGTTTCACCTGATGTAATTTGGTTTACCAGGGATAAGGTATCATGCTCAATTTTCTCATCTTCTAAAGTCAAATAATAGCAATTTTTAATTCACCAAATTGGCATACTATTTTAGATCACAGATTTAATTGCTTCCCAAGCTTTGCAAAGTTTGCATGATGGCAATATAACATTCGTGGAGAAAGATAGACTTTTTACTGCTTGCATTATTCTTCCTTCTCTTTGCAATGGACACATCTTAGGTAAAAATGACTACATTTTTCCTGAACCTTGGGCTTAAGAATCGTCCCAAAGCATTTTCTAGTTGATTTTTTATGTTAGGACTGAGCAAACTGCCCCCTGTTGGAGAGAATTTTGAACTGTTGGAGGAGCTTTGGAAATTTAAGGCAAGAAGACAAAACTTGTTACCCTCCCTTCTTCCCTGCATTCTTGATAAATTCTCTTTCCCATAATCTCTTTTAAAAATTCAATTTAGTTGGTTCTTTTTTGTTAGATAGTCTTGTTGCCTGGGCTATAATATCCTTTAAGTTGACTATTTCCTTTACACTCGTGCCAAGCAGCATGGTCAACCTTTATCGAGTGATTACTATGTCAATGTCCATTTCAGCTATGGAGGACAAGCATACAAGCAATGGTCAACTTTTTTTATAGATATGCACCCTTGCAACTGATTAATATTTTTTTCCTTCTCAGTTTGGAGCATCTAAACTTCAGTTATATACAGGTTGCCCTCAGCTTTTGTTCTTCGAGGTTCAGGGTTGTCTCCAGCCCCACAGACAGTTAGATCTTCAATGGCAGTTAATGCTTTGAACTCTTTCATTAGTACCATAGGAAGTGAGTATATTTTATGCCTCTTCATTGGCATATATTCAGTGTTCAGTGCAAACGCAATTCTTTATGCATGCATGATTTTTTTCTTCGGCGAATTATGTTAGAGTATGTAACCATTGAATATTAGTGTTGGTATTTATCAAAATCAAATCCCGCAGGTTTATCTTATGTTAAATCTGTTGCCTATCCAAATCAAATCCTGCAAGTCTTTTTCAAGTTAAATATCTAGAGACATTGTTCCGGTAATTTCAGGTCAAACATACAGTCGTGGGTTGAATCTGTTAGAAAATTTATCCGCACTAAATTATAATGATAAGCCTTACCAATTTTATGATGCTCGAATTTGTATTGAATGAAAATGAAACCTCATGTGGTTCAGTTTGCTTTGGGCATCGCTTCACTTCTATCTTGTTCAACGTACTATCCAGGTTGTTACGCTTCTAATTGAGGTCAGCCTGAGCGGGTCCTTTGATATGTGGTCATAGGTCACTGGTATTTTGGTTGTTTCATTTACTTTTGAATGGCTCATGTTACTAATTTTGAAGAGGACTTAATCATTATCATCATCACAGTGATCATTAACCATAATCAACTGTTTGGTGTCTTCAATGGAGAAAACCTCAATCTTTAAATTTTATCATCCATCATATTCAATGCAGGTTCAGATTTCTTTGGTCAAGGTCCGCTGAAAGTGAAGGTACACGTACCGGTTAACAGAAAATATTAAAGTTTCTTCTTAATTATTATCATCTTTACTGTATTTCACTTGCATTTTGTTTTCATCATTGAAGTGGTCTTCGAACGTAATATCTTTGTTCCTTCTGATACTGAATTAAAACTTATGTACTCCTTGAACTTGAAGTGCTTGATGATTTTTTATGTTATTAACTTCTAAAACGATTAAGTCATTTGTTAGCTGCTACACAGCTTCTCTAATTATGCACTTATAAGTTACTATCAGGCTAAAATCCATGTGCATCAGAATATAGTCTTTTAGATATTGCTGATTGTCGCAATATTCTATAGTAATATGTTTTTTAAGCAATGCTTGAGAAGTAAATGTTTAATTGCATCCAGATACCTATGTTGCTACCTTTAGCACTTGATGTGGTTGAATGGCTATAAAATACTGTTCTTTATAATGAAGGATGTATCTTCACTTGAAACTCCTATGATGCAACCTGGCTGGAAAGCGGGCGGAACTGCAAGTATTGACAATAAAATCAATACTTCTGCAACTGATCAATGCCTCACTTCCCAGAACCTCCATTTAACTTTAGGTACTTAAAAGATTGTCAATCCTCCACATATATGTCTAGTAATGCGGTTTGTAATGATGTTTTTTTATCCATTTGCACCTCCAAGATTTTCGCACCAGAAAACCAGCTCATTGGTTTATTTCTGCTAATAGTATGTTGGATCATGAAAAAAATCTTTCTGCTGCCTTGACAAGCGATGGAATGACATAAACTACAACAACATGTGTTTTTCAACTCCCAATCCCAAAACCATTGAATGAAGTTGTGCAAGCAACAGCAAAACTTCCACCTGTTAGTCAATCTGAAACTTATCAAAGAGGTACATTTCTTTTTTGATCTTTCTCGGAAGAATTATTTACCAGTTGCACGCCCACCCTCCAAAACATGATTTCCAGTCAGCAAAAAAAGTGAAGGAATTTAAAAGTTTATTCTGATCCAATACACATGTTATGAGCGCTAAGATTAACCCAATGACATCCTAAGTTTTGTATTCCTGTTTTTTTTTTTTTTTTTCTTTTTAGCATTATTTAGTCTAACATGCCAATGATGTTGGTGCCTATGAGAATGGGTGAGGAGGATGTTGTTAAGAGATTTCTAGGAGTTTTGGTGAGGTGGTGGAAGGGTTAAGATCAGGGGCTGAACCAACTTTAGTTTTTAGGGGGGACAAATATATAAAAAAATAAAAATATATATAAAACAAAATTCAAAACAAATCATTATATTGCAAAAATTACAAGTTTTACATTCTACTTTGTATTTTTTGATAATGTTGCATTATAACTTCATTTGAGACCAAATCAAATACCTCTTTCTCAATATATGTTACTAGAAAATCATTGAGTCAGTCATCACCCATTTTATTGTTTAATCAATATTTAACAGTTTTTATTGCAAAAAATGCTCTATCCACTATAGCCGTGACAAATAACAATATTAATGCCAAGGCAATCAACAGGTAAACTAAGGGATGCACAATATCTTTATTAACATTAATAAATTATTTTGCAAGATCAACAATGCTACCCAAATATGAGAATTCTTCGCTTGTATGCATATCAAGAATATATGTAGATAACTAGTGCTCCAGAGCCACAAGTTCAACTATAAAAAAATCTGCTTAATATAGCTCTATAAGTCGAATTAATTTTCCTTATCATAAGCAAAAAATGGGTTACCTCGATTTAGAAACGAAATACAAAGTAGCAATTCAGTACTAACTTTAGAGATCTATTATTTAGCTCTTGAAGTTCCATATCAATAATAGTATAAAAAAATCTACACGATAATAATGCAAATTTGTTATTTCCTCATTTTTTCGTACTGAATGTCGGCGAGCCTTGAATATAGAACTCATAATTGGAACATCAACTTCAAACATATTGCAAGAACGTGATACTTCTTCTGATAAAGAATCCTATCCATTTTCCCTCATCATTTGTAATTCTTGTTTGGAGATATGAACTAATTTCATTTCATTCATTGATAGCCTGATCTTTTCTCTGCAAAGCTTATGATAATTTATTTGTAACACCTGAAATATCAATTATTAAGTGCATTGCAATAATAAAATTAAAATATTCCATAGCATCTATCAGAACATCATCTTCAACACTTATTGATCATCTTTCTTAATAATTTCAAGCACTTCAATTATTGAAGTGTACATTTCTTTTCAAATTAATTAACTTATGAAAATACAAAACCCAATAGGTGTCACTAGTTCGTTATAAGCTTGTCTCTTGGTTCAAACCCTGACTACTGCTCAATTCCCTTGTAGTTAGATGAAAATTTATTTTATTATGTTGAAATACTTTAAGAGCATCACTCCTGATCTTACATGAAGCTCATATTGTATTAACAATTTTTGAAGTGATCTCAAAAAGATGCTTCACATTCTAATGGTTTTTCCTTGTCTCTTGGTTTAAAGCCCGACCATTGCTCAACTCACTTATAGTTAGATGAAAATTTATTTTATTATGTTGAATTACTCTAAGAGCATCACTCCTCTTACATGAAGCTTCTATTGTATTGACAATTTTGAAGTGATCTCAAAAAGATGCTTCACATTCTAATAATTTTTTGCTACAACCACTAAGCACAATTGGAGTTGAAGAGCAAAGCAATGAACATAATATAATGAGGGCTATCATTAAGTATTGGTGCCTTCAAACCATGAAATTCCCCTCGCATATTAAATGCTCCATCCTATCATTAACTTCGAATCCAATGTATGATTAATGAGTGTTTTGCAAGTATATTTTCAATGGTTTCCTTTTAAGGCAACTACGTTAGTATTGACCTAATTTTGTATGAGATCATCAGGACTTTTCCAAATCCCTTGATTGATGATTCAATGGAGGATAGTCTACACTTTTCATCCATAAAGACCCCAATCAACTCTCAATCCAACCCCTAGGTGAACCTGGTTGACCAAAATCAACCTAGGTTGACCCAAAAGCCCCTTAAGGATCAAAATGGTCAGGTTGACCAAGATGACTAATCCAGACGTTGAAATCACTTCCACCAGACTCCAAATATTAGTTCAAATCTATTAAGCCCAACCCCTGCCCCTTGGTCAACCTGGTTGACCAAGTCTACATAGGTTGACTAGGTCGACCCTTAAGCTCTTTTACATCTAATCAATTCAGATCAACTTCAAATCCACCCAAACCACTTTTAACACCACCCCAAGTGGTTTGAATTTCACTGGACACCTTGACCCAGTCAATAGTTGACTTGGTCAACTAGACCCAAGTTTGGTCAAACTTGACCTATTTTGGTCAAACTATTCTATCCAATCAAATTAACCCCTCCAAAACCTGAATGTCATCTCAATGCTTGGTTTGGAGTCTTCCAAGGCATTGTTGACTT